>CM016620.1:89614947-90034947 GCA_005393395.2 Gossypium australe | reverse complement strand
CGAATTCAAAAGATTACATTTGCCACTGAAATGACGTAGTACGGTAAGAGTTTATAAAATAGTCAATTTAAAATATTTATTTATCTTAGAAGAAAACTTAGCCTATTTTTAGGAAAACTAGCGAGTTAACAAAATCCAATTAATTTTAACCTTGCTCTTGTAAAGGTGACTATTTTTAGGAAAATAGTTCTTACGAATTCTTGGCAAGGTTCGAAGGATGTTTCTATTTGCGATCATGAATCCAATTGAAAAACGAGTTAATATTGGGAATAAATTTTGATTCAGGAACAAAAATAATTTTAGTAGTGGAATGACATATTTGATGAAAAGAAAAAGAAGAAGAAAAAAAAGATTAAAAAAAGAAAAGAGGGAGAATTCAAATTGAATTAGAAAAGAAATCAAAATCCTAGGGTAATTAGGATAAGAATGACTAAATAGCTAGCTTTCAAAACTTTAAGGGGCTGCATGGTAAATTACCCATATTATTTAAATTAAAAGGAAAATAAAGGAGGGTGGCGTGACTTGAATTTGGGAAAGTAAGGGAGAAGTGCAAATGCTTAACCATTTGGGCTACTGTCTACACTTGTTCGCTTTCTACTTCATTTAATATATATTTTAGATTGACTTTCATCCTAACTTGCTGAAAAATAAAGAAAAGAATTGGTAGAAGTGTGGCTTGAACCTAAGACCTCTAAGGAGTACACTAAACACTTAACCATCAAGCTTAATCATTTACTTAGTCATTCTTTACAATTAACCCCCTATATTTTGGGGTGTTACGTTACAGATTGCCTTCTCCAAAGTTAACGATGTGGTGTCCTTCACATGAAGCAAATCAAAGAATCGTCTATGTATAAAACCTTATTTATCAACAAACCGCGATACAATTGTTATTTGTTCTTTCTTTGACACATCACGAGCTTCATCCACTACAATGCAAAATTTTGAATCTTTAATCTCTTCCCGAATGAATCCTTGGATTTTACTCGCCTAAATAGAAAGAATGTCCTTCTGAAAAGTCAAACTGGCATACTATGCATTTTGAGGGGCATTTTCTAAGAGAATTGCCCCCACATCTTTATTATAAGAATTCAAGAGTTTTATTAGTTCAAGAAAGTTACCTCGATTTCTTGAATCTTGTGCTTCATCGCGTCTCCTAAATGAACACCCTTGAAATACAAGCCACTTGACAACATCTATTGACACCTTGAGTTGTAGCCAACTTCTTGCAACTTGTTCAGAATTTTGTTTCTCAATAATCCTCCCAATATTTTGCAAGGAATTCTAAAGATTGAGATAATTTTTCATTGCATTCTTATGTAAAGAATTTGCATCCTTACCCACATAAGTAACAAAAGGACATTTAGATCCCTCATTGATCTTCTTTCATGATCGAAATCCTTAGCGTGTAAAAGTATTTCCATGATGTCCAAATGGCTTGTTGAAGAGAAAACAATGAAGACAATATGTGACATTCTTACGTGGTGAAAACTCGAGCCAATTCGAGAATAACTTGTACCAAGATAAGAGAAATCGACGTCCATTCTTTTCAATTTACTAAGGAGATTTTGGAGCCTCACTTGGAGGAATCGATTGATATGGTACAAACTTAATGTAAGCTTGACGGACTTTGTCCTTTTGATTTGGAGGGTAATCCCAAATAGATTTTCGAAGCCCTAGATCAAGCTCTAAAGAAGAAGCATTAAACTCTTTTGTTTCAACTCTCAACACCTTACGAGGACGTTCTAGAACTTGAAAAGACCTGATATCTCATTCAAGAGCTTGGGATGACTCGATAACACGTTCAGGACGTAACACCCCTAACCCGTAACTGTCGCCGGTCTAGGGTTAAGGAGTATTACCGATCAATCCGGATCATTCACAATCATTTTACAACACAAAGTATATCATTATCCAAACATATCAAAATATATACATATAGTCCCTTAATGAGGTCTACGAGACCTTAAACACCTGTTAGAAAGGGGTCGGGACTAAACCGAACACATACAAAATTTTCTGAAAATCAAATATTTTTCAAAGTTACAGAGGTCACACGCCCGTGTGGGTAGGCCGTGTGCCCCACACGGCTTCGGACACGCCTGTGTGTCCAAGCCGTGGTAAAACAAGGCATACATACTGGCTTGTCCACATGGCCTGAGACACGCCCGTATGCCTCACCCGTGGTCGACACTGACTTGCACCTCACGGCCAATCACATGTCCGTGTGTCCAGCCCGTGGTCGAAACTGACTTGTTTTTGAAACACAACCATGAAGGACATGGGCGAGCCACACGCCCGTGTGCTCAACCGTGTGGGCAATTATAGGCCATTTGCAAGGCCAAACTAGCCACCCACACTTAGGATCACCTATAAACATCAAATCACATGCATTTATACCTCAAATGGCAACCAAAACATACCAATATATGCACCAATTAATCATCATCCACACCATCTATTACCATACTCAATTTCAACTCAACTAACTCCATCTAAAATACCAATTTCACATCCCAAATCATACAAGTCAAGCATCACGCAATTCATATCACAATTTCACATTTAAACCATATTTTTCATCAATCAATTTAAGAATGAAACATACATATCCATTTTCACTAACTCATACCATATTTATCATTCACATAACCCACACATATGAACCAACATCATTCAACTTTGAAGCCATATCACATGGCAAAGCTTATACACTTCAAAACATGCCATATCTACTAGCCTATACATGCCATTTACCAAATATATACATCTCCCAAAAGTACCAAAATAGATAGCCGAGTCGCTGACGATCCCCGGATTCGAGCTAGCTTTAATTATACTGTAAAACAGTACACAAATTAAACCATCACATAGATCAACACACAAATATATACACCATATCATTCATAACTAATATGCTCACTCAACCATCCATATATCCATTTACAAATTCATCAACTACGTAGGTTCCTTATGTACCTTAGCCAACACTTAGTTAACGACCAAGTTTGCTACTCAATGCTCGATACCACATTTCGATCAATCTTCGTTATTCCTTCGATTCAATCGCACACTTAGTGCCAATTTCATAGCCGAAACTTAAATATCATCGAACACTTAGTGCCTTTACTTTAAACCAAATTTAACTCGGTGTCGCACACACAGTGCCAAACAAAGTAGTCGATACTTTCTTTATTTTGCACACACAGTGCCGTTCTCTACTGTGTCAATTTTATTCGCACACTTAGTGCCACATTTCTCAATTCCACACATATAGCATTTCTAATTCAATAACCACATATTCATTCATTTCATAACACATAGATATGAATTTAACAATTCGTATTATACACGAACTTACCTCGGACGTCGAAATAACAAAACGAGTCGATTAATCGAGCACTTGATCTTTGCCTCGATCTCGATCCAAATCCCTCTTTTCTTGATTTATAAATATTCAAATTTAACTCATTCAAACACCAAATCATTCAATTTAGTCCAAACACACATATTTAGGGCATTTTACAAAATAGCCCTCATATTTTCACATTTCGACACTTAAGTCCCTATTTCATAAAATCATCAAATTCACATAATTTCTTTTCACACATGCCTAGCCGAATTTTCCTTATGCTCATACAAGCCCACATATTACATTTATTTCACATTTAGTCCTCCCATTTCTCATTTTCATAATTTAGCCCAAATTACTCAATTTCACCAAAAATTCAAATACAAAATATGTTAACCCAACACTAAGCTTTCATATTCCACCAACTAACAACACAAGGTTCACATATTCATCAATGGCATTTCTCAAAATCTTATCAAATTCTAAAATTAAAGCATGGGTTTGATAGTACGCTAAGCAACGATCACAAAAACGTAAAAATTATCAAAAACCGATCAAAAGCACATACCCGATTGAGCTATGAATGTGCCAAATTTAAGAAAGCTTCAAACCCTTATTTTTCTTTCAATATTCGATGGAAGGAAGATGAATATGCCACTAATTTTAAGCTTTGTTTTATTTAATATTAACTTATACATAGTTTACCATTTTACCCTTGTTTATTAAACCATTTAATCAACAATTTTATGCCTATTTATGTCCATCCAATCTATTAATGGCTTAATAACAACATAAGGACTCCTCATTTAAAAAGCCATGCCAATTAAGCACTTTAACAATCAGCACACAACTTTTACATTTTATGCGATTAAGTCTTATTTGCAAATTAAGAAAACAATCGAATAAATTTTTACACAGAATTTTCACACATACTCAATCACATATTGTAAACACCGAAAATAATATTAAAATATTTTTTCGACCTCAGATTTATAGTCTTGAAACCACTGTTCCGACTAGGGTATAAACCGAGCTGTTACAACTCTCCCCCTTAGGGATTTTCGTCCCTGAAAATCTTACCAGTGAATAGGTTCGGATATTGCTCTCTCATAACATCTTCAGGCTCCCACGTAGCCTCTTCAATTTCGTGTTTGTACCACAACACTTTCACTAGAGAAATTTTCTTATTTTTCAACTCTTTAATCTCATGTGCCAAAACTCGAATCGGTTCTTCATTATACGACAAATTTAACTGAATCTCAACCTCAGTAGAAGCAATCACATGAGATGGATCAAGTCTGTATCGTCGAAGCATCGACACATGAAACACATTATGAATCTTTTCTAATTTAGGTGGCAACATCAATCTATAAGCAACCGACCCAATTCGTTCAATAACCTCATATGGCCCAATGAACCTCAGACTCAACTTGCCTTTTTTGCCAAAATGAAGTATTTTCTTCCACGGAGACACTTTCAAAAATACTTTATCACCGATCTTAATTTCAATATCCTTCTGTTTCAAATCTACGTAAGATTTCTAACGATCTGAAGCTGCTTTTAAACTGTCACGGATCACTTTCACTTTCTGTTCAGTCTCTTTTATCAAATCAACCCCGTGAATCTTATTCTCGCCAAGCTCAGTCCAATATAATGGAGTTCTGCATTTATGACCATAAAGAGCCTCATATGGTGCCATTTTGATGCTAGATTGAAAACTATTATTGTATGCAAATTTAATCAACGGTAAATGCTTTTCCCACGTACTTTCAACTTCAAGAATGCAGCATCTCAACATATCCTCAAGAATCTGAATGATCCGCTCGGATTGACCGTCCGTTTGTAGATGAAATGCAGTACTGAAATGCAACTTTGTACCTAAAGCCTTTTGCAATTTCGTCTAAAACCGCAAGGTAAATCTCGGATCCCTGTCAGATACAATAGATAGTGGCACCCCTTGTAATTTCACAATCTCAAAAATATACAATTCGGCTAACTTATCAAGTGAATAATCTGTTCTCACCAGAACAAATTGAGTTGATTTCGTCAATCTGTCAACTATCACCCAGATTGCATCTTTCTTTCTCGGAGATAAAAGTAATCCCAACACAAAGTCCATCGTGATTCTCTCTCATTTCCACTCAGGAATCATAATTGGTTGTAACAAACCGAATGGAACCTGATGTTCAGCTTTAACTTGCTGACAAACTAAACATCTCAAAACAAACTCTTAGATATCCCGTTTCATACCTTGCCACCAATAAAACTGTTTCAGATCATTATATATTTTTGTACTCCCTGGATGAATAGATAATTGACTATTATGAGCTTCATTCAAAATTAACTGAATCAACTCTGAATTTCTCAGAATACAAATCCGATCTCGAAATCTCAAACAATCATCATTATCAACTCAAAATTTTAAATCAGAATTCAAACCACACTGATCTCGTTTTGCCATCATTTCAACATCACTTTTCTGAGTATCACAAATCTGACGTATAAACATTAGCCTCACTTTCAATTTAGCCAAAAACGAAACATCATCACATAGATCTACCTGAGTACTCATTGCTCGCAAAGCAAATAAAGTCTTCCGACTCAAAGCATCAGCAACAACATTAGCTTTACCCAGATGATAATCAATTACTAATTTATAGTCTTTTAGTAATTCTAACCATCTCTGCTGTCTCAAATTCAATTCTTTCTGAGTCATTAGATATTTCAAGCTCTTGTGATCCGTATAAATGTGACATTTCTCACCAAACAAGTAATGACGCCAAATCTTCAATGCAAATACAATCGCGGCTAATTCAAGATCGTGCGTCGAGTAGTTCTTTTCATGCGACTTTAATTGTCTCGAAGCATAAGCTATAAATTTGCCCTCTTGCATCAACACACAGCCCAAACCATTCAACGATGCATCACTATAAACTATAAATTCTTTACCCAATTCAGGTTGGACTAACACTGGTGCCTCTGGCACCAATGCTTTCAACTGTTCAAAACTCTGCTGGCACTTTTCTGACCACTTGAATTTAACATCTTTCTGTAATAATTTCGTCAATGGAGTCGCAATCATCGAGAATCCTTTCACAAAACGTTTATAATATCCCGCTAGTCCTAGAAAACTACGGACTTTAGACACATTTTTCGGAGGCTTCCATTCCAAAAAAGCTAAAATCTTGCTCGGATCAACTCGTATACCAAATGCTGATACAATATGTCCTAGAAAACTAACTTCACGCAACCATAACTCACATTTACTAAACTTTGCATACAATTGCTTATCTCGCAGAGTTTGTAGCACAATCCTCAAATGTTCAGCATGCTCAATTTCATCACGCAAATAAATCAAAATGTCGTCAATGAATACAACAACAAATTGATCTAAATACGCTGTGAAAATTCTGTTCATCAGATCCATAAAAATAATAGGAGCATTCATTAGTCCGAAAGGCATAACTAAAAATTCATAATGCCCGTACCTTGTTTTGAAAGCAGTTTTCGAAATGTCTGAATATTTTAGTCGTAACTAATAATACCCCGATCTCAAATCTATTTTAGAAAAAACTGTAGCTCCTTTCAGCTGATCAAACAAATCATCGATTCGCGGTAGAGGATATTTATTCTTTATTGTCACTTTGTTCAACTGTCGGTAATCAATACACATCCTCATAGTACTATCTTTCTTTTTCACAAACAACACAGGAGCACCCAGGGCGAGAAACTCGGTCGTGTAAATCCTCTATCTGTCAACTCTTACAACTGAGACTTCAATTCTTTTAATTCTGTTGGTGCCATTCTATATGGAGCTATTGAAATAAGAGTTGTTCCTGGCACTAAATCAATGCCAAACTCAACTTCTCGTATTGAAGGTAATCCTGATAGTTCTTCAAGAAACACATCTGGGAATTCGCAAACTACAGGTACAGATTCAACTTTCTTCTCTGTCACTTTTGTATCTATCACATATGCAAAATAAGCTTCGCAACCCTTTTTCACATAATCCAAAGCTTTCATCAATGATATAATAGCCGATAACCCATTCAAACCTCTGGATTCAATTCGAACTATCTTACCATTCTGACTTCTCAAATCAATACTCTTCCATTTACAATTCACAATAGCATTATGCAAAGTGAGCCAATCCATACTCAGAATTATATCAAATTCATCGAATGGTAGCGACATCAAATTAGCCGAAAAACAAATATCCCGAAACATCAACGGACAGTTCTTACATACTTTATCAACCATAACACACTTGCCTAAGGGTTTTGATACTCTAATTACAAATTCAGTAGACTCAACAGGCAGAGTCTTAGTAGATACTAGATTCACACACACATATGAATGAGTAGATCCTGGATCTATCAATGCAATCACATTAATATCAAATAGCGTAAAAGTACCAGTTATGACGTCTGGAGATGACATTTTTTCACGAGCGCGAATAGAATAAGCTCGGGCAGGTGCTCTTGCCTCGGATCTCACAGCTGTATCCATCGTCCCTCTCTGACTATCACTTACATTCCCGGTGTTTCTGGGTGGTCTACCTCTAGCTGTTACATTACTGAGTCTCGCATTCTGTATATTGTCTTTCTCAGCTAACTCTGGGCAATCTCGAATGAAGTGATCTCATGATCCACATTTGTAGCAAACTCTATTATTATACTTGCCCCAGCATTTTCTCCGATATGACATCTTCCACACTGTCTACTCTCAGGCTTGTTACTTTTAGCACTTCCAACACTCGATTCAATCGTAATTTAAGTTTTTGAACCAACACTTTGTTTCACACGATCTCTACTTGAATGTCCAAAGGAAACATTTGAAAAATTAGTTGCATCTCTGAATCTCTTTGATGAAGGTTGATACAACTTATTCATCGATCTTTTTCTTTCATCTCTAGCCTTGGAATCTACTTTCTTCTTTTCTTTGCTAAACTTCTCAGCTTTGCAGGCTCTTTCAACTAGCACTACAAATTCATTCAAATCTACTATTCCAACAAATAATTTAATATCTTCATTCAACCCTTCAATAAAACGTTTACACATAGTAGTTTCGGTCAAAACACATTCCCGCACGTATTGGCTCAACCTCACAAACTCTCGTTCATACTCAGTAACGGACATACAGCCCTGTTTCAGCTCTAAAAACTCTTTACGTTTCTGATCTATGAATCGTTGACTGATGTATTTCTTCCAGAATTCAACTTGAAAGAAATCTCAGGTGATTCTCTCTCTCGGAACCATAGATATCAACGTTTTCCACCAATTATATGCCGTATCTCTTAACAATGAAATAACACATCTTAAGCATTCATCAAGAGTCAATGACATCTTATCAAACACTCGAATTGTATTCTCAAGCCAAAACTCAGCACACTCGGCATCATCATTAACGGTGGCTCTAAACTGTTCGGCCCCATGCTTTTGAATTTTATCCACAGGAGGCTTACTCAATCGGATCGGATCTGAAACTTGCGGCACTGTCACTTGTGGGGTTGGAGGTTGTTGAACAGTCGAATTCGTTTGAACGAACTCTAAAAACCCCTCACTCATCATTTGGAAGAAAGCTTGCTTAGCCTCTCCCTCGTGGCTACTAGTTATCGGCCTAGATTTGGCTGGCGCTATCCCTTGAGCGGGAGCAGGCGCATTGCTCTCAACATCATCAGCAACTGCTCGATCAGAATCTATTTACTATATAAAAACACATTTTTAACTGTCAGGATTCATCACACTATCGCAATAATATATATGGCATGTATAGCTAGACTCACACGCGCTACGTTAGTCTTAGAATCTACTAAGCCGTAGCTCTGATACTAATAAAATATAACACCCCTAACCCGTAATCGTCGCCGGTCTAGGGTTAAGGAGCATTACTGATCAATCCGGATCATTCACAATCATTTTACAACACAAAGTATATCATTATCCAAACATATCAAAATATATGCATATAGTCCCTTAATGAGGTCTACGAGACCTTAAACACGTGTTAGAAAGGGGTCGAGACTAAACCGAACACATACAAAATTTTCTAAAAATCAAATATTTTTTAAAGCTACAAAGGCCACACGCCCGTGTGGGTAGGCCGTGTGCCTCACACGGCTTCGTACACGCTCGTGTGTCCAAGCCGTGGTAAAATAAGGCATACATACTGACTTGTCCACATGGCCTGAGACACGCCCGTATGCCTCACCCGTGGTCGACACTGACTTGCACCTCACAGCCAGTCACACGCCCGTGTGTCTAGCCCATGGTCGAAACTAACTTGTTTTTGAAACACAACCATGAAGGACACGGTCGAGACACACACCGGTGTGCTCAACCATGTGGGCAATTATAGGCCATTTGCAAGGCCAAACTAGCCACCCACACTTAGGATCACTTACAAACATCAAACCACATGCATTTATACCTCAAATAGCAACCAAAACATACCAATATGTGCACCAATTAATCATCATCCACACCATCTATTACCATACTCAATTTCAACTCAACTAACTCCATCTAAAATACCAATTTCACATCCCAAATCATACAAGTCAAGCATCATGCAATTTATTTCACAATTTCACATTTAAACCATATTTTTCACCAATCAATTTAAGCATGAAACATTCATATCCATTTTCACTAACTCATACAATATTTATCATTCACATAACCTACACATATGAACCAACATCATTCAACTTTCAAGCCATATCACATGGCAAAGCTTATACACTTCAAAACATGCCATATCTACTAGCCTATACTTGCCATATACCAAATATATACATCATCCAAAAGTACCAAAATAGATAGCTGACAGTGTGATTGAGTTGCTGTCGATCCCCGGATCCGAGCTAGCTTTAATTATATGTAAAACAGAGAAAACTTCACACAGTAAGCTTTAAAACTTAGTAAGTTCGTCATGTAATACATTTAACTCAATAATTCAATTATAGTACACAAATTAAACCATCACATAGATCAACTCACAAATATATACACCATATCATCCATAACTAATATGCTCACTCAACCATCTATATATCCATTTTCAAATTCATTAACCACGTAGGTTCCGTATGTACCTTAGCCAACACTTAGTTAACGACCAAGTTTGCTACTCAATGCTCGATACCACATTTCGATCAATCTTCGTTATTCCTTCGATTCAATCGCACACTTAGTGCCAATTTCATAGCCGAAACTTAAATATCATCTAACACTTAGTGCTTTTACTTTAAACCAAATTTAGCTCGGTGTCACACATATAGTGCCAAACAAAGTAGTCGATACTTTCTTTATTTTGCACACACAGTGTTGTTCTCTACTATATCAATTCTATTTTGCACACTTAGTGTCACATTTCTCAATTCCACACATATAGCATTCCTAATTCAATAACCATATATTCATTCATTTCATAACACATAGATATGAATTTAACAATTCATATTATACCCGAACTTACCTCGGACGTCGAAATAACAAAACGAGTCGATTAATCGAGCACTTTATCTTTGCCTCGATCTCGATCCAAATCCCTCTTTTCTTGATCTATACATATTCAAATTTAACTCATTCAAACACCAAATCATTCAATTTAGTCCAAACACACATATTTAAGGCATTTTACAAAATAGCCCTCACATTTTCACATTTTGACACTTAAGTCCCTATTTCATAAAATCATCAAATTCACATAATTTCTTTTCACACATGCCTAGCCGAATTTTCCTTATGCTCATACAAGCCCACATATTTCTTTTATTTCACATTTAGTCCTCTCATTTCTCATTTTCACAATTTAGCCCAAATTACTCAAAGTTCACATATTCATCAATGGCATTTCTCAAAATCTTATCAAATTCTAAAATTAAAGCATGGGTTTGATAGTACGCTAAGCAACGATCACAAAAACGTAAAAATTATCAAAAACCAATAAAAAACACATACCCGATTGAGCTATGAATGTGCCGAATTCAAGAAAGCTTCAAACCCTTATTTTTCTTTCAATATTCGATGGAAGGAAGATGAATATGCCACTAATTTTAAGCTTTGTTTTATTTAATATTAACTTATACATAGTTTACCATTTTACCCTTGTTTATTAAACCATTTAATCAACAATTTTATGCCTATTTAAGTCCATCCAATCTATTAATGGCTTAATAACAACATAAGGACTCATTTAAAAAGCCATGCCAATTAAGCACTTTAACAATCAGCACACAGCTTTTTCATTTTATGCGATTAAGTCCTGTTTGCAAATTAAGCACACAACCGAATAATTATTTACACAGAATTTTCACACATACTCAATCACATATTGTAAACACCGAAAATAATATTAAAATATTTTTTCAACCTCAAATTTGTGGTCTCAAAACCACTATTCCTACTAGGGTCTAAATCGGGCTGTTACACAGGAGCTTGGGATTGAGAAGACTCTCGTTTAGGAGCTTGGGAAGATTCGATATTTTATTTTTCTCCACTATTAATAGAAGGATGAGGAACCGGTTGATCTTTATTTTTTTACACATTTTTCTTAAAAAAAAAGATTTAATCTTTTTGTTGACCATAATTTAATCGAAAAACCTAAAGTCTATAATAATATATTAAAAACATATTAGGAAAAAGAAAAAAATAAAGCCAAATAAATAAAGGACATAATTTATGAAAAAAATATTTATTGAGATGTCTTTTGTGTAAGGAGTCGAGAGGAAGATAAATTGTATTTTTCACTATGTGCTCTCAGTCTCGGCATTAAACTCCTTTCTTTTTCTCTCGCCAGTGTCGGTACCTTACGAGAGGAAGATAATTTCTTAGCAAGACATACAAATTAAAATATAATAAAGTCGCTAACCTAATATGAATGAGTATGAGCCAAATCAATTAATTTTGGAATTTGGCTTTAAAGTCTATATTGGGCCTGTAAGTTTAGTCTTTTAAGGTTCATCATACATTAATAATAATAATAATAATAATAATAATATTATTATTATTATTGTTTTATTATTATTAAATTTAATAATTAAAAATTGAAAAATACTTTGTTAATATAAAGTATAACCTTATGGTTTAAGTGGGCGAATTATATGAAATACAATTTCGCTAAATGGGTGAATGTTATACCATATGGACACCAAATCTAAAATATATGATAATTTATATATAAAATTTAAAAATTTAAAAATTCCAAGGGGGTGGCTATTAGAAAAATTCTATTTGAAAACGATTTTCTTGCATAACGGAAAATTAAAATTTTAAAAATCGACTCGTTTGTGATATTTATAGCAATAAACCTTAACTGAATACACAACTGTGGTTTTGGATAAGTGGATCCTTGATGTTTTCCAGCTTTCAACCAAACGAACTTCTCCGCTATTCTCGTACCACGAACTGCTTCGAGTGTGGACTCGAACCAATTGAATCAAAACATAGAACTAGGAAAAGCTTTCCTTTTAGGGCGAAAACGGAAATTCTCTCTTCTATAATAGAAACTGGTAAAATTGTTATTCTAAAAAATATAATTATAAGTTGAGAATAAATTCTCTTTATTTTTCGGTAGAATAACAACCTCTTAAAAGTTTTATCAATAGCTCTACCAGTGTCGTCTATTTGTAGGAAGATAAGGTAGAACCCTTGTAGAGGTGTAGAGGTTTATTTTAAATAGAAAAACATCCTACTACTTAGAGTAGGAGAGGGGTGAACGACTCACCCTTATATTTCGACTAGGGTTGTCACCCTTTCATATTTCTACTAGGTTTGTTGCCCCATTCATATTATATGAGGGGTTTTGGGTCTCTCTGACATCGTGTCTGATTACGAGTACTTCTTGGACCTTTTTGTCCCAGTACTCTGCAATGTGATCCAACCCGATTCAGTTTTTCTATTTCCCAAAAATAAACTTTAATTTTTATATATTAAATAATTTTCTCATCCCAATTTTACTCCAGTAAAATTTTGACGATTTTAGCTTCGATAAAATTTTGAGAAAATTCGTTTAATATGTCACAACTCAACATGTTCACTATGACTGAGTGAATTATTTTCATTTTTGGGCTTCAAAATAGTTCAAAAACATAAATTTATTCTTCCATCATTTTTAAGTAATCTTATATAGGATTATAAATTTCCATTTCCATTTTTGGAAACCTACATTTGTTTCCAAATTATTTCAGTTCTCCATTTCGGAGAAAGCCATAATCAATCGTGAATGTTTCCCATTTCTCTTTTTCTATTCATTCTGTTAATTTTTATTCAAACACACAATTCATTTATGGTTTTAACGAGCTAGCGAAGGAACCGATTGAACATATGTAGTTGAGGCTCAAATGATTTATAATTAAGTTCTAGAATTTTGCCTATTAATTATAAACTCATTTAGTCACAAAGTCATTCCACTATAGTATCGTGATTGAGCTCTCCCCAATGACATGCTATTATGAAAACAACTACTCAGTGCTCGTCCAATAACCTTGTCATTAGTATGTTACCCTCATAGGATATCCTTGATCTCTTTGGAATAATATTCGCTCTCCTAATATGATCCTATTTTGTCTCATGGTAACCATTACATCTTCCTTCATGAAAAGTCAATCACTATTAAATAGTGATCAAGTTATCCATCACAAAGATGGACGGCCCGTGGTCGCATTTACTTTTCATCAACCATGCAATGCCAATGAGAGGATATCATTTATCCATGTTTTGGACTATGAATTCCGTTGTTGTGAATGACACTACATACTACAGAAGTCGTACACCCAACGCTTCAGCTTTCAGTTCCTTATCTATTTGAACTCAGACTTTTACTTACATCAAATTGTATGAGTCACGCATACAAGTGAATAAATCCATAAACGGATTTAGGATCTATTCTGCTTGGGTCCTATCCGATGTACTATCAGTCCAATTAGTCACATCTATGTCTCTATCTTTTGGAAGTCATCTGCTCCGATGCCCAAGACAATGCATCTCCCCAATTGGACTTGATAGAAGACATATTAGCCTTTTAATCGGTTTGCTCTTTTTTTATTAGACTAAGGACATGTTTAGGTTCGTCTACTAATACAAGCTATCTTTTTGTACTACGATTTGACCATGTAATATCGTTTAGTATTAGTTAAACATTTAGACAACCAATGAACAACATTTGCTTTCATTTTATTTTGCGTGCAAAAAACATGTGTGGACAATATACAAAGTATTAATGTAATTCATGAATAATTTTATTAACTAATCTGTTCGAAAAAATTACAAGTGTACTTAGAAGAAAATACTATACCCAGGGCACCAGATCCAATAGCGACTGCCCCCTGGATTCATCCCTAATACATACCCTTCTTATTATATTGAATTAGTATAGTTTTTACCATGCTTCACATTGGGTTAATTATTTATTTCTTGACTAAATTATAGTGTAAAAATTTAAAAGTTACAATTTGCTCAAAGTATTTGTACTATTTGTATATTGGAATTTAATATCTATTTATTTTCATAAATTTAGCCTCTCTACTCTTCGAAACTTAAAAATTTAGGGTTATTTGTAACACTGTTAAATTCATTTTGTGTTAATGTGACATTTTGAAAAAAAGTAAAATAAATTTGGTACCCATGTAACAAAAAATAACATTGTAATATACCTGAATTTAATAAAAATTTAACGGTGCTAACGATTCTTAAAAATTCACATAATTATTTTAATTAGAACAAAATATTTAAACTAACTAATGACATTATAAAAGTTGAGGTATCAAATTATGTCAAAATTAACCAGGTTAAAAAATTATATTTATTAAAAAATATTTTTTAATGATTTATTCAATCGAATCATACGAATCAATGACTTAACCAATTCGACAACTGATTTGATTCTAAAAGTCTTACTTACAATATATTTTAATTTTAAAAAAAAAATCATCCTAACACCAAACATGGATTCACAATACTACTGTGTTATCAATGGAAATAGTTGTTTTCATAATTTTGCTCCAATTATTTGTGTTTGTGGGACTAATTTATTATCACCGCTCTATCTTTCATACGTTTCTCATGATATCTTTTTGGGTTGTCAATAAATTATGGATAGACTCTCAGATACTCCTATTGTATTATTCATGAATTTTCTGTTTAACTCATGAAGAATTTCTTTGATACCTATTATTCATGTGAAATGGGTAATTTCTACTCTTCCTAATCCTACAGGTTTAATTTCACTTTTTACTCTTAAAATATTACTTTTTATCCTTTTTGATTATATGCATTAAATAAATTTATTTTTATTTCTTTCTTAAACTTTTTAAAAAATTATAGCATTTAATAAATAATATTATTACAAAAATTAAAAATAAAATAATATATATGTAAAATATTGATAGTAGATATTAAAATTATTTTCATTTTATGGGAATTTAATTTTTTATAGAAATAACAAAAAAACAAATGAAAAAAAAATGGTACACTAATTTTTACGTATTAAACTAATTTTTTACCCGATATATGAATTGATTGTGTGTATAAATTTTTGAAATATAATATATTTATAATATTATAAACATAATTTATGCTTTAATTATGAGGAAGAAATTTTAAAAGATAAAAAAAAATACAATTCATGATTTATAATTAAATGTCATTAAATTATTTTGTAAGTTTGTTATAATTTTTATGATATTATTCTATAAAAATTTTGAAATTAATAAGTCATATTATTATGAAAGATGCAAAAGATACTTGAATATAATATACAAAGATACAATTATTTTATTCTATACATAAATACTTGAATAAGTGATATAATACTATTCAATAATTTTGCACTGCTCTTCGTACAGTTCTTTTTTGTAAAAAGATTATTTAATGTAGCAAATTGCAACTGTTAGGAAAAATATTAAAAAAGTATGTAATTACTAAATTATAATATTTTTCAAATTTGAAACATTAGTATAATTTTTAAAATATATTACTGTTAAAACACTTAAACTTTATATAAAATTTCAAATATATTTTTATTGATTTTTTAGAGAAATGTTATTTTTATTGATTGTTTTAGGATTTAGGATTTAGGATTTTTAATTTTTTTTTTACTTTTTAATAGTGTTTTTAAATAGTTTTTAATTTTATTTTAAACATTTTTAATAGTTTTATAAAAAATTAAAATGCATTTAAATATTTTTAAAATGACTAATTAATAATATTTAATTTTGTTTCCAAAATTTTTTTAGTAATATTTGTTTATTTTTAAAAATTTTAAACATTGTCATGTTTTATTTTCTGGAACTATGAAATCTTATAAAATCTAACATTTCATTATCATGTTGTTTTTTTTGGGTGAATTCATTATCATATTTTTTAAACACTATTGATGTTTTTAATTAACTAATTAAAAAATATTTATTTTTTAAAATTTCTTTTATACGACTATATTCTCTTGTTAATTTTTTTAGCAATATTTGAAAATAAATTAAATTTTGTATAATTTAATGATATATCTATAACAATAATTTTAAATTTTAAGAAAGAAAAGCCTTTGTGGTGTAATTTGAAAGACAGTCTTTGTGACAGAATAATGTCTTTGTGGCAAACTCCGTAAGGAATGCCTTCGTGGCACATTCTTAAGAATCGCCCTTGTGGCGAACAATGAATCAATAGTATGTGTGACAAATTCTGACGTGATAGCCTTTTGGCGAAAACTTGAAAGAAAGACATACATGGCAAATGTTGGTGAATGTTGGTGTATTTTGATGTTTGATGATAGAAAATGCATGCTTGTTGTTATATAAACAACATTTGTTAAGTGATTTTTAGTGAAATGTCCAATTAGGGATTAAATTGTAAAATGTGTAATTTTTTTGGTTAAATTGTGAAATAAATGAAAAAATGGACTGCTAGGGACCTAATTGAAATTAGGCTAGCATGGGTTTTAATTGAGTTGCATGAATTTGTAATTTTATGAAATAAGGACTAAATTGTAAAAATGTTGAAATGTTAGAGTTAAAAGTGTAAATTTGCATTAATGTGTATTTTGGACTAAATTGAATAGAGAGATTATTAAATAAGTTAATTTTGATTATATTTGGATCAAGAAAGGCAAAATACAGATTTAGATTGGGGAAAAAATAAGGTTTTGAATTAATCGACTTAATTTACCATTTTTATATTCGAGGTAAGTTCGTATGTATTAAACATTATTATAATTGTATTTTAAATGCTTTGATATTTCCTAAATTGTGAATACGACACTGCGAACATATTCGACGACAATTTGGCAAGTGAGAAATCCCAATTGAACCTTAGGAATAGATTAGGATACGAATGACATGTCATTAGGGGTTATATGATTTGGGTGTTGGTCCGTACATTCTACCGATGGCTGAGTTATCCGGCATGTGTTGTGGATACTCGTCAGCTTGTGTGAGCAACACCGTGTAGCTTCGTCATGACCGTAAACTTGTGTGAGCAGACCCATTGATGGCTCTAGTGTGAGCATTATATGTGATACGAGATTGAGATAGCTTCAGCTATGTATGTGGCACTTAAGGTGCGAGTTTCCTGAGTATCCGATAATATTTCGAATGGTTCAACGGGTATACCAAAGACACAGATGAGTTTGGGACTAAATAGAGGTGGTACAGTGAAATTAAAGCTAGCTCGGATTCGGGAATCGTTGGAGACTTCATCACACTATCCAACTATCACTTTGGTACTTTTGAACTTAAGTATTTTGAGTATATGGCATGTATAGGATTATGGTTATTTTGGTTATGGATTGATAATGAATTTAGCCATTCGAATTGGCTTGTAAATGTCTAAAGTTCGGTTTTGTATATAGCCATGGGAGTTGGCTTATTTTGATATAGTTGATCATGTATATATATATATATATATATATATATATGTGCATATGTCTTGTGTGGTGTTTTGGATGATGGTTATGTGATGCTTGTTGATAATAGGTATTATGAGTATCAACTGGTTGAGTTGTGAATATTTGTATGCTAGTGAAACTAGACAAATAATGCATATTTGAAATTGGTTATTTTGATGGTTTGTGTAAGTGAGTTTTGGAATGATATTGAATAGTAAATTGTGGTATATATGAGCCTTGTTGTTGTTGGTATAGAATTAGCATGAATTAGGCTTGGATTGAGGTTGGGTTAAATGCCTATTTATGCCTTGTTGGGTGCCTTTATGAATTGGTATAGGTATATGCAAATTTGGGTGGCAAAATGGCTTGGTAAATAGCCTATTTTTGTCCACACAGGCAGAGACATGAGCGTGTGTCTCAGCCGTGTGTAACATACGGTCAGGTTACACGGTCGTGTATCCCTTGGTGTTGAAGTAGAAATCAAGTCAGTATGCTCCACACGGCTCAGCATACGGGCGTGTGATTTGGCCGTATGGCATAAGTCAGTATACCCTATAGGTTTGGCACGACTTAGCACACGGCCTGGCACACGGGTGTGTAAGGCCATTTCGAAGGGCACACGAGCTAGACACACGGGCGTGTGGTTGGCCATGTGACCCAAGTCAAAGAGTTACACGGGGTCGGACACGGGCTGAGACACGGCCATATGATCCCATTTCGAATGTCCACACGGCCTGTGGCACGGGAGTGTCTTTGGCCGTGTAAGATACATAGCCAGGCCACACGGGCGTGTGTCCCCTGTATTTTGTAAAATTTTCCAAGTGTTCCAAAAATTTCTTGAGATATCGGTTTAGTCTCGAACCACTCCTAATGCATGATTTGGGCATCATAGGCTCATATTAGGGACAATGTGATTAATTATAAATGAATTGCATTTGAAATTGATATTTGTATAAGAAATGTATGTTCGTTTATTTTATAAGTCTAGTAATGCTTCGTAACCCTATTCCGGCAATAAATACGGGTGAGGGGTGTCATAGTAAAAATAAAAGAAACGTATTCTGAATAAGGATTTTTCTAACTACATATTAGAAGGAATGCACATGTTATGTATAGGTGATCAAACATGGATTGTGGAACGACGGCTTACAATTACGTATACAAGAGTAAGGGTGACTCGGTCGTATGGACCTCTGTAAAGGAAACGGGTAAAGACTTATGAAAGATTATATTGGAAAAGGCAAGTGGCGTATCGAAGATATTGATGGGTAAGGAATGAGCTCTAAGCAAGGTATGATATTTGATGTGTAAATGAAAAAAGAAATTGATAGAGTATTCGCCAATGACTAAGTTGAAAGTTCAAAATGATATGATCATCTAAATAAGTTACTAGTTGAGATGTGCAGAAATGACACAGGTAAATGATGTTTTCTTCACTAAGTTCTTACGAACTTATATGGGTGTTTGTTTTGTTACAGGCAAATTGATATGAGTCTGCACCAGGAGGGATGATGCCAGGACAACGCCTAATAAGTGGCGTATTAGGCTATTATGCATATAGAGCAAGTTTGACAGCGTGTTCAAAGACCAAAATACTTCTTAGAAATCCATGCTTTGGGGTATTTGTAATAGATTAGGATTTTGAATAAGATATTGTTGCAATTTACTTATCTCGAGTTGAAGTTGTAATTACTTATGTATTTTAATTTGAAATTTGTAGTTAAGTAAGTTGTCAGTATCTGTAAATGTTAAAAGTAGTTAAGTATGTGTCTGTAATTGTATGGTAATCGGATAAGGTTGAGGGTGTTACATTGACCATAAATTTGTTGTTGCAATATTAATTTTAGTTTGGGTTTTAATATTCATTTACTGAAACTGTGTAATCATATTCAAAACTAAGGATATTAAAAAAAAAAAATCATGTATATTAACGATACAACAATGATTCTTTCTTAATAGTATTGAGGGAAGAAGGAACGTGGAATATTAAAAATACCTCTTTAAAATGGTTCTAAATTAATAGGGACTAATGATGTAGAAAATAGGATCACTTGGTAATTTGAACTGATAATCAAAAGAAACCTTACAGTTGTTAATTTCTTAATAGGAGAAGGAAAATGAAATGTTTATTATTATTATTATTATTATTATTATTATTATTATTATTATATTATTATTATTATTATTATTATTATTGGTTGAAGAAGAATATGAGGATTGTAATGAATAAAAAATTAAAATGTCATTTCTTCAAAAAAATGAAGTACACAATATACAAACTTAACTATGGACAGTAGTGGTTAAAAGGAAATAATGTTTACAAAAAGTGAGATTAATATAATAATTATAAGTTCTATTTTGGTAAAAAAAATAGCAAGTGGTTTATCAATTAAATTGATTCCATTTTAATTAGAGCACTTTCCATAAATTAGATTAATTGTTATGATATTAATAGCATGGATTTATAAAAATAAATATTTGTTAATACCATCAAATCAAGATATTAGTATAAAGGAAATGGAATAAATTTAAGAGAGTAACTATATTATTTAGGTTTAAAAGTAAATTAGATGACATGGTTTTATTTAGAATAGAAATTATTGCAATTTTGCAACAAAAAAAAAAGAAAAGAAAAAGAGTTTGATTGTTTTAGTAAAATGTAGTGTAACTTCATGTCACTTTAAAAATATTTTATATTTTTTAAAATTAAATTAAATTTCTGAAAGTTTTAAAAAAATTGATTTTTTTTAGAAATTTTAATAATTTTTTAAATAAATTTAACAAAAATTATCAGATTTTGTCACATGACATAACCTTGACATGCCATGTAGCAAAGTTAACAATGTTAAAGGACGAAGATTTAATTAGATGTTTGAGTTTGATTCGAAATTCAATTGATTACTTAAACTCAATTAAAATTGAATTGATTATTAAATTATTTAAAAAATTATATAACTATAAAATTGCTATCAAAGATGAAATTAAATAGAAATTACACAATTTGGTAAGTTCTGAGGACAAAATATTTAATTGGGCTATATCTTATGTTAATCTCAACAAGTTTTGAGAATTGAATTGGATAAAATTATACATAAAATATTTACTGCCAAATAATGATATCTATACTATTTATCTTTTAATGGCGATTAATATTTTTCAAAATGAAAAAAAGGCTGAATAGATACTAATTTGAGTAGGTAGATGAAAATTTCTAAGGAAAAAATAAATTCAATGATGATATTTTAATAAAAAAGTATAAAGAAAAAGAATTTTTTACATTTAAATAGAAAAACTAAATCTGAAACTATATTGATGGTAAAAAAATATTTGGAACTTTATTAAATAATTAATGACTAAATGATATAGGAAGAGATTTGTTTATATTGGTGTAAAATTAAGGTGTATAATTAAAGTAGTTTTACACTTTTTCGTATTTCTTCATATGATTAATATTTTAACGATCTAACTGTTGATTATTCCATTAATATAAATCAAATTTGATGCAAAATAAAAATTTATAACTAGTTTTTTTCCGTAAAAAAACTTTCAATTGTTCAATAAATATTAGCATATATAGTATTTTAGACCAATATAATGGAAATACTGAACCAATTTAAAATTTTTTGTGCATGACAAATATAATTACATCGATAAATTCAATGGTTGGTGTCGTGGATTTTCTTATGATGTGCAAGTGTACACAATCGCTAGCAAATAATATTGTAGTAAATACTAGAATTATCGTCTTCACAGGGATTGATTTAAAACATAAATTACAAAATTAACAAACGACAACTTGGAAAGGAAACATAAATTTGATTAAAGGCTTAAGGCAATTTAAAAACAGTAAAACAAATTGATAATGATGAAATGATAAACTAGAATAATTAATTCCCCTAATATACAACTACTGATAGCAATGCTGCAATAAGCTATGGCAATATCACAGTTTATTAATCCAGAATTCAACCGTTTATAGGCTTTTCTCAAAGTTACTATGTTTCAATTATTTAATTAAACTAACATAAGTCTATGTTAATTTAACGTCAAGAATACATTTTCAAGCAACATTCCTATAAGTCTATATCATTACAAAATTAAAATAAAATAAAAATTAAACATGCACCATTCAAATTTGAAGTTTATCAATTACAACCTAGGGGGTTTATCAAACAATATAATATTACTATTATTACTACAAGCCAATTCTCTCGAAATGTGTTGGATTTGTCATTGTTGTGCCTTAGTCAACAATTGTTGAATCCTTCTGAACAGAGTAAAATTTAAGTCTTTTGAATATATAAATTACAACCTTTTCAGAATTTGTAATTAACTCAATTATCCACTAATGTTGATCAAACAATAGCAAGCATTAAACATGAAGAACATTTGAATGAATAAACTTCATATTACATTAAACATCCCTAAAAAATTACCAATAATCCCATATTAAGGTTCCATAATTATCCTAGTTAATAATTGTTTATCCCATAAATACCAAATTAAAAACAATTAAAATAAATCTAGCTACGGTCCAAGATACAAATAAGAAAAGAAACAAAATATAAAGAGAAGAGTGAAGAGAATTCAAGCCAAATAAGGTGATTCTCCCCAATAGGTTCGTTTCGTTTTTCCTCTTATTATCTTCTTCTTTTCCAAGTTCTATTCTTCTAAAAATGGGTGTTCTCAGCTTGTATCAGGATGCTTTCTTTTTTATTATGAAAAATGGGATGTTTATATCCCCAAAATGAGGTATTTATTTTTTGTTTTCTTCTCTTATGAGTACTTGCACCGTTCAAATTTTGCAGAGCCCAATTCCTTTTGACTATTAGTCATCATCAGCTATTGACTAAGAAATGAGTTAAGTCTAAGAGTTGACGTGGTGTCCTTTAAATGTGAGGGTTTCAATCTACTCCTGTCAAATTTGGTGCTACGATTTTGCTACAATATTGGGATTTCATATGTTAAAATTTAAAATATTCTTTTCTCCACATTTTCAATGTTCTACTAGTCACCTTCAAGGACAAAAATTCACAATTTCAGTATCTCACTGGACAGAAATACATTATTAAAATAAAAGATTCAAAAACAACTACTTAACATAAATATAATTAAAGTAACTACAAAAACACTATAAATCATTCTTATCTTGATTGAAATATAAGCTTAAAAGTAATAAAATAACTTTGTATCTTAAAGTTATCGGTTGAATTGTTAAAATATTAATTGTATAATGACGAGTAAAACTACTTTAGTTTTACATAGGGGTAACTGAATTCCTCCCAAATAAATTTTAGGGTAAACTATCAAAATAGTCATTTTTGTTTGTCTCATGTTACATTTTAATCACTTATGTTTGCAATGTTACATTTTAGTCACTTACGTTATTGTGTTGTAACATTTTAGTCACTGAGACGTTAATTGTCGTTAACAGTGTAACGGTAAGCTGACATGACACATTAAATCATCATTTTAAATAAAAATTTTAGGTTAAATTTTACAATTGATCCCTATATTTTTTTATTTAAGCAATTTAATTTTTTTCTTTTACGTTCTTTTAACTTTCCTTTTTTTATTTTTCATTCTTTTCCGCTTCTCTATTTGTTTTCCTCCCTTCTTCATTTCTTTTAACGTAGCTTTTTTCTATATTTTTCATTTGTTAAAACTAGCCACAAGCTCGTCTCACTCGAAAAAATTAAACTGTTCAAAAAAGTAAAGTATAGGAACTGGTTTTAACAAATGGAAAGCATAAAAAAACTACGTTAAAAGAAATAGAGAAGCGAGGAAAACAGAGAGAAGCGGAAGATAATGGAAAATAAAGAAAGAAAAAAGAAAGTTAAAAAAACATAAAAGAAAAAAATTTAAATTGCTCAAAACAAAAAATATATGGGGACCAATTGTTAAAATAACCTAAATTTTTTGTTTGAAATGATGATTTAACGTGCCACATCAGCTTACCGTTAATGGAAATTAACGGCTCAATGACTAAAATGTCACAACGCAATAACGTAAGTGACTAAAACGTAACATTTCAAACATAAATGATTAAAATGTAACATAAAGTAAATAAAAGTGACAGTTTTAATAGTTTACCCTAGGAATTACAGTATTTAAAATATTAGAATTGTATAAAAGCCTTTAATATGAATATGGTTAATAATTTATTAAAGTTAGGAACAAATAAAGTATCTAGAATAATAATTTTTTTTATTCCAATAATAAAAGTTGATAATTAAATATGGGAGATCTAAGCTTTCATTTATTACTCATGATGCACTTTCCATTTCTATACAATAAAAAGATTTGTCAATTGTAAAAAGGTGGGTGGTGTTCATAAAATCACCGGTTTGTTTACAACTGACCAAAATAAGTTTCTAACCAGTTAGTTCGTGCATCAAGAATTCTGAAAATATATTTGAAAGTCAAGTTATTTGTTGTATAATTGGTGAAATTATATTTGTAACAAAATTCTGAAATTACCCATTCAAATTAATTAAAAATTCAGTTGTAAAAAAGTCAGATCAATACTGAATAAAAAAAAAGTTACAATAAAGTAAGTAAATATGGCAAAAACACGTAGTTATAGTAGAAAAGGGGGTGACGGCAGATGAGATTAGAGAAAAGCGAATGGTGGGCACTGGCAGTTGGCAGCAGCTGCAACAGCGAGAGAGCATCCAAAGGCCCTCAATCATAGGAAGAAAATATAATAGCACACGCTTCGAAAAACACAGAAACCCAAGATGTTATGCCCAGGTGGGGCTGGTGATGCTGTCTGCTCCTCCCGCTGGGTCTTAATTTTCATTTCCTTTTTTGTCCCAAGAGAAAAAGATATCTCTGCACCCATTACAAAATCTATTTTCTTTTTTATTTTAATATTTAATATTTCTTTTTTACTAATGTACCATAAGTACAAGTCTTCCTAATGCGAGTGAGCGAGTAAAAGGAAAGAGTGAAGACACAGTGTTTAAGAAGCTGAGTGGGTTAAGGTTGTTAGTTTTTTATTATTAAATGAATTAATTTGGTTGATGTAGTATTAAAAAAAATAAGATTAAATTGTAATAAAATTAATATTTATTGATTAAAAAATATCATGTATTGTTTAATAAAAGTTATTTTAAAGTTTTTAGATTTTTGTAAATGAAATTTTTTATTTAAAATTAAATTACAATGAAAAAAAATAACTCATTACAATTTAGATTTTCTTTTTGATGGTAAAAGGAATCAAATAATTAAACAACAATCATTCTATAAGTGCTCGTATAATTAAGATCATCTTCAACTACGCGACGAACTGTATTCGAATCTGAACAAATCTATGAACACCAAATGCTTGTGAAAATCCCATTGCTGCTAAACTAGTGCAACTTTAACCTCCCAATCCAACTAGAGTTGTCCAACTCAAGAATCGCCTTTCTTTTTCCCATTGCCAAGTTTGTAAAATGTCAGGAACATGTAGTAATTAAATTAATCCCAAACCATACAAATAGAGACCGAAAGTTTGCATCACTCGTCGTTGGCTCTCATCTTTCTTTTCTCTCTCAACAGCTCGGTGTCGTCTTTAGCTACAAACAATAATTTAACAATTACACATTATCAATTTACATTCAATTTGCATTCAAATACAAAGCCACACACAATTCGCAATTTATTCAATTTAGTCCCTAAACCCGGGACAAACATAACTTTCGATCTAAAGTTTTGGATTAAAATTCAATTTCACATTTACTCATTAAGGACCTTCTATTTTCTATTCCTACCGAAATTTTATGAAATTTTTGCATTTTATTCAATTTGGTTTCTAATGTACAAAATCAATAATTAAGCTTTACAATTTAATCATTTTCTTAAACTAAGCTTAGCTTCTATCAATTTCACCCCTAATTCAACCAATTCTCAACAATGACAACTTATCAAAATTTCAACAATTTATCAAATTGGTACATGACTAGCTAAATCAAGCACCCGTGACTTTAAATCCATAAAAATGACATGAAAAAGGTTTAAATTACCTTAGGTTTTAGCTTTACTCGAATGTAAGCTTCTACCTTCAACCATGGCTTCTTTTCTTTTTCTTTTTTCTAATTTAGACAGTGGAGGAAGATGATGTTATTGCCTTTCCTTCAACTGTTGTCTTATATATATAGTTAGCATTTTATTTATCAAATTTAATTAAATTAATTATGTTTTATTATAAAATTTTATCTTTTAATTAAAACCAATATGAATTTCATCATTATTGTCTACTAGTTATTATTTATTATTAGTCTATTTATCATTTTATTCCAATGGATAATTGCTATCTATGTCCCCAAGACTTTTTCTAATTAAAAATCTATAACAATTGGACTATTACAATTTAGCCCCTAGGCTTTAATTAACAACTTTTTCGGCTAAATTATTTAATCAAATTTCAATTTATCTATATACTAACACCGTGAACATCCCTATTTAATAGTTACAGACTCGGTTTATGGAAATAGGGTCCCAAAATCGTAATTTCCAATACCATTGGAAACCAGGTCGTTACAAAAAAAGATTAGAAGTCTCATCTTCTTCCACCGTCCAAAGAAAGAAAAGAAGAGAAAACTTCAAAGTTATTCATTCATTTGGCCATACCATAATTACCAAGGTAATCAAGGTATTTTCATCAAATTTTTATAGATTTGTGATCATGGATGCTTGATTTAGCTATTGTAACGACCCAATTATTAGTGGTATCAAAAAATGCAGTTTCGGAACCCATTTTCATAAATCGAGTAATATTTACGAGATTAATATAAAAGTTATTGATGTTTGGTCCATCAATTTTGTCAATTAAATAGTTAATTTAGGTACTAAATTGTAAAAGTCTAATCGCTATAGGTTTTTAATTGGCCAAAGGCTTAGGATTTAAATTTCAATTAGCCAAAGGTCCAAAATGGAAAATAAACCATTTTCTTTCATAAGATAATGGATGATTATGTTGATATGATTAATGATAATTAAAAAATTAATTAAGGTAATTAAAGTATAAAAGGCTTAACTTAGTTTTCCCATTTGCTTTCTCCATTGCTATAAGATGAAGAAGAAAACCAAGAAAAATATTGAAACATTCAACCATTGGTTAGTAGGTAAGTTCAAGTCATTTTCTTGTAATTTTTATAGATTTAAGGAAATGGGAGCTTGATTTAGCTAGCTCATGTACCAATTTGTAAAACCGTTAAAATTTTAGAAAGTTTTCATTGTTAATTTCTTGAAAAATTAGGCTTAGAATATTTTAAGCTTAGAATATAAAAAGGACTAGATTGTAAAGTTGATTTAGCTTGTTTGTTAACTTTGTTACATTAGGGACCAAATTGAATAAATGTAAAACTTGTTATGAAATTATTTTAGAAGTAGAAATTTTAAGGTCCCTAATGAGAATAATTGAAATTAGATTTTAATCTGAGGTTAGGAATTGGAAGTTACGACTATCCTGATTTTAAGGACTAAATTTAATAAAGTGTAAAATTTTAGAGGTATCGAAAAATTGAGTTCATATAGGTTCATACATATGATAGCATATAATGGAAATATTTGGTATTGATTGATGATATAAATTAATTATTTAGATCAAGAATCAGGTCAGCAAAATTGATCGGAGAAAAGCTAAAATTGCGGATTAGCCCCGAAAGTATCCACTTTTCGTATTTTGAATAGGTAAATTCATATGGAACTTACCATCTATTTATTTTATATGTATGAATTATGTTTGAGTTTATCTATATATTAGGATTTAGTAGAATTAGTAAATTTGGCACACAAGTCTTAAAATGGACTGAATTGTAAATTGTGTAACTTTTAGTTTTATTGAAACGATTCAAGTGTAAATATGAATATTTATTGATTATATGTAAGACCCATAACCTGATCCGGTCATTGGACCCGAGTTACGGAATGCTACAGTCATAACTGGAATAGAACACATTTAATTCACATTGATTATCTATCTCAAATAAACATAGAATACTTCATAAATGCATAATTATTACTCAGATTTAACAAAAATCATCCAAACATAGTCAATTCAATTTATAAATAACAAATACGTCATTTCTTAGATTATATACAGGCTTATGTATGCTCCAATATCATCCAGAATTTAACTAAGACTAATTTGAAACATTCTCAAATTTTCAATTTAATTATAAATCAAAACAATTCAGAGCCCAATTTAATCATCATGAATCAATATATATGCTAAAATAGAACTTAAATCAAGCCTACAAAACTTAAAAATCACTAAAAACGGGCTTGAAACATATACCATGCAAGGTGAAATAAGCTTAGCTGAATGTTTGACTTAAACATCCATGGAGTTTCGGTTGAAGAAATCCAAGAATGAAGAAGATGACAACCTTTTTATATTTTAATTTATGCTTATTTATTAAATTACCAATTTACCCTTCAAAAAATAAATGAAATTCTATAAAATACCATGCATAAACCGTCCACTCATGTTAATTATGGCCTAATTACAACATAAGGCCTTCCAACCATGATTTTATAGCCGTTAAGCATTAATAAACTAATAGTGATTAACTTTTGCAGTTATTTCGATTTAGTCATTTTTCTTTAATTAACTATCTAAACGTCAAAATTTTTAAACCAAATTTCATACACCTATATAATCACTCCATAAATATTTAATAAAAAAATTTTATGGCCTGGGTTTATAGAAATGAGGTCCTGGTACCTGATTTTCTAAAACCAATAGAGTTTAGGGACAAACCACTTGTACTTAACTATTCATTCAATTACTAAAAATTATCAAATCAAAATTCAATATAATAATATATTTGAATAAAAAATATTAAATAATAATATTTACGGACTCACTCATCGGGTTTGTGGTCCTGTAACTACTTGTAACACCCTTAACCCGTATCCGTCGCCGGAACTGGGTTTTGGAGCATTACCGAAGTTTACAGAACCTTTACAGTTAATTCATGTCAATCACTATTCATTTTCCGAGATTATTCATAACATCCCTTAAATGGACCATTGAGGCCCAATACAAGCATTAGAATCTAGTCGGGACTTGATCGGAAACTCTAAGAATTTTTCGCGAAATTACAAAAATTTTCCAAGTTGCAAGGCTCACACGACCGTGTGACCCTAAGACACGCCCGTGCTACAGGTTGTGTTCGACCTTGTGTAAATCTCTGACTTGTGCACACGGCCATGCCACACGCCCATGTGCTAGGCCATGTGGTTTAATTAAATTCTTTCGTAATTGGGTGCAGGTTTCACACGGCCAAGTCACATGCCCGTGTTCTAGGCCGTGTCTCTCACGCGGCTGAGACACTCGCCCGTGTCTCTGCCCGTGTGCTAAATTCAGAACATTCTGTTTTTAAATTTCAAGATGCATGGGACACACGGCCAATTCACATGCCCATATGCCGGGCCGTATGGACAAAACAAAGTCATTTCCTAGCTTCATTTGTCACCCAAATTTAACCATTTACCTGCATTAAAACATACCAATTCATACCAACCAATTCAAACATTATAACTAAGGTTATTTCATCTCTTAATATAGTATATTTTTACCTACCTTCATAGCTATGTTTTTTCCATTGTCTACTATGACTATTTTCATAACTTGATTATTCATACTTTATATAATTATAGGTTATAATTATACTAAAACATAACCATATCTAGTGATTACAATAACTAGTCATTATCAAATATTTACACGCCATTCCTTGATCAATTTAACCTATACATGCCATTATAACCACATTTTTTTTACCTTATATACCAAATTGAATTGATGGATAGTATGAGTGATCTCTGTCGAGCTTCCATTCCAACGAGCTTCCGATTTACTATAAGACAAGAAAAAATAAAACGGAGTAAGTATATAATACTTAGTAAGTCCGTATAACTTACTAATAAACTTACCACCCATTCATCATCAAAATAAATACATAGGGTATAATCAAACCATTTAATCTCACAAGCCTTATCACACATTTTCATCACCCTTGTTGTCACATATTTCATATAAATTTCAAGAAACACATATATGAACTCATCAATGTTTGGATTCTCATGCACATATATTTTTCCACATCATGTGTTCATATAACATGTATGCAATTTTCTTCATGTATTTCAGGTATACTTTTTATTAATTCATCTCAAGTTCCAGTATATTTCTTATCAAAACCTTACTCAATAATCAATTAAAGTATTGATAATCACTTGGGTAGTACATTTAAAGTGTACAAATCTACTCTCATAGATGAACATATTCATCAAACCATTTCATGTTCATGTATAAACATTTCATACTTCCACATATCACGTCTCTATCTATAACCATTTATCTCAAATCCATATTTGCTCATGTCAGAACTTTGTCCGTTGAATTTATTTGAATTATCAATGGATACTTATGTAGTACACTTAAAGTGTACAAAATCATAATTCGTCAATTCATATCCAGTAGTACCTTTTTGGTACACTCCCGAGCCACATATTATACAGCAGAATTACCAGTCCAGGCTAAATTCTGTCTGTAACGCATATACTCTAAGGGCTTTGTCGGATTACCAGTCCAGGCTAAATCCAGTCAATTAGGATTACCAGTCCAGGCTAAATCCTAATTGATACTGTAACACCCCTGACCCGGCCTAGAAGTTAGACCCGAATCTGGCGTGCCACATGAAAGTGTTTTTCAAAACCATCTTTGCAATTGTAACAACTTGTTTGAGAATTTCAGCCTCTTTGTTAAAACCCAAAACACTTAAGCAATTGTGTTTACGTGAAAATATAATTAACTTTAATAACCCTTTTCGGTTGTAAAAGCATATTTGAAACATTGCAGAAACGTAGATAAAATACAAGTATTTTGAGAAATTGATTGATGAATCACAAATCAAGGAATTGAACTTTAAATCCGTGACTTTTGAAAATGTCGTTAATAATTTGAAAGGATGTTCGAGTTAAAACATATTTGTATAAGTTTATTTTGAAATCCTTTTGTTAATCAATTTCGAAAAATACTAAAAAATCCCAACCATAAAGCAAAAATAAAAAAAAAATAGTTCAGAGGCCTTATTACAACTTAAACCAAATTAGCAAAATAATAAAATAAACGGAAATAGAAATTTAAAGTTTAATAACACCATTTCTAAAGTATGGCCCCCACCGAGTCATCCATGGCCCAAGTCCACGTCACTGAGCATTACCTGAAAAGGGTAAGGGAAATAGGGTGAGTTACTAGAACTCAGTGTGTAACCCACTTACCATTGACCATTGGGCCAATATCTCATTAAGCAATTATTTGGATCTAAGCCCATTAAAAATAACATATAATATGCAAGTGATATGCAAATCCCAACCCAATCTAATTTCCATCCGCTACACACCACCCGTACCAACCAGCACACCTGTAGGGAGCTTTAGTCACCCACCCCGCCAACACACCAAACTGGGCATTAAGCCATAAATCAAACTGGGCATTTAGCCATATTTCAAACTGGGCATTTAGCCATATTTCAAACTGGGCATTAAGCCATTTATCAATTTGTGGACAAGCCACCAGAATTTTGTAGCAAAGCTACCAGAACTTCTCTTCATCAAAATCCCAACCCATGCAAATCATGTACATATAGTATGCATTTTCATTCGGCCCATTTGTCATATATCAATATAGCCCATATATCAAATAACACATTTGGCCCATCTGTCACATATCAATATGGCCCATTTATCAAATAACATATTTGACCCATATAGCAAATTATCAAATTGGCCCATATAGCAAATTATCAAATTGGCCCATATAGTAATTTATCAAATTGGCCCATTTAGCAAATTATCAAATTGGCCCATATATTAATTATCTCAATTCGGCAATCGTACCCACTAAGGGTAATTTGGTAATCTCGCAACCCAAGGGTATTTCGGTAATTTACCCTCTATGGGTATTTCGGTAATTTTCACAATCCAACTTAACCACTAATTTGGGCATAACAATTTAAAACTGTCCATCTGCGTCATACTGACTAAATTGACCATAAATCGAGTTAGAAAACTCGAAATCTAGATCCGTAAAATTTCCTTGAAACTAGACTCATATATCTTCTTACTGTAATTTTTCCAGAATTTTTGGCCTAGCCATTTAGTACAGTTTATTCCTCAAAGTATCCCCTTTTCTGCTGTCTGACAATTCCTACCATTCTTTGCTAAAATTTAATTATCTTTTTGTACATAATTCAAATGATATTCTAGCTTGTTTCTTATAAAAATAGACTCATTAAGGAATCTAACCATATAAATTATGTGCCAAAATTAGTTTTTATCAATTTTTAATGATTTTTCCAAGTCAGAACAAGGGATCTCGAAATCACTCTGAACCAGTCTAACAAAAATCTAAAAATCTCAAAATATACTAATCATTTACTTTCTCTGTTTCTTTTATAAGAAAATAGACTCAATTATCTTTCAATTCATATCTCCTTCACTTTCTAATTCAATTTCCATTATTTTTGGTGATTTTTCAAATCCACGTTACTGCTGCTAACCAAAATTGTTTCATTGCAAAATACGATTACCACTTCGAACATGCGTACGTCGAGTGGTCACAGATGTCGATTTCTGGCTTTTTGGTCTTTCTAGCGAATCACAAAACATTTTATGCAAACATTCAAAGAGGTGTGAGATTACACACCATTTTAAACATATATTCGGAGGGTACGAGATTACACACCTGATTACGGTAAGGACTAAACCTTCTTGATCGTCGGCACCTATAACACCTTAACACTCGATCAGAAAAAAAATACCACAATGGGAGAAAGTAGTTGTTTAGGGAGAGAATTTCGACTTACCACTACTTCCAAAAGTCAACGAGTAAAGAAGAGCGAGTGATTTAATCCCTTAACGTTGATGAATCCGATTCCCACCGATTGGACTTATGGCTACGGATGATACACGGTCGCCCGCTTAGATCACTACGAAGAAGAAAAAGACTCGGCTAAGGAGATGATTATTGACAATCGGCCATGGTGAAGAATTAGGACAAAAGAGATGCTTGAAGGATTTCGTGAAAAAGAAAAGAAATAAGAAGAAAGATGTTTGTCTAGATTGATTTTCAAGAAAGATGAAAGAACAAATTTTGGTTTCAATGGTTGGTGTACAATCGGCAACAAGAAGGGAGAAAAGATGAGAATATGCACACTCAAATTTGAGGATTCGGCAAGAAGGGAATTTGAAGAGAGAAAAGAAATTATTACAAAAGTTGCATAAAGGAAATTTTGACCAAACAAACACTAAAACTTTACCAAAAAAAAAAAAAAAACAAAGGTGGAAGATGAATTGGTAGAAGATATGGATGAAAATGGCCACAAGGGATTGCATTTATTCACTAAAGAGACAAAGAAAGATGTTTAAAAGAAAAACAAATGTGGAAGATGAATTGGTAGAAGATATGGATGCAAATGGCCACAAGGGATTGCATTTATTCACTAAAGAGACAAAGAAAGATGAGCATGCTTGGGGTGGCACTAATGACTAAAAAAAAAAAAAATTTAGGATGCTACAGTTCTACCCCCTTAAAGAAAATTTCGTCCTCGAAATTTACCTGATGAAAAGAGATGAGGATATTGCTGCCGCATAGCATCCTCAGGCTCCCATGTGCTTCCTCCGCTCCTTGATTGTGCCATAAAACCTTGACTAACGGTATCGACTTCCTTCTCAGCACCTTAATGTCTCGATCTAAAATTTGCACTGGCTCCTCCTCGAACGACAAGTCAGGCCTTATCTCAACTTCCTCTACTGGTACAATATGAGACGGATCTGATCGATAACGCCTTAACATTGAGACATGAAATACACTATGTATCTGACTCAACTCTGGAGGTAACTCAAGCTGATAAGCTACTGGCCCAACACGTTTCAACACACGGTACGGTCCGATGAACCTAGGGCTCAACTTGCCCTTCCGTCCAAATCTGAAGATTTTCTTCCAGGGTGAGACCTTTAAAAAGACTTGATCTCCCACTGCGAACTCAATATCCTTACGCTTCAGATCCGCATACGACTTTTGTCTATCCGAAGCTTCCTTTAACCGTGCTTGAATCACCTTTACCTTTTCTTCCATCTCAGATATCAATTCAGTACCCAATAACTGCCGTTCTCCCAATTCAGTCCAACAAGTAGGGGTACGACACCTTCGACCATATAATGCTTCATAGGGTGCCATTTGGATACTGGATTGATAACTGTTGTTATACGCGAATTCTGCCAACGGTAGAAAATCCTCCCAACTACCTCTGAAGTCAATCACACAACCCCTTAACATGTCTTCCAATATCTGGATTACTCTTTCCGACTGGCCATCTGACTGAGGATGAAAAGCTGTGCTAAAGTTTAACTTTGTTCCCAAAGCCTCATGCAAAGCTTTCCAAAACCGTGATGTAAACCTAGGGTCCCTATCCGATATAATAGACACTGGTACCCCATGTAACCTCACAATCTCTGCTACGTACAACTTGGCCAACTTCTGCAATGAGTAATTTGTACGAACAGGTAGGAAATGGGCAGTCTTCGTCAACCGATCCACTATTACCCAAACGGAATCTTTCTTAGTAGGTGTTAAGGGTAACCCACTAACAAAGTCCATCGTTATTCTTTCCCATTTCCATAATGGAATCTTCACCGGTTGCAGTAATCCCGACGGCACTTGATGTTCTGCCTTCACTTGCTGACATGTTAAGCACCTACTCACAAAATCAGTAACCTCCCGTTTCAACCCTTGCCACCAATACTGTTCACGGAGATCTCGATACATCTTACTTCCTCCAGGGTGCATAGTATAGGGGCTACTATGCGCCTCTTGCAGAATTATTTGTCTCAAATCCGAATCCTTGGGCATACAATTTCTTCCCCGAAAACACAGTACTCCATCCTTATCAAATCCAAAATCCCCTATTACACCACTTTCAACTTGATAAAATAAAGGACCCAACTTTTCATCTGATAACTGCTTCTCCTTGATCTGCTCTAACCACATAGGCTTCACCTGAAGTTCCGCTAGCAAACTGCCATCTTCATACAAACTAAGATGAGCAAACACTGCCCTCAACTCTGATATCACCTTACGACTCAACGCGTCTGCCACCACGTTAGCCTTTCCAGGATGATACTCGATTGAGAAGTCATAATCCTTCAACAGCTCTATCCATCTCCGCTGTCTTAAGTTCAACTCCTTTTGGGTAAGAAGGTATTTCAGACTTTTATGATCCGTATAAATGATCGACTTCTCGCCGTACAGGTAGTGCCTCCAAATCTTCAAAGCAAAAACTACCGCAGCCAACTCTAAATCATGAGTAGGATAATTGACTTCGTGCGGCCTTAACTGACGAGATGCATAAGCCACTACTTTACCACATTGCATCAACACACATCCTAAACCCGTATGTGACGCATCACAGTAAACGGTAAATTCTTTTCCAGCCTCAGGTTGAATCAATACTGGCGCTTCCGTCAAAATCTTCTTCAGTTTTTTGAAACTTTCTTGTTGTTTATCGGTCCACACATACGGTACTCCTTTTCGCAACAACTTAGTTAGGGGTGCAGCAATCAATGAAAACCCCTCAACAAAACGCCGGTAATAACCAGCCAACCCTAGGAAACTTCGAATTTCAGCCACTGACTTCGGTGGTTTCCATTCCAACACAGCCTCTACCTTCCGAGGATCAACTCTTATTCCTTCGGCTGACACCACATGCCCCAAGAAAGTCACTTCCTTTAACCAAAATTCGCATTTACTGAATTTGGCATAAAGTTGCTTATCCCGTAAAATTTGCAACACAATGCGCAAATGTGAGTCATGCTCTTCTTCATTCCTCGAATATACCAAGATATCATCTATGAACACCACTACAAACCGGTCTAGATAGGGTTGAAAGACTCGGTTCATCATGTCCATAAATGCAGCTGGTACATTGGTCAAACCGAACGGCATAACTAAAAACTCGTAATGTCCATAACGAGTTTGGAATGCCGTCTTATGAATATCCGCCTCTCTAACCTTGAGTTGATGATAACCCGATTTCAAATCAATCTTGGAGAAAACTGAAGCTCCTCTCAATTGATCAAACAGGTCATCGATTCTCGGCAATGGATACCTATTCTTGATCGTCAATTTATTCAACTGCCTATAATCAATGCACATACGCATCGACCCATCCTTCTTCTTGACGAACAAGACAGGAGCTCCCCATGGTGACACACTCGGTCGAATGAATCCCCCATCTAACAACTCCAGGATTTGAGCCTTAAACTCCACTAACTCCTTCGGCGCCATTCTATAAGGAGCAATGGACACCGGAGCCGTTCCGGGCAAAAGCTCAATGCCAAACTCTACTTCCCGATCTGGAGGTAGACCCGGTAGTTCTTCGAAAAAAACATCTGAAAATTCTTTCACCGTTCTCACACCTTTCACCGATAATTCCTTGGCATCCAAAGTACTAATGAAGGCTAAGAACGCTCCATACCCTTTCCGTAACAACTTTTCTGCCTTTAAAGTAGATACCACATTTGCCAGGTAATTCCTTCGTTCGCCTATCATTACTACTTCTTTGTCTTCCAAAGTCTTTATTGACATCCGCTTTGCAGCACAATCCAATTGCGCCCGGTGTTTTACCAACCAATCCATGCCCAAAATAAGATCAAATTCGCCGAAAGGCAGTTCCATCAAATCCACCAGAAATATTTCTCTATGAATTTCTAAAGGCACGTCTCTAAACACTTTATTCACGATTACCGACTGTCCTAAAGGACTAATTACGGTCATCTCTCTATCGGAAATCTCAGATCTAATTTTCAGGTTTCTAGATATAGCACTAGCAACATATGAATGGGTGGATCCGATATCTATCAAAGCAGTAACAGGTACATCAAAGATGAAGAACGTACCAGTTATCACATCAGGTGCATCGCCATCCTCCCGACGCCTGACTGCATAGACTAACCCTGGCTGTCTCGCCTCCGCGTTACCTCTAAAGCCATTACCTCTACCCGGTGCACCTTGACCATGACCACCGCCATTACCACCTCGACCTGGCCCACGGCCTCTCGGTGGCTGTTGCGTGCCTCTAGCTGGCTGTGCATCATGATTACGAGCTTCTTGAGTTTGAGAAGTCCTTCGAGGACAATTCTTAAGCTGATGGTCCTTAGAACCACATTTGAAACACCCACCAGTTCTTTTCCAGCATTCACCTGGGTGTTGTCTCCCACAGTCAGCACACAGTTGAATGTGATTGGTAGCAGCAGGTGCTCTAGCTTGGGCTGGCTCATCATTCCTAGGCCTCTTCTGAAAACTTTTAGTGGAACCCGAATACCTGAAGTCCCTCTTGCCTCTGCCTCTGTCTCGGTTCTGACGTGCTGAGTTTTTAGCCTCCTCAGCTATTTTGGCTTTCTCCACAAGCTTGGCAAAAGTCCTTACTTGTTGTGGGGCTATCAGTACCCGCAACTCATCATTCAACCCATCCTCAAAACGTACACAACGCTCATGATCGGTTAGCACAATTGTCCGAGCATAACGGCTCAAGCGTAGAAATTCTGCCTCATAAGCTGTCACCGACTTATTTCCTTGGACCAGATTCAGAAATTCTTTCCTCCGGGCATCCACATAACTTGCCCCGACATACTTTCCTTGGAATTCAGTCTTGAAGAAATCCCAAGTAACAAGTTCAGCCTGAGTGCCTTCTCGAACAGTGAGCCACCATTGATAAGCCTCGTCCCTCAACAAGGACACAACGCCTCTTAGTTTCTGCTCAGTGGTGCGCTCCAAATCATCCATGATTCGCTCCACTGCCTCGAGCCAATACTCTGCTACATTCGGAGCTACACCGGAGATACCCCTAAAAACCTCGGCACCACTTGATTTAAGTCGTTCCGATATTGATCCACGAGCTGTTGGCCCAGTTCTAGCTCCAGCAACCCTTTCTAGGACTCGCAACATTGCTTGGGTCAAAGCAATATCCTCTCTCATGTGGTCGTGTGATCCAGTCTCACTCCCGGGTGACGCAGGTGTGTCCATTTCTAGTATATGTCCCGTTGCTTCAGACACAACCCTAGCACCTCGGCCTCTACCACGGCCACGTCTACCACGTCCACGTCCTCTAGTGCTCATATTGGATATTTCGGTTTAATCTGATTACAAGTTTTATGAATCAGTATACTTTTTCAGTATTTATTAACGATATTTTATGAGATATAAGAGATAGAGTTGTTTTCGTAAACGCGTCCTATAGTCTCAATCTCTATAATTTCAACACCTAAAACTAAAAGTTCTAGAGTGTTGCTATAGTCATTTCACAATAATAAGAATTATTCAATTCACATACACTTACTTGACTTGATGCCGGATACTCGTGGTGCCACACTACCTTTTTTTAAAAAAATATAAGTTCTATAATTCAAAACAGTTTTGTACCATAAATGTTCTTGAACCCAGACCACAACCGAGTTTTGAACCGGGCTCTGATACCATAAATGTAACACCCCTGACCCGGCCTAGAAGTTAGACCCGAATCTGGCGTGCCACATGAAAGTGTTTTTCAAAACCATCTTTGCAATTGTAACAACTTGTTGAGAATTTCAGCCTCTTTGTTAAAACCCAAAACACTTAAGCAATTGTGTTACGTGAAAATATAATTAACTTTAATAACCCTTTTCGGTTGTAAAAGCATATTTGAAACATTGCGGAAACGTAGATAAAATACAAGTATTTTGAGAAATTGATTGATGAATCACAAATCAAGGAATTGAACTTTAAATCCGTGACTTTTGAAAATGTCGTTAATAATTTGAAAGGATGTTCGAGTTAAAACATATTTGTATAAGTTTATTTTGAAATCCTTTTGTTAATCAATTTCGAAAAATACTAAAAAATCCTAACCATAAAGCAAAAATAAAAAAAAAAATCGTTCAGAGGCCTTATTACAACTTAAACCAAATTAGCAAAATAATAAAATAAACGGAAATAGAAATTTAAAGTTTAATAACACCATTTCTAAAGTATGGCCCCCACCGAGTCATCCATGGCCCAAGTCCACGTCACTGAGCATTACCTGAAAAGGGTAAGGGAAATAGGGTGAGTTACTAGAACTCAGTGTGTAACCCACTTACCATTGACCATTGGGCCAATATCTCATTAAGCAATTATTTGGATCTAAGCCCATTAAAAATAACATATAATATGCAAGTGATATGCAAATCCCAACCCAATCTAATTTCCATCCGCTACACACCACCCGTACCAACCAGCACACCTGTGGGGAGCTTTAGTCACCCACCCCGCCAACACACCAAACTGGGCATTTAGCCATATTTCAAACTGGGCATTTAGCCATATTTCAAACTGGGCATTAAGCCATTTATCAATTTGTGGACAAGCCACCAGAATTTTGTAGCAAAGCTACCAGAACTTCTCTTCATCAAAATCCCAACCCATGCAAATCATGTACATATAGTATGCATTTTCATTCGGCCCATTTGTCATATATCAATATAGCCCATATATCAAATAACACATTTGGCCCATTTGTCACATATCAATATGGCCCATTTATCAAATAACACATTTGGCCCATTTGTCACATATCAATATGGCCCATTTATCAAATAACATATTTGACCCATATAGGAAATTATCAAATTGGCCCATATAGCAAATTATCAAATTGGCCCATATAGTAATTTATCAAATTGGCCCATTTAGCAAATTATCAAATTGGCCCATATATCAATTATCTCAATTCGGCAATCGTACCCACTAAGGGTAATTTGGTAATCTCGCAACCCAAGGGTATTTCGGTAATTTACCCTCTATGGGTATTTCGGTAATTTTCGCAATCCAACTTAACCACTAATTTGGGCATAACAATTTAAAACTGTCCATCTGCGTCATACTGACTAAATTGACCATAAATCGAGTTAGAAAACTCGAAATCTAGATCCGTAAAATTTTCTTGAAATTAGACTCATATATCTTCTTACTGTAATGTTTCCAGAATTTTTGGCTTTGCCATTTAGTACAGTTTATTCCTCAAAGTATCCCCTTTTCTGCTGTCTGACAATTCCGACCATTCTTTGCTAAAATTTAATTATCTTTTTGTACATAATTCAAATGATATTCTAGCTTGTTTCTTATAAAAATAGACTCATTAAGGAATCTAACCATATAAATTATGTGCCAAAATTAGTTTTTATCAATTTTTAATGATTTTTCCAAGTCAGAACAAGGGATCTCGAAATCACTCTGAACCAGTCTAACAAAAATCTAAAAATCTCAAAATATACTAATCATTTACTTTCTCTGTTTCTTTTATAAGAAAATAGACTCAATTATCTTTCAATCCATATCTCCTTCACTTTCTAATTCAATTTCCACTATTTTTGGTGATTTTTCAAATCCACGTTACTGCTGCTAACCAAAATTATTTCATTGCAAAATACGATTACCACTTCGAACATGCGTACGTCGAGTGGTCACAGATGTCGATTTCTGGCTTTTTGGTCTTTCTAGCGAATCACAAAACATTTTATGCAAACATTCAAAGAGGTGTGAGATTACACACCATTTCAAACATATATTCGGAGGGTACGGGATTACACACCTGATTACGGTAAGGACTAAACCTTCTTGATCGTCGGCACCTATGACACCTTAATACTCGATCAGAAAAAAAATACCACGATGGGAGAAAGTAGTTGTTTAGGGAGAGAATTTCGACTTACCACTACTTCCAAAAGTCAACGAGTAAAGAAGAGCGAGTGATTTAATCCCTTAACGTTGATGAATCCGATTCCCACCGATTGGACTTATGGCTACGGATGATACACGGTCGCCCGCTTAGATCACTACGAAGAAGAAAAAGACTCGGCTAAGGAGATGATTATTGACAATCGGCCATGATGAAGAATTAGGACAAAAGAGATGCTTGAAGGATTTCGTGAAAAAGAAAAGAAATAAGAAGAAAGATGTTTGTCTAGATTGATTTTCAAGAAAGATGAAAAAACAAATTTTGGTTTCAATGGTTGGTGTACAATCGGCAACAAGAAGGGAGAAAAGATGAGAATATGCACACTCAAATTTGAGGATTCGGCAAGAAGGGAATTTGAAGAGAAAAAGAAATTATTACAAAAGTTGCATAAAGGAAATTTTGACCAAACAAACACTAAAACTTTACCAAAAAAAAAAAAACAAAGGTGGAAGATGAATTGGTAGAAGATATGGATGAAAATGGCCACAAGGGATTGCATTTATTCACTAAAGAGACAAAGAAAGATGTTTAAAAGAAAAACAAATGTGGAAGATGAATTGGTAGAAGATATGGATGCAAATGGCCACAAGGGATTGCATTTATTCACTAAAGAGACAAAGAAAGATGAGCATGCTTGGGGTGGCACTAATGACTAAAAAAAAAAAAATTTAGGATGCTACAGAAACATATACTCGAGAGGCTCATTTCGGATAACCCGTTTCATACAGGAAATCACCACTATCCATCGATATTCATTATTCAACCGGGACTTACCATTTATGGGTTATTATCATTTATTGGGCTTTATTGAACATCTTTAATTTCATAATATATATATATATATATATATGATTTTATATCATAACATACATATATACCATCACATTCATACAATTTAATTCAAGCATAATAACATACATAGTTAAGTTACACGAACTTACCTCAATAATAGTTCGTGTACACAAAATCTATTAATCCAACATTTTCTCCTTTCCTCGTTCTAACTCCATATTCGGTCTACCAGGATCTATATGAATAAATTTAACATCAATTTAATGTAATTCATACTCAATTTAGTCCAATTTACAAATTAGAAAAATTATCATTTTGCCCCTAAACTTTTGATAAATGACGATTATGTCTCTAGATTCGAAAAATGAAATTTATGTAATTTACTCCTTGTTTCGAGCCTAATCGAATTTTTCATGTAATATTTACAGCCCATATATTTCATAAAAATCAGAATTTTCCATGGATTACACATTTTTACAATTTAGTCCCTAAATCAAATTTTCATCAAAATTCACCTTGTAAAAGTTATCAACAACCTTTCATTTTCTACCATAAATTTCAAATTTCCAGCATAATTATCCATGATAAAAATTCAATACTTTGATTTCCTTTAAATTTAACCCCCAAAATAGATAAATTAAGCTATCTCGATCTCAAAAATATGAAAATTACTAAAAACGGGGCTTGAATACGTACTTAATTTGGCCAAGAAAGTTTTCTCTTTCTTCCATCTCCATAACTAGGGTTTCAATGCTTTTTATTTTGGGGAAGATGATATGATATTATTTTATTCCTTTAATTTAACTTATCATCCATTAACTTTCCAAGTTTCCAATTTCATCCTTCTCTTTTTCTAATTTTCCATGGATGATTCATCCAAAAATATCTACTAACTTTATTTAATGGTATAATTACCATATAAGGACCTCCATTTTTAACTTCTATAGCTATTTAATCCCTTTAACTATTAGAACTCAACTTTTGCACTTTGTGCAATTTGGTCCTTTATCAAATTAGACATGTAATCGGTAAAATTTCTTTACGAAATTTTCACACGACATTATTGTCATATTATAGATCATAAAATATTATTAAAATAATTTTCCTCTCCGAACTCGGATCTGTGATCCCGAAACCACTGTTCCGATTTTTACCGAAAATGGGTTGTTACACTACTCTTTTCGATATCACTAAAAAACAGGTTGTTACTAATGACTCGTAAATGGAAAGTATGATATTGTACAAGATATGGTTGAATTGTGCATAATTCCAAAGATTGGTATGATGTATATATATATATATTATATATATATATATATACGGAAATGATGCCCATGTGAACTTAGTAAAAGTTTAGGATATGTATGACATGCCATTAGGGTTATATGTGTGATTGATCAGGGATTTTACATATTATTACGAGATATTCGCACGGATTAACAATTGATTTCAAGATTTGTCAAGATTATTGAATGATTCGACCAAAACCAAAAAATATTATTTAATCGATTTCAAGTTTATCATTAGACAGAAAATTTATAGAGATTCGAGATCAAACATCGGGATTAAGACGTACTTACTGATTCTTGGCAAAGGTTAAGAATGTTACTAATGAAAATTACGAATTCGGTTGAAAAATGACTTGAATCGAGAATATATTTTTATTCGAGAAACAAAAATAATTTCAGTAATGGAGAAAATTATTTTGCAAAGAAAAAGATGAAGAAGAAAATGGAGAAGAAATAGGGATAAGAGAGCACAAATTCTAATTGGAATGGAAAAAGAAACATAATCATAATGTAATTAGGGAAAGATAGACTAAATACCTAGGGTTTTCAAATTTTAAGGAGCTGCATGGTAAATTACCCTTACTGTAGAAAATTAAAAATTGGTTGGCTCGAACTCGAGTATCCAAAAAGGAGAATAACCATTAGGCTGAAGCCTAGTACTTATTAAGTGTTTATTCCAAATAGTATTTATTTTATTGTGGTTTTTAAATTGATGTTCGGGTCGGGTATGAGTGTGTTACAATGTGAGTGGCCCATTGCCTATGAGTATGCCTTATTATGTGTGCATGTATTGTAGGGGCAGAAATATTAGCTTCAATTTTTTTTAGTGTGTGTCGGCAAAACCAAAAAGAAAGGAGAAAAAGTGAGTTTTCGTAACTTTTTTCTACCGAAAGTAGTTTTCATCTTTTCTTCAATCGAAGGTCTATTTAGTGTCTATTGAAGCTTATTTTTTTATACAAGCTAGTAGACTTGAAGATCTTTAATGTGTACTGTTGGATTTTTCATTGGGGCATTCTACCTTTGATTTTTTAGGTTTCAAAGTCAGCTACTATTTGAGTGATATTCTTCAACTTTTCTCTTTAGTTTACTTGAGATTACTTGTTGATAACCTTTGTTGGAGGTATATGCCCTTGTGATGGCTTGTGTTGTAATATTGTAACAAAGACTTTTGGTTATAATGGAGCTTTGAGTGGACTTTCAAGTATCATAGTTTTTACCATTTGCTTTAAAGGAGTTTTTGATGTAAAAAATTATGTCTTGATTTTTTTTCTTGTAGTATTGTGATTGATTTTTTTATTATTAATATATTATGTTATTGGGTTTGACATAGTTACTAAATCTATTTTTCGATAGTAAAAAAGCACCGGTTATACTTTTACGGTATTTTATAGGGTTTGATTTCCTCCCATCAATATCAAATTTAATTTACTATGTTTATAAAAATTATAAAATATATTTAAAATTTTAATTCATTAATCAATTTGGAAGGAATACAAAAATGCAATGTGGATATAAATATACTTCTTCAAAGATCAAATTCAACAATATCTCAAATTTATATTTTTCTTCGAGTCCCGCAGTGGCTGAGTTCGCGGACTCATATGAAAAATTTTCTATTTAGGTCCTTTATAATTTATAAAATTTTAAATTAGTAATATTAAAATTGCACTTTTGCCCCCAAAATAATAAAAATTTGATTTAATCTTTTTAAAAGTATAACGATATAGACTATTGAAATGGTGAAATTGCATTTGTACTATTGTAAAAATGTACAACTTAATTTTGTCCCCCCAAAAAAAAATTTCTAACTCCCCCATTGGAGCCCCGTGTTTTACTTAGTCCATGAGCTCGGATTGATGTTCCAAAAAAGAAAAAAACCAATAAAATTCAATCTATGCATAAATGGTAGGTTTACTCTTTAAATTTTAATTTGATCATTTTTTATATTTTGATCTTTCGAATTTTAAAATTTTAATTTTGATTTAAATAATATATTAAGTTAAATTCTATTGTTTTTAAAATTTTATACAGTAAGCATATTATCACATATGTAATACAATGTCAGTTTATTATTTTCACATAATATTCTCACACAAAAAAAAAAAAAAGAAGCCATGTTATTCTAGCTAATGAATGTAATGACTTTTTTTGAGTAATGAATGAAATTTTAAAATTAAAAAACTAAAGAGATTTAAAATAATCAAATTGAATAATAAAAATTAAATTTATAATTTACACATAATACGAGATGAATAGTAGAATTTGACAAACAAACCAAAAAAGAAAAGAGTTAAAAACCTGAATTCAATAAAACTTACACTTGAAAAAATTTGAACCAAAAAAAAAAAAGAGTCTAAACTTGAACTCAAAAAACCTAAACTTGAGACTAACCCCAACCTTAATTCAGTAATAAAAGTAAAACAATCAAAATTAAATATTTTATAAAAGTTTTAATTATTAGTTTTATTCAAATATTGTTCTTATTAAATTAATTAATTAATTTTTATAAAATGAAATAGTAATTTTTGAGAAAATGAGCTTACTACTCTTACACAAACACCAAAAATCAATGATATTAGTGCTTAATTTTCAAGTTCTTTTCTTTAGTTATTTTTCATTGTATTTAGCTTCTAGTTTTTGGAATATTAATTTATATTGGATAATTTAATTTTTAATTTAGATGATTTAGATCTAAGAATACTTATATATTATCAAGTAACTATTGATAAAACAATTAGAGAAACTATAAAATAAAAAATAAAAAAGTTACATTATGGTTTAAACTTTTGTATTTATATTATGTATGTTTATTTTATGGTCCATATTCGGTATTTATGATTTCCCTCTTAACAAGTTATCTCCAAATTCGAACCTTCAATCTCTCTTATAAATATTTTTTTTATAATTAAGGAAAGTTTAATTTTAAAGTTTTATATTTTTTTGGTAAGTCAACAAGCTCAAAATAACCAAAGAAAACTAAACAGTAGATTAACTAAATATGAAAACTATGCTTAAAAGTAAAGTTTGCCATCTTTGGACTTCCCTATTGAACATGGAACCTCTGTCATGGGATTGCACAGTAGCAATGAACTGAGTAAGTATCAAACATTAGTATATGAAAGTATCATGTATTTTAGAATTTAAAATAATTATTATATTCTATTATTTAGTATTGCAATTCTTTTTATTAAAATTTTATATTTTTTAATAATAATAATAGAATATCAAATTATATTTTTTGTAAGCATAAAATATTTTTATTATGCAAATACATAAAAGAAACTATTTTTATTTTTTAAAAGTTTTTTTATTTCATAGTAAATAATAATCAGGTTCGTATAATCAATTTTTAGAATTCAATATAATTAACTTGTAATATGTCATATTTTTATAATAAAATTATTTAAACAGTTAATTTTATATAATTTTTACCCTAACAAGTAACAATGATAAATTTTAATTAAAATATAATTTAAAATATTATATTATAATAAAATTTAACTTAAAATATAATAAACCCTAACCAAAAAAAAAAAAAAGAAACCCGAAAAAAACCCAATTCAAGCAGGCGGCTACAACCTTTAGGTTCACATAATTTGACCCACACTATTGAAATAGAAGGAAGTTAGGAAATCAAACCCACATGATTCACTGGATTTGGAAAATTAAAATAAAACTAAAGGCCTATTTGTCTCCTCTTTAGAAGCATATGGAACATGGGGTGGTTTATTCATCGTGCCTTTAATTTACTGTTTATGTGTAGCCAAAATACTTCCCTGTACAGCCTTTCCCCAAACTTTGACCAACTCTTATTTCTTTTTATGTAGTATGAAAATACAATTATAGTAGGAAAATAATAAGGGCAAGTTAGGAATTATGGCATTTAAAATATAAATTTATTTTCTTTAAGGATAAATTTCAAAATTATACGTGTAGTTATATATATAAAATTTTTATTGTGGTCCAAATATATATTCGAAACTTTAATTTCGATTTAATCATACACATTTAAAGAAATAAATAAATCAACTTATTTTTATATTAGATAAATATAATTATTTACATATACAATATAAACATAAGATGATGTTATATCAAATTGTATAATAATTTACGGGAATTAAATCGAATCAAAATTTCATGTATAAATTATATAAAGTTCAAGTTTATGTATGCAATTACATATTAAAACAAAATTCATGTATATTTTTAGAATTTATCCATTTTTGTTTACAATCTAATCTCGTATTAGTTGAGAACATTTAAGATTTCCTATTTTATTACCATTATCGATTATATTATCTTAATTCTTAATTAATTGATTAATATTATAATAAAATTATTTCTTACTTGAAAAAATTTTAATATATTGTATATTATTATTTTTTTAGTTTTTCTTTATATTTTTATACTTAACTTTCACTTTTAATATAGTTTAATAACTTTTTTTCATCTTTATTTATAATTAAAGTAAACTACACTCATGGTCACTTTTATCTACCTCAAATTACATTTTAGTAGTTTATGTTTGAAATGTTATGTTTTAGTCACTTATGTTATCATGTTGTAACATTTTAGTCAGTGAGCCATTAATTGACGTTAATTGTGTAACAGTAAGCTGACATGGTACGTTAAATTATCATTTCAAATAAATTTTTTAGGTTAAATTATACAATTGGTCCCCATATTTTTTCATTTTGAGAAATTTTTTTTCTCTTATGTTCTTTTAAACTTTTTTTTCCCATTCTCTTCTGCTTCTCACTTTATTTTCCTACCTTCTCCATTTCTTTAAACATATTAGGAAGTCAAATTGGTAGTGAAGAAAGAACCAGGAAGTCGAAAACTATCATTGCCTATAACCAAAACCCATACCATCTACTAATAATCAAAACCCTTCACCACCACCAATCATCTTCATTTCATCAACTAACTTCTTCAGCACTACTATGACCTCCTTTCGACAACATCTCAAAAATCCCCAACTTTTGGACTACCCAAGATTGAAAGCAAAAGAGAATGGAAAAAAAAATAAAGAAAGTTAAAAGATCATAAAAGAAAAAAATTAAATTGCTCAAAACGAAAAAATACGATGACCAATTGTATAAATTAACTTAAATTTTTTGTTTGAAATGATGATTTAACGTGCCACATTAGCTTACCATTACACCGTTAACGGTAATGAACGGCTCAGTGACTAAAATGCTACAACACGATAACGTAAGTGACTAAAACGTAACATTTCAAACATAAGTGACTAAAATATAACTTGAGGTAAACAAAAGTGACAATGAGTGTAGTTTACCTTTATAATTAAAGATAATTTAGTAAAATAAACTTTAAATAATATTTTTTAACAGCTTTTTAAACTACCTTAGTTTCAATCCAAATAAATGTAATATATATATATATATATATATATATATATATATATTCATCTTTCTATTATGTACCAAAAAAGTTTTAATGTTTTCATTATTCAAAACATTTTTTTTATTTATGAAACGTGTTTTTCAAATTTTCAAAAATAAAAAATGAAAATTATTTTCTAAAAATAAAAATATATTCTTTTTTTTAGTAATTGTAAAGAGATTTTCAATTTTAGATATTGAATTCTATTCGAACCAAATTTATTATATAACTAGTACGGTTCATCCACGTCGCGTTGGGTTAATTCTTTGTTTATCTTAAATTATAAAATAAAATTTTCAAGATTAAAATACTCTAAGTCCATATACACTTTATACGTTTGGAATTTAATCCTTCACTTTTACTTTTAAGAATTTAACCCTTCTATTTTTCGAATTTAAAAATTCGCTTTCGAATTTAAAAATTCGCTTTCGAATTATATAATTACGTAACATTTTAATAAAAAAGTTAATGATATTAACTATTTGGAGTAATCAATAACATTATAAAAATATAGAGACCAAATTATATTAAAAATTAAAGTATAAAGATTAAATTTCAAATTTAAGTATAACAAAAGGACTAAAATTAAAATTAACCGTTTTTATAATGCAGAAAAAAGAGAGAAAGGGAACATGTAACATCCCGAATTAGGGGTTGTTGCAATTTATTTTATTTTTTTTTTTGGTGATTGCCTGAAGAAATGCGTATGTTGATTTATTCTTGGGTCTGGTCATAAAACCGGGCTAGGTCTGACTTAGGGTTGGAAATTTCTTTTAGTGCCTAAGGGGAGGGAACTAGGTGAGATAAGAGTTAAGAGAAATTTTTGGAAGGATTTGACATAAGAAATTGAGTGGCAGAGTGGCTTGAGGCGCTAGGGTGCAAGGGGGCTTTAGGAGGAAAGGGGTTCGAGCTGCAGGAATCGCGTTTGGGGAGTTTTATTTTTGGCGTTAAAAGGAGAGCTAGGTGAAGGAGGTTTTAAAAATAATTTCGGCGAGAATATGGCATGAAAGTCGGCCTGGCATAATGGCTTGGGAGCGCCACTTAAGGGCCTGGGGGCGTTTGGACTCAAGTTCGAGTCACGCTGGGAGCAAAGGGCGTTTTTTTATTTTGTTTTGGCGTTGTAAAGGAAGGGGTTAAGGAGGCTTCAAAAGGAAATTTTGACGGGTTTATGTCACAAATAGGCGCCTTGGCCGAGTGGCTAGGGGCGCTATAGGTGGTTGCGGAATAGAGGACTCGCGTTCGAGTCCTGATGGAGGCGCAAGGATATTTTGTTTTTGCCTTTGGCGTTAAGGCAAAGGGAAGCCAACGAGGGAGTGCTTAAAGGAAAAGTGTGACGAGTTATGTCACAAAAGACGCCTTGGCCGAGTGGCTAAGGGCGCTACATGGGGCTGCAGCAGTCAGGTCTCGGGTTCGAGACCTAGGGGCAGCACCTGGATGGAATTTTGTTTCTTTTTATTCTGGCGTGAAGGAGGGAAGCAAGTGGCCTGCGCATGGGCTCAAAAATTGATAAAGGCAAGTTGTTTTATTTTAATTTTTGTGCTGCAAAGTATGGGGTAAACTTTTAGTTTATGTTATTTATTGGAAGAGGGGAATTAAGTGATGGGAGAATAGATTAATAATGTTTTATTTTTTTTAAATGGTGATGGGTAATTATCACCAAAAAGAGGGAAGTAGCCGAATGTATGGGGCTCCTTGTGTTGGTATTTTCGGCCAAGTGAAGGGATGGTGGGAGCCGTTTGTGCTTAAGGAAGGTTTTGGCATTTTTGGGTTCTTTGTTCTAGTGCACTTTTCTCTCTAATCAACCCCTCTTTCTCTCATACATGTTGCTATGGCCGAAACTCTTTTCCTGGTAGTCTTCGCGAGCTTGTAGTGGTAAGTTCTCTATCCTAGCAATCGGTTCTTGGTCTTTTATTTTAATGTGCCGAATGCAAGCATCCAAGCCTCGGTAATGATTGGCCGAATTTGCGTGAGGGTCTTAATAGTGTACGTTTGTGTGTAGCCGACACCAAGGAGCTAGAGGAGCCTTTCGAGAATTTATTCTTCGAGGTAAGGCATTATGCCATTCGGCCATAGGCCACTTTCCATAGATTTGCTATATAGCCGTTTTTAACAATGAACATGTAGGGATTTCGACAGTTTCAAAGGAAGGAGTGGCTTTCCGGGATTTCAAATTTCTTTGGTAAGGGATAATAAAGGTTCGGCCTAGGGCCATATTCTGTTTGAGTACGATTAATCTTTCGGGATATAATAGTGTGGCCGAATGGCCTTGTTAATGATCCTATGGTTTGGCCGAATGTAGGGTCAAGGGATCTAGTGCGGTAGATCGATTCTTCAGGTTTTCATTATTGAGTAGTTCGGGATTCGCTTAGACTTACGTTTAATCAGGTGTGTAAACTCTTACACACTTTATTAGTATAAATTGTTTATTATGTTACTGCATAACCCCTCGTGTAGTAAATTTTGCCTTGTGGGCATAAGCTTGGATTTCGGGTAAGTCCCCTATTACTTGATCTATGATGTATGTTGTGTATGCCATCATATGCTGTTAAATGCTATGCTATGTACAAATGCATGATATATGGGATCATGATACTTGTTATGTGAGCATGATGATGGTGGGATTGATGAGAGGAGGGAGATGATCTCTATGGACTGTCACCAGTGGTTTTGACCACACGATGGGTTGGCCCCATCATTTGATAATTGTGACTTCGGTCACCAGTGGTTTGGTACCACCAGTGGTTTTTTATCACACCGTTGATATAATTTGTGACTAAGTCCCAGTGGTTTGGCACCACCAGTGGTTTTGACCACATATTGATATTTGTGACTTCGGTCACCAGTGGTTTGGCACCACCAGTGGTTTTGACCACATGTTGATATTGTGACCTATGGTCATCAGTGGTTTTGACCACACGATGGGTTGGCCCCATCATTTGATATTTGTGACTTCGGTCACCAGTGGTTTGGTACCACACGGGGTAGAAAAAGGAGTATGGATGGCTAGCTTGGGTTGCATAATTGCATGTCTTACTAATATCTTGTGTATGAGGTACATTTTCGGGTTGGGGATTTATACACTGAGTCTTGGTGACTCACCCCTTCCCATATCATTTTGCAGGTGAGTAGATCGCGGAGATGGAGCCGGAGAGGACTCGAGGCGGCCATGCTTGTTCCTTAGACTTGAAATTTTATTTCGTACCGTTAAAGTTTACTATTTGCTAAATTTTGATTTGGTTTGTAATATGGCCGCTAATTATTATTTGGATGTTTAAGTAGTTGCTTTTACTTTATTTCTATTATACTGCTAATGAACTTATAAACTGTTAAATCGATCGGTTAAAAGTAACGTTTTCAAAATAAGTACTCGTACGCGTTTTCAAAGATGTTACCATCGGGTAGCAAAATTTACCAAGTTAACGAAAACTCTGATGTTTCTAAAATTTAAATGATTAAATGGTTTCAAAGGAAAAAGGTTTCAACTCAATCGTGTTTATCAAATCAGCCCATCTGAGTTTTAGCAAACACCATTTTATAACTTCAACAATATTTTCAGATTTCCACTGTTAATCCAAATCTTTCAAAACATTTTTACTCCGTGACATACCAGATCCGCTCAAGGCTCGTGGGCTGGGTTTGGGGTGTTACATATTTGGTATCAGAGCCAGGTTCAAAACTCGGTTGTGGGGGCCCAAGGCCCAAAAATGTTTTCTTGATGGGCTTCTGTGAAATATTATGAAAGTGGTTTTATTTTGAACATCATGGCATCGAGTCTCCGGCACCAATCCGCTCGGGTAAGTATTTCTAACCTCTGTGTGAATTATTATCTGTAAAGGGGTAGAAATTGAACGTAGATAGTATGAAAGGTATGTGAACCCTAGGACTAGTTTTTCCCAACAATCGCATAAGATTTTTAATTGCCTAATTAAACAAACCTATGACTGAGTCGCCGAGTTAGGGTGTGGCAACCCTTGTGCGCATGTCTAGGATTGGATCTGGAAGAGCCTGGTATTTAAGCAGTCCTAGCGACTCACCTTCTCTTCGCAGGAATCCTACCTGGTGCGTAGCTTCGGTTCACCCTAACCGTGAGGACTTGTTCATAGGCTAAACCCGATAACTAAAACCCGAAAGGGAACTAGTCGTATTTTTATAAAAACTCTAGTTTTAAAACTCTTAAAAGTTACCCTTTAACTTGTGAGCATTATTTTACAAAAATTTCCGGAAAAATTTTGATTTATGGAGATTTCAAAAATACCCTTAGTGGTAAAATTACAAAAATAACCCTGGTTTTCAAAATCTTTGCAACACTACCAATTTGGAGAACAAATTTCCACAAAGAACCCTCAAGGTTTTGCAACTTTTGAAATACCTCGGAATTATTGAAACCTTATAAAATTACCTTGGTTTATTACCAAAATACCCCTGTAGGGTAAATGACGAAAATACCCCGGGATAGGAATTGGACAAAAAGGTGATGGAATAAGTGAATGTGTATCTTTGAATTAGAATAGAAGACTTGAAACTTGTTTGATCGAAGGAACAACTTTTAAACTTCGTTCATAAAATTTCTTCGCTAATAATCAGTGAAACATTGATTAACTCATAAAACTTTTTAGACAGATCGCGCGATAAGAGATGAGTTCTAGAGCACGCGGCCGTCGGGGACGCGGTAGAGGCAGGATGGCTGTGTCAGAACCCGTTAGGTCGGGCCAGGGATCGGATAATGAGATACCACCTCCACCACCACCCCCAACTTTTGGTGTTGGACAACAGGATCAGACGGGGGGCGAGTCAGTATCGCAGGCTGTGCTGCGAGTTCTAGAAATGATGGCTGGGGCAGGTAGAGGTACAGGAGCTCGTAAATCTATACCGGAGCGACTCCGAGCGAATGGAGCGGAGATATTTCGAGGTGTATCAGGTGTGGCCCCCAGTACGGCGGAGTATTAGCTGGAATCAATGGAGAGGATCATGGATGACCTAGATTTTACAGTTGAGGAAAAGCTGAAGGGTATAATCTCTCTACTTCGGGATGAGTCATACCAGTGGTGGCTCACCGTAAGGAACGGAGCGATAGCGGAGGATCTCACATGGGAATTCTTTAGGGCAGCCTACCAGAGGAAATATATAGGAGCTAGCTACGTGGACGCGCAACGGAAAGCTTTCTTGAACCTGGTTCAGGGTAATAAGACGGTGGCAGAGTATGAGGCTGAATTTCTCCGATTGAGTAGGTATGCTCGTGGTATTGTAGGTACTGAGTATGAACGCTGTGTCAGATTCGAGGATGGGCTGCGGGATGAACTGAGGATGATGATAGCTCCGCAACAGGAACGGGAGTTCGCTGTTCTAGTAGAGAAGGCTAAAGTTGCTGAAGGGGTAAGACAGTCTTTTAGACGGAATCAGAATAGGAGCTGGAACAAGAGGAGCTCCGGATCTTCGAGGTTTTTTGGGAATCAGCAGAAGAGGACAAGGTATGGTGGGTCAGATCAAGCTGCTAGGCCTGCTGCTGCTGCTAATAATCAATGGCCGCCACGGTGTGCTCGGTGTGGAAAGTCTCACACGGGGGAGTGCTGGAATGGTAATCGGGGATGCTTCAAATGTGGATCCGTGACACATCGAGTTAGGGACTGTCCGAAAAAGGCAGCGAGGCTAAGGTCTGAGGGTCAGGAACGTCCACTGAATAGGAGGGATAATCAGCAGCCACCGAGAGGTCGTGGTGCAGGTAAGGGAGGTAATGGTGCTGGCAGAGGTCGTGGGACATCGAGTGGAGGTACCGGTGGTACTGAGGCTAGGCAACCTGGTTTGGTCTATGCCGCGAGGCGTCAAGAGGAGGGCGACGCACCGGACGTCATAACTGGTATGTTTTTGATTTTTGGAGTACCCTATAGCACCTTGATTGATGTTGGCTCGACTCATTCATACATTGCTAGTAGCGTTGTGGAAACTCTGAACTTAGATTTTGAGCTTACTTCTAAGAAGATGACTGTGTTAAGCCCTCTGGGTCACTCTGTAGAAGTAAGTAAACTCTATAGGGATGTACCCCTAGAACTCTAAGGGGTCATGTTCTTGGCTGACTTGATGGAACTACCGTTTAGGGAGTTCGATTTGATTCTCGGAATGGATTGGCTAGTAAAGTATCAAGCTAGCCTGGATTGCGCAGCTAAGCGCATGGTGTTAAAGACCGTGAAAGGAGATGAGGTGGTGATGATAGGTAAGAGGAGAGATTACCTATCTAATCGGATTTCTGCATTGAAGGCGGAAAAGATGGTTAGGAAGGGTTGTGAGGCATATGTGGTGCATGTTCGTGCTTTGGAAGCTAAGGATGCAGCTATTAGGGATGTCCGGACTGTAAGGGAGTATGTTGATGTGTTTCCAGAAGAACTCCCGGGTCTACCTCCTGATCGTGAGGTTCAGTTTGGTATAGATTTGTTACCCGAAACCGCGCCAGTATTTATAGCTCCGTATCGGATGGCACCGAGAGAATTAGTGGAGTTGAAGGCTCAGATCCAGGAGTTGTTGGAAAGAGGGTTCATCCGACCGAGTGTATCGCCTTGGGGAGCTCCAGTGCTTTTTGTCAAAAAGAAGGATGTAACAATGAGGATGTGCATAGACTATCGACAGCTGAACAAGCTGACAATAAAGAACCGGTATCCTTTACCCAGGATTGAGGATTTGTTCGATCAACTCAAGGGTGCATCGGTTTTCTCTAAGATCGACCTCAGATCGGGGTATAACCAGCTTAAGGTGAAGGAAGCTGATATCCATAAGACGGCATTCCGTACTCGGTATGGGCACTACGAGTTTTTGGTAATGCCTTTTGGTTTGACAAATGCACCAGCCGCGTTTATGGACCTGATGAACCGGGTTTTCCAACCCTATCTGGATCGGTTCGTCGTAGTGTTTATAGACGACATTTTGGTGTACTCAAAGTCTGAGGAGGAGCATGACGCACACCTTCATGTGGTTCTGCAAGTTCTAAGGGAGAAACAGTTGTACGCCAAATTCAGCAAGTGTGAATTCTGGCTTAAGGAGGTAACTTTTCTAGGGCATGTTGTTTCAGCTGAGGGAATCAGGGTGGACCCTAGTAAGATTGAGGCAGTATTGGAGTGGAAACCACCAAAGTCGGTTACGGAAATCCGAATTTTTCTGGGGTTGGCAGGATATTACAGAAGATTCGTGGAAAATTTCTCCTTAATCGCAGCATCGTTGACCAAGTTGCTGAGAAAAAGAGTTCCGTTTGTGTGGTCTGAGAAGCAGCAAGAGAGCTTCGACAAACTAAAGAAGTTTTTGACAGAAGCACCAGTCCTGATTCAGCCTGAGTCAGGAAAAAAATTCACTGTGTATTGTGATACATCGCATACGGGTTTAGGGTGTGTGTTGATGCAAGAAGGAAAGGTGGTCGCTTATGCGTCACAGCAGTTGAGGCCTCACGAAGGCAACTATCCGACACATGATTTGGAATTAGCTGCTGTGGTTTTTGCCTTGAAAATTTGGAGGCACTATCTGTATGGGGAGAAATCGGTGGTGTACTCAGATCACAAGAGCCTGAAGTACCTCTTGACCCAAAAGGATTTAAATCTGAGGCAGCGGAGGTGGATTGAGTTGCTGAAGGACTACGACTGTTCTATCGAATACCATCCGGGCAAGGCCAATGTAGTCGCTGATGCTTTGAGTCGTAAAGTGGTGGCAGAATTGCGAGCAATGTTTGCTCACCTAAGTCTCTATGAGGATAGTAGTCTTATGGCGGAATTGCGAGTGAAACCGTCTTGGATCGATGAAGTTAAAGAGAGGCAGTTGATCGACGAAGTTTTGAGTACTCGGAGGTTGCAAGTACAGAGTGGTGAGGCCGAAGGTTTCAGCTTGGGTAGTGATAGAGTGTTGTATTTTCAGGGGAGAGTATGTATGCCTAAGGATGATGATTTGAGGCAGCGGATCCTTAATGAAGCACATAGCAGCTCGTACGCTATGCATCCTGGAGGCAGCAAGATGTATCGAGATTTGAAGGAACAGTTTTGGTGGCCGGGTCTTAAGCGAGAAGTAACCGAGTTAGTGGGCAAGTGTCTGACATGCCAGCAGGTTAAGGCTGAGCATCAGCTGCCATCAGGGCTGTTATAGCCGATAAAGATCCCACAGTGGAAGTGGGAGGGGATTACGATGGATTTTGTAAGTGGGCTTCCCCTTACGCCCAGTAAGAAAGACTCAATATGGGTGATAGTGGACCGGGTAACTAAATCGGCCCATTTCATACCGGTAATGGTTGACTACTCGCTTCATAGGTTAGCCAAGCTGTATATATCTGAGATAGTGCGGTTGCATGGAGTACCTGTATCCATTATCTCTGACAGAGATCCCCGGTTCACGTCAAGATTCTGGAAGGCCTTACATCGGGCGTTAGGTACGAAGTTAAATTTCAGCACGGCTTTTCATCCACAGTCTGATGGACAATCTGAGATAGTAATCCAGGTTTTGGAAGATATGTTAAGAGGCTGTGTTTTGGACTTCCGTGGTAGTTGGGAGGAGTACCTACCTTTGGCAGAATTCGCTTATAACAACAGTTATCAGGCGAGTATTCAGATGGCACCATATGAGGCGTTGTATGGTCGGAAATGCCGTACTCCTACCTGTTGGACAGAACTGGGCGAGCGTCAGATGTTGGGTCCAGAGTTGGTGGCAGAAACAGAAGATAAGGTTAGAGTAATTCGGGCTCGTCTGAAGGAGGCATCGGACAGGCAGAAATCGTATGCTGATCTTAAGCGCCGGGATGTGGAGTATGCAGTGGGTGATAAGGTTTTCTTGAAGGTATCACCTTGGAAGAAGGTACTGAGGTTTGGCCGGAAGGGCAAGCTAAGCCCTAGGTTCATCGGGCCGTACACAGTGTTGAAACGTATGGGACCAGTAGCTTACCAGCTTTAATTGCCGGCAGAATTAAGTCAGATTCATGACGTCTTTCATGTGTCGATGCTTAGGCGCTATCGGTCAGATCCATCACACATCGTGCCGATTTCGGATATTGAGGTGAACGCAGACTTGACCTTCGAGGAGGAGCCGGTACAGATTTTGGATCGAGATATTAAAGTTCTGAGGAGGAAGTCGGTACCGTTGGTAAAGGTGTTATGGCGGAACCATGGTACGGAAGAGGCCACATGGGAACCCGAGGATGTGATGCGGCAGCAATACCCCCAACTCTTCTGATCCAGGTAATTTCGAGGACGAAATTATTTTTAAGGGGGGTAGAACTGTAACATCCCGAATTAGGGGTTGTTGCAATTTATTTTATTTTTTTTTGGTGATTGCCTGAAGAAATGCGTATGTTGATTTATTCTTGGGTCTGGTCATAAAATCGGGCTAGGTCTGACTTAGGGTTGGAAATTTCTTTTAGTGTCTAAGGGGAGGGAACTAGGTGAGATAAGGGTTAAGAGAAATTTTTGGAAGGATTTGACATAAGAAATTGAGTGGCAGAGTGGCTTGAGGCGCTAGGGTGCAAGGGGGCTTCAGGAGGAAAGGGGTTCGAGCTGCAGGAATCGCGTTTGGGGAGTTTTATTTTTGGCGTTAAAAGGAGAGCTAGGTGAAGGAGGTTTTAAAAATAATTTCGGCGAGGTTATGGCATGAAAGTTGGCCTGGCATAGTGGCTTGGGAGCGCCACTTAAGGGCCTGGGGGCGTTTGGACTCAAGTTTGAGTCACGCTGGGAGCAAAGGGCATTTTTTTATTTTGTTTTGGCGTTGTAAAGGAAGGGGTTAAGGAGGCTTCAAAAGGAAATTTTGAAGGGTTTATGTCACAAATAGGCGCCTTGGCCGAGTGGCTAGGGGCGCTATAAGTGGTTGCGGCATGGAGGACTCGCGTTCGAGTCCTGATGGAGGCGCAAGGATATTTTGTTTTTGCCTTTGGCGTTAAGGCAAAGGGAAGCCAACGAGGGAGTGCTTAAAGGAAAAGTGTGACGAGTTATGTCACAAAAGACGCCTTGGCCGAGTGGCTAAGGGCGCTACATGGGGCTGCGGCAGTCAGGTCTCGGGTTCGAGACCTAGGGGCAGCACCTGGATGGAATTTTGTTTCTTTTTATTCTGGCGTGAAGGAGGGAAGCAAGTGGCCTGCGCATGGGCTCAAAAATTGATAAAGGCAAGTTGTTTTATTTTAATTTTTGTGCTGCAAAGTATGGGGTAAACTTTTAGTTTATGTTATTTATTGGAAGAGGGGAATTAAGTGATGGGAGAATAGATTAATAATGTTTTATTTTTTTTAAATGGTGATGGGTAATTATCACCAAAAAGAGGGAAGTGGCCGAATGTATGGGGCTCCTTGTGTTGGTATTTTCGGCCAAGTGAAGGGATGGTGGGAGCCGTTTGTGCTTAAGGAAGGTTTTGGCATTTTTGGGTTCTTTGTTCTAGTGCACTTTTCTCTCTAATCAACCCCTCTTTCTCTCATACATGTTGCTATGGCCGAAACTCTTTTCCTGGTAGTCTTCGCGAGCTTGTAGTGGTAAGTTCTCTATCCTAGCAATCGGTTCTTGGTCTTTTATTTTAATGTACCGAATGCAAGCATCCAAGCCTCCGTAATGATTGGCCGAATATGCGTGAGGGTCTTAATAGTGTACGTTTGTGTGTAGCCGACACCAAGGAGCTAGAGGAGCCTTTCGAGAATTTATTCTTCGAGGTAAGGCATTATACCATTCGGCCATAGGCCACTTTCCATAGATTTACTATATAGCCGTTTTTAACAACGAACATGTAGGGATTTCGACAGTTTCAAAGGATAGGAGTGGCTTTCCGGGATTTCAAATTTCTTTGGTAAGGGATAATAAAGGTTCGGCCTAGGGCCATATTCTGTTTGAGTACGATTAATCTTTCGGGATATAATGGTGTGGCCGAATGGCCTTGTTAATGATCCTATGGTTTGGCTGAATGTAGGGTCAAGGGATCTAGTGCGGTAGATCGATTCTTCAGGTTTTCATTATTGAGTAGTTCGGGATTCGCTTAGACTTATGTTTAATCAGGTGTGTAAACTCTTACACACTTTATTAGTATAAATTGTTTATTATGTTACTGCATAACCCCTCGTGTAGTAAATTTTGCCTTGTGGGCATAAGCTTGGATTTCGGGTAAGTCCCCTATTACTTGATCTATGATGTATGTTGTGTATGCCATCATATGCTGTTAAATGCTATGATATGTACAAATGCATGATATATGGGATCATGATACTTGTTATGTGAGCATGATGATGGTGGGATTGATGAGAGGAGGGAGATGATCTATATGGACTGTCACCAGTGGTTTTGACCACACGATGGGTTGGCCCCATCATTTGATAATTGTGACTTCGGTCACCAGTGGTTTGGTACCACCAGTGGTTTTGACCACACCGTTGATATAATTTGTGACTAAGTCCCAGTGGTTTGGCACCACTAGTGGTTTTGACCACATATTGATATTTGTGACTTCGGTCACTAGTGGTTTGGCACCACCAGTGGTTTTGACCACATGTTGATATTGTGACCTATGGTCATCAGTGGTTTTGACCACACGATGGGTTGGCCCCATCATTTGATATTTGTGACTTCGGTCACCAGTGGTTTGGCACCACCAGTGGTTTGGTACCACACGGGGTAGAAAAAGGAGTATGGATGGCTAGCTTGGGTTTCATAATTGCATGTCTTACTAATATCTTGTGTATGAGGTGCATTTTCGGGTTGGGGATTTATACACTGAGTCTTGGTGACTCACCCCTTCCTATATCATTTTGCAGGTGAGTAGATCGCGGAGATGGAGCCGGAGAGGACTCGAGGCGGCCATGCTTGTTCCTTGGACTTGAAATTTTATTTCGTACAGTTAAAGTTTACTATTTGCTAAATTTTGATTTGGTTTGTAATATGGCCGCTAATTATTATTTGGGTGTTTAAGTAGTTGCTTTTACTTTATTTCTATTATACTGCTAATGAACTTATAAACTGTTAAATCGATCGGTTAAAAGTAACATTTTCAAAATAAGTACTCGTACGCGTTTTCAAAGATGTTACCATCGGGTAGCAAAATTTACTAAGTTAACGAAAACTCCGATGTTTCTAAAATTTAAATGATTAAATGGTTTCAAAGGAAAAAGGTTTCAAGTCAATCGTGTTTATCAAATCAACCCATCTGAGTTTTAGCAAACACCGTTTTATAACTTCAACAATATTTTCAGATTTTCACTGTTAATCCAAATCTTTCAAAACGTTTTTACTCCGTGACATACCAGATCCGGTCAAGGCTCGTGGGCCGGGTTTGGGGTGTTACAGAACACCATCGTGAAGGAAGGTCAAAACATTTCATTATAGCAAATATAATTTATTTTAGTCTAAGTATAGTAACAAAATAAATAAATCAATTAATTAGAGATATGGACCTAATTGAACGTTCTAAATCTTTCAAATAAGGACCTAATCATATAAATGACAAAATGTAAGGGACCAGATTTAGAATTTTCAGTTATTCATTTCTGCCAAATGCGTAAGGCATTTCACTAACACCCCAAATTTCATAGATTTAAATTACTAAATTGTGTCAACTAATTTAATTTAGATCAATGGTTAAGTACCTTGGAGGTGTATTTGAGGTCATCTATTTAAATCTCTCTCTTTGAAAATTTTGTGTCATTTTTATTATTCCTGTTAGTTCTTTCCGTTTGAGTTATATTTTAATTTTTTTGACAAAAATAAACCTGCTAATTTAGTGATAAAGCCTTAACTTACTTTGAGGTCTCGTGTTAAAATCCTGTTGATGTAAAATGAAATAAATTTTTACTTTGTTTCTGCTTTGCCGCCCAGGAAGTGGGTCAAACTCAAACTTCTAGCAACCTAATTAAGCGGATAACTAATCTATTGGATATGGTAGGATATTATCCTTTCATTTTTTAAAATAGTAAAAATAAAGATCCCCCCCCCCTCCAAAAAAAATTCTTCCATGTGCCGGTTCTTTCTCCCCTCTTTCCCACAGTCCCTGTTTCTTTCCAATTTCTTTTGTTTTGTTGACTAAAATTTTACTCTGCCATTTTTTCTTATTTTGATCTTCTTCTTTTGTTTTGGTTCTTTTCCCTTTTGCTTTATTGTCGTCTAAGCCTCAAGTTTTCGTGCGTTTGATCTCTTTTGACCCACTGTTGGATGTGTGCGCTTCGAAACGTTAGTATGGTTGTATAATTTTTGTTGTGGTAATTTGCAATCATAATTTGTTTGTTATTGAAGGTTGTTTTGGTTTTGGAAGAATTTTGATTTTGTTAGGTGATAATTGCGAGATTCGTAATCTGCCGGCAGTTTAGTTGCTGTTTAACCGCTGATTTTTCAGGGTAAGGGATCGGATGTTAGGTTTAGGGACTATTTTTATTAAGTAATAAATATCGGATTCAAGTTTCGGTTTCAATAATTAGTTGTTAATAGCTTCATTTTGGATATCATAGGTAGATTCCGAATTTGCTGCTATTGGGACCACGTTTAGGAAGCGTTCAGGTGTGTGACCTAACCCAGTATGATTTGTATGTGTGATGTTAATTCAAAAATTTTGAAAAACAGTGAAAATATCAAAACTGTTGGCATCACACAACTGTGATTGGTTATGTGGAACACACGAGCATCTGTAATTAGATAATCTAATCACGTAGGGCATGTGGGCCACATGATCTAACTTGGTAGGTCGTGTGGGCCCATTTTAGTAGGTTTGTTGGGCTTAGTCTGGGCCATAAATGAGATTTTGAAATCGGATTTATAATTGCTATGAAAGCATGGAAGACCGTGTAATTCGTAAATTAAAGCGTTTGTATGTTAATAAAGCATGATTTTGATTAGTAAAACTCTTAGTAAGATATGTAACATAATTTGTATTGCGACACTTATGTAAGCATGTCATAAATCTGTTTTGTGATGAGTATATATAACATGAAATATTTATTAGTATGTTTTTGCATATGCATTGGGGTGGGATATAGTTATTTGATGGAGGAAGTGTGCTTCTGGTAATTTTACTACAAATCTGATGGTATACCCACAATATATATTATGGTAGCACAATTGTATTATAAACAATTCTAAAAGTTTTCGCTGCAAAAATTTTAATTTAGATTTACTCGTTTTTACAAAACAAATATTTGAGGTTGATAGCACGATGTTCCTAATAAAATTGAGTTTTATAAAATAATAATTTATGATGCTCTCGTACGTTTTTGTTGACAAATATTCTTACCAAATGTATAAGGCAAATTTCATAACTTCAAATTTTCGATTTCTAAAATAAAATATGTTTTCCGAACAATTGATGAAAGTTTTTTTTTAATACAATATTCATAATCCGACCATAACATTTAAACTGGATTTAAAATATTAAACCCTTTTAATCAAGTGTCATGGTAATACCATAAACACTCTTTTAATATATAGTTATAGATTAGATAATTTCCATAAGAATTCATACGTGAATCCAATATTCAGATTTGTAAAAGAAAAAACAAAGTTGAATGATATATAGTAGTTTTTTACGGTTCATTGTGATCCATTACTCAATTGATTTCATATAATTAAGGATTTGCTTGTTAAAAAATGAAAAGGGGTGATTATAAAATAATAGTTAATTTAATCCAATAAATAAGTTTCATAATCATTTTATATTTTATAACTTAATCTGTAAATTTATAGTTTCTTTGTGGCTAATATACTAAAAAAAAAAAACCCTTAAATTACTTATTTTGTTTGAACAAAACCCTATAAGAGTTCTTGATTTTAATATTAAAGTAAAACATTTTGAATTTCAAGCTCTTATCTTAATTTATTGTTGATGTAATAAAAATTTTATACACTTTTAACATCAACATAAAAATTAATAGAGTAATCAAAGTTTTCAAAAGAGAGATTAAATGTGTTGTGTATATAAGCACTTTCAAGAAATTTTAAAATATTAGTTTGTTCTACTTAAAGAATATTATTTTATTTTTATTTGATAAACTATTCTCATCAAATTCATATCAGCATAAAATGTAAATTAGTTTAAAATTTCAAAATATTTTATTTTAATACTAAAATCAAGGACTTTCATGGATAAAACTTATAGATCATGGGCTTATTTAACTATAAAAATAATATAAGAACTTATTTAAATAAGGTATAATAGTCTAATGTTTTTTTTTTATATTGGCCTTTCTTTATTTTCATTCGTTTATTATTCTTACAAGTTAACTCTTAAAAGTTTTTTTTTTTTTAAGTTACGACAGTTATAATACATTCAATAATTACAAACACTGAATTAAATAATTTATTCAACCACTAAAGTGAATGTCGATTGAGTCTTAACTCGATTGACATGGACATTGTTGTCAATGCAAAAGAACGTGAGTTTGAGTGCGCTGAAGCACAACGGGCTATAGGTAATTTTAGGTATTGTGTAAAATAAAGCAAATATAGATAAAACCTATAATGAGATTGTTAAAAAAAAATCGCTAAAGTGAATAACTAACTAATAAACTAATTGAATATAACAAACTAAAAGAACCCACATATTAAGTTATTCAAAATAATACCTTTAAAAATATTAATTCACATATTTTAACGAGTTAATTGCATCAGACATCCCCAAATTATGATTCTCATTTTAAATTTGTCTTTAAACTTCAAAACATTCTAATTACATCCTTCAACTATTGATGTTAAATCAATTAGGTCCTTTCATTGCTAAAATTGTTATGACAGCTTAAATTTTATCCTTTCATTGTTAAAATTGTTATGACAGCTTAAATTTTATGTAGTTAAATTTAAAATGATAGATTTAAAAAAAAAATAGAATGTTGTCACATAACTTTTAAAAGTAAAAACTAAAAAAAAGAAAAAAAAACTGAAAAAATAGTATTCGATAAAGCTTTTGTAAAAGATTCGAAAACCTCGAAACTAAAATTTTTAAGAACATCTATTTTTAGGTAAAAAGACCTCTCTTGTACCTCTCAATTTCAAAATTGAGCAAATTGGTCCCTCTCAAAAAATTAAAGCAATTTTATGTCAAATTTTTTCTTCTTCTTTTTTTTTTGTTGAAAACATCCTTATTAATTTTGAAACTAAGCAACTAAGGAAAAATAATCACAACATTAATATTTTTGTCAGTTGTACATAATTTTGATTGGTATAATAACAAATTTAGCCTTCGATGTTTACATATTTTGTCATTTTAGCCTTAATTCTAAAAAAAATAAACAATTTTAGCATCAACATTAACACATTTACACAAATGTTGTTTGATAAATTTGTTATTAGAACCAAATTGATAGAATGTGTAAAGTTGGAGGCGTAAATTTGTTATTATACCAATTAAAATCTTGTACAATTGATGAAAAACTTTGGCAATGTAAATATTTACCCTTAATTGTTCACTTTCGAAATTGAGAGAGGGTGGAGAGGTCTTTTTTACCTAATTTTTACAAAATTTATTTTTTTTAATTTTTTATTTTAAAGTATATCACGTAAGATTTAACGTATCGTTTAACACTTAAATTAACAATTTTAATAACGGAATGACATAATTGATATAATCTCGATAGAATTATTTGAGATTTAAGGAGGAATTCAAAATGAGAGTTATAGTTTGTGCAATTAGCTCTATTTTAAACCATTTTACTTAGATATATTAATATCCGCATAGAATTAATAATATTTTAAAGTAAACTATTGTTGCGGTATTTATATATTCGAATTGCCAGCCACAAACTCTGCTTAATTCCAATTCCCTCACTAATCAATCATTTAAGTGTGATTAATCATTCTTAAATGAAGAGCATAATTTTTTAGTTCTCCCACGCGCTAGAAGAACTCGTGAAATCGTTTGTGTCGGTGATACCATCTAAATCATTTCTTCACTCATGTTTCTCGTGTACAATATTATATTACAGACTGTTTCGTGCGTGTGTGTGTGTTTTGGGGGGGGGGGGGGGTGGGTGGGCAAAAGTGTTAACAAAATCCATTACATTTGTTAGGTAAGTGTTTGTACTATTTAAGTCCTCAGCCACGAGAATTATATCAATTGGGATTTTTGTTAACAAATTTGATTGATTTCATCCTTATGTGTTGATATCAGAAATGAAAACGTTGACACGTCACACCGATTTTCTCACACACACACAAAAAAAAGTTTAATTGATTTTTTTTTTGAGGTTTTTTAGATTTTTTTTGTCTAAAAATTATAAAAGATAGCAAACAATTTAGAAAATTGTAAAAAATCACAATAAATTATAAAAAAATATTAAATATAAAATTGATACTTGAACTTATCAACTTTTCCTAGATTAATACTTATGATTTTTTTCTCATATTAATACCCGAACTTTTTTTCGTCAACTAAATTTGTACTTGGAACCTAACACCGTTAAGTTTAAGATAGGTGGCGGAATAAGATTATGACACGTGACATAAATGACGTCATGATGATGTCATAATTTTAAAAATTAAAAACAAAGCTTTTTTCTTTTTGATTTTTCTCCCTCAATTCTTTTGTTCGTGTAATTAATTTTCTTTTCTTTTTGTTAGTTTCTTTTCTTCTTCTTTCTTCTTCCTCAACCCAAGTTGCTCTTCTTCTTTCTTTCTTTTTTTTTTGTAAAATTTTCGTAAAAAATTCTCAAGCCACTTTGTCCAGTTCAGTTCACTCATATCTTCCTCCTTAAGGTCTTTAACAGTGACAGACAACCTCGTCAAAATAGTGGACGCAACATCGCTACGCCAAGGTAAATACCAATATGTTGATTTTCTCTTTGGATTTATTGTAAGGTGAGAGGAGGCAATGATTAACTATGTAAACCCCAACAGTCAACTAAGGCACACGAAAAGCATACTTTTGTAACACCCCTTACCCGTATCCGTCACCGGAATAGGGTACAAGGCACTACCGAAACTTACGGAACCAAATCAAAATCACAGAGAATTTTTCGTAGAATCCCAAAATTATATTTACTCTAGCCATGCCAATAGCTAAGTTACAAACATCCGTTTCCATGTAAATATTGGTATTTAGTCTATACATGCCATTCTTTCAAAATAAGTCATTTTCATATACCAAAAGATATGGGTTGATAGTGTGATAAGGCTCCGACTAATCTCCAACCTTCAAGCTCCCGAGCACTACAAAACAGGGAAAAAGAGAACGGGGTAAGCACACTGGTGCTTAGTAAGTTCATGCAACAAGAATTATACTTACCATACTTATACATCCATTATTTAACAACACAAGCACACATCCAATTCACATAAACATATACCTATCACATACAAACTCAACTTTTGCATTAGTTAATTAACATCGTATAAATTCAATACAAAGATAAATGATTGATGAGCTCATCAATTCCATAATTTTCATGTTCTTTCATTTTTCATATTTATCCTGTTGAATTTCTTGGAATTTCGATGGATATTCAATATACACTTTTGTGTACAATTCCAGGTCCGTCAATTCGTACACATATGGGTATACCCATTTTCCAGAAAGCACACTCCCGCGAACCTTATCCTTACAGCGGGATTACCAGTCCAGGATAAATCCCCTATAATATAAACTCATAGAGTATTGTCGGGATTACAAGTCCAGGCTAAATCCCCTGCAACGACAATTACTCTAATGAGCTTGGATCTGAATTACCAGTCCAAGCTAAATTCAGACCCTAATTCGGATTACCCGTCCGGGCAAAATCCAGTTTCCACATATTCTTCGGGAGGGCTATATTAGGATAGGATCACCCGTCTCGGCTAGATCTTTTTTACCGTCAATTCCTTTTCAGAGATCCATCGAATTTTCCTTTCATTCAACTGAGATTTATTTTCCATTTTCATCAAGAATATCAATACTTCATCAATTATCATACAATAAACATCCAAATCATATTCACATCAATAAAAATATATTTCAAGCATTTAAAAATATAATTCAAGTTACACGAACTTACCTTGATACTTGTTTGTACACAAAAATCTTTTCCTTTCCTCAATCTAGCTTCGTATTTGAGTTTTCCGGATTTGCAGTAAAAATATGAAAAACTAGTTTAAGGAAACCTTCTATGGTGTTTTTGCTGATGAGATTGCAGAAAAATAAAGAGAAATCTAGATAATTCCACTTTAATCCTAGCTTTATTAAGTAAATTTTAGGCCTAATCTCCTATGACGAACTGTCTTAGCATGCATATTGGCAATTGAGTTCTCTTCTCTGGGAATATGCTCAATTTCCCACTACTTTACCTTTTTCAGAGTATGATGAATTCTTCTGACTATGGCAAAATTAGAGTTTCCTAAAGAACCGTCCATGATGGCGCTAATAGCTTTAATACTATCCGTTTGAATAAGGATTCTCTTTAAGCGTTTATCCAATATATAGTTCAACCTGTCTAAGATCCCCCAAAGCTCCGTCTCCATCACTGTACAATTACCCAAATATCTGGAGAACCCAATGATCCACTCACCATTATGATCCTGCACAAGGCCTCCATTAGCTGCAAAACCCTCGTCAATCTTAACCGAACCATCTGTCTTTAAACACACCGAACTGCTAGCTATAGATCGACTATGGGGATAACTTCGTGATTTATGAGATGAGAGAATTAAACCCGAGGAATATTGTTTTGCCCAGCTATATGAGATTTTAATGATTTCATCAAAGCTCCACGAAATGCCTTGAAAAACAAACAAGTTGCGATTCCAAATACGCCACATGATGATCCCAAAAAGACACGGCCAATCAACTTCCCCCATCTTTTTCCTTTTTAACTCATGTAATTAGTGTATATAGATATTAATTAAACCTTTAACATCCAAGGGCCATGATTATAGATGATAATTGTTAGTGGGATCTAATGGCCTATATCAAGCCCTTTTACTAACCAAATTTTTGCTATGACAGAATTATTTTTAAGGCCTTGACATAAATACCACTTAGGTTCCTCACCAATTGTTCCTTCATTTCAACAATTTAGTCCCTGTGCTATTTAAATATTTTTCTGATAATTCATTTAATAATATACTTAATAATTTTTATTTTCCAACAGTAATCTCATCTTTGAAAATTTTTTATTTAAGAGATTCAAAGTTGAACTTGAATTTTTTGTTTCCATTGAAAACCTATTATCACAACATTTGATTTGATTTTTTAAGATTTTTTAAAAATTATTTAGTGATCTATGATGGAGTTTATCCTTAACTTTAAAAATTATTATTCATACAAGTTTAAGTTATAAAAAATATATTATAAGCACGAGCACTTGTGAGTGTTGAGATAGTTATGGCAAAAAATTTCTAAAGTTATATTATAAAAAATAATTTATATGTTATAAAAGTATTATAATGTACTTATTTATAAAAAGTTAATGCTAAAAAGTATTGACATAACTTATTTGCGTGTTGATAACTCTTGAAAAGAGTTATATTTCAAGCCTCTAGATTAAATTAATTATTTGGAATTAAGTAAATATGTTTGCATTTTTAGGATATTTTTAGAACATTGCATAACAAAACTTGGATTGTGCTATAAATGTCATTATTTGTTACTGGGGAAGAAAGGTGTTGGTTATTGTTGGCAACAGGTGCAGGATGAAGAAGAGAAGAGAGAAAGAAAATGAAGGAAGTGAAATATTGTCATGACAAAATGTTGGTTGCCAGCAAGAATGCCATGGCAATTCTAGAAAGATGGCGCATCATTTAATCCACGTCACTCTCAGCCAATTGTACTTGTATCAGATAAACCACCCAAAAAAAGAAGAAGCAAAAAAGTGTGCTGAGAGGGAGAGACCTACCCTATAAAAGAGGAAAGAGAAAAGAGGATTTTGGGGAGAAAAGAATCGGAGAGTAGTTTTGTAACAGTCCGGTTTAGACCCTAGTCGGAACAGTGGTTTTGGGACCACAAATCCAAGTTTGGAAAATATTTTTAATATTATTTTCCATTTTTCAGTATGTGATTAAGCATGTGTGAAAGTTTCGTGAATTAATTTTATCATTTGTGTGCTTAATTTGCAAAATGGACTAAATTGCAGAAAATGTAAAAGTGGCCTTCTATTTGATTAAGTGCTAAATTGATGTGTCTTTATAAAGAAGAGGTCCTTATGTGGTTATTTAACCATTGAATGCCTTAAATGACAAATATGGACAATAGTTAGTGGATTTTAAATATTTCTAATAAGACTATTTTGGTAAATGGTTTATTAATATGTGTTAAATAAAACAAATCATAAAATATGGTTATTATGTTCATCTTTTTGGTTGAAAATAGCAAGGAAAGAAAAGAAAAAGAAAGCTTTCATGCTTATCTAGGGTTCGGCACATTCTTTGTTTGATTAAGGTATTTTTTGTTTCGATTTTTGATAATTTCTACGTTTTTGTGATCGTTGCTTTGTGATCTCTTAAGCCCATGTCTCAATTTCTGAATTTGATAAGATTTCAAGTTATGCCATTGATGATTTTGTAAGCTTTGTGATGATAGTTGTTCAAATATAAAAGCTTGTTGTTAGATTAATATGTTTTGTCTTTGAAATTTTGATGAATTTGACTATTATGGACTAATTTGGGAAAATGAGAAATTGAAGGACTAAAATGTGAAATAAATGAAATATGTGGGCTTATATGAGCTAAGGGAAAAATTCGGCTAAGCATGTGTATAAAGAAAATATGTGATTTTGGTGATTTTATGAAATATGGACCTAAATGTCAAAATGTGAAAATGTGAGGGCTAATTTGTAAAATGCCCTAAATGTGTGTATTTGGATTGAATTGAATGGTTTAACGAATAAAAGAATTAAATTTGAATATGTATAGATCAAGAACCAAAGAAAACATAATTAGATCGGGGGAAATCGAAAGTGGTCGAGTAGTTGTTTTCATCCGTTCATATCCATATGAGGTAAGTCTATATACAAATAAATGTGTTTGAGTTGATTTATTCATACTTATATGAAATTGAATTGTGATGAATGATTATGGAAGATGTATATATGAAATCCGAGAAAGTTTTGACAATGTGTCAATGTCCAAAAAGCTCCGTACGAACCTTAGGAATAGTTAGGATACATATGTCATGACATAGGGTTCCGATATGTGTTATCGTGTAAGACCAGGTCTGGGACGTTGGCATCGATTTGAGTTATACGTGTAAGACCATGTCTAGGACATTGGCATCGTATATGATTTCGTGTAAGACCCTGTCTGGGACAGTGGCATCGATATTTGATTACATGTAAGACCACGTCTGGGACGTTGGCATTGTACGAGTTTTCAGAGGTATCCGAGTATTCTTATGGATTCCGAATAGTTCAACAGGCATTCCGAGAAATGAATGATTATGTAAAATGTACATCCGATGCAGGTACATTTGAAATGTATGCAAAGTACGAGTACGAAAAGTAAGTATATGTGAAAAATGTGGAATTTAGATACATGTATGAGAGCAATGAAATAAATTGTGCTATGATCAAATGAACTACATGCTTATGTGGTATGTGTGTAAGCAAATGGTTAGGAGTAATTGAGCCAAAGGAGAAATATGATTTTATTGAGTTATGCTATAGTTTATGTGAATGAAATGGTTTATAAATGTTCTTCATGATAAGTTTATTTGTATATGGCTTACTAAGCTTTTGAAAGCTTACTTTGTGTGTGTTTGCATTGTTTTATAGATTATTGAAGCTACTGGAAGCTCGGGGATCGTCGAGGATCATCACCACACTATCAAACTATACTTTGGTACCTTTTGAAAATGTATATATTAAAGTATGGCATGTATAGGCTAGAAATGTTAAGATATGTTTTGGAACATGTGTATATAGTCATGTGAAATGGTTTGTTAATGAATGTGAATATGGTATATTTAGTCCATGCTTTGTGATGCATAAGTTAGTATATTTTTTATGAAAGGTTGGCATATTAAGTTGGTAAGTTTTGGATGGATTTATACATTGAAGTGAATGATGTTGTTATGAGTCAAATGGTGCATAATTTTGATATGATTTGGTTGTTTTTGAGTTATAAAATGAGGCTTGTTGGTGCTTGTAGGTATGACCCTTATTGGGTGGCAATTTGGCCTTGCAAATGGTCTATAATTGCCGACACGGTTGAACACATGGGCGTGTGACCTGACCGTGTCCTTCACTGTCATATTTCGAAGCAAATCAGTGTTGCACACGGGCCAGACACATGGGTGTGTGACAGGCCGTGTGATTCAATTCAGTATTGCACACGGGCCAGACACATGGGCGTGTGACAGGCCGTGTGGTACTAGTCAATTTTGTGCACGGGCTGAGACACAGGCTAAGGCACAGTCGTGTGAGGCACATGGCCTAGCCACACGGGCATGTGCCATGTTTTGAAAGAAAATTTTTATGAGTTCTGCAAAGTATCGCATGTGCTCGGTTTTGTCCCAAACCCTTTCTAAAGCATGTTTAAGGTCTCGTAGATCTTTTAAAGGGACAAAGTGATTATGAATGATGATGTTTTGTTGATGTGAGATGTATGTTTGTGAAATGTTCCCGTATGTCCGGTAATGCCTCATAACCTTAGTCCTGCGACGGATACGGGCTAGGGGTGTTACAAGTTTTCTTTGCACTGAATTCTCGTGGAAAATTTTAGAGAAAAGAGAGAAGAGGGTAGCAGCTTATAGAGCAAAAATCACAGACGCAAGGAAGGGGAAGAGAAATCTACCTTGGGTTTTGCATCAAATTTCAGCATTAAAGTGAAAGCTAGAGTAGCGCGAGCTTCTTGCAGTTCTGCCTTTGTTTTCTGATTTGAACTTTGTGATTCGTAAACTTGAATGATAATGTTGAATGGTTTTATTTTGGATTTGATTGTCCAATCCATGAGCTAAATCTCATTTGGGTTAGATTTATTTAGGTGAATTTTTACTATCTTTAATGTCCATGGTCTGATTTTGAGTAGATTACTATTTCATTCTATTTGTGATTGTTTTAAATGCATACATGCAAGCTCTAGACATAGATGATTGTATGGTATGTTGTTAGATTTGATTTAATTTTGAAAAGATTAAATAAATTGGATTCTTATCTGTTGATACAGGTGAGTATTCAAAAGAAAATTTGCAGCACTCTAGAAGTAGAAGTTGCGATCTGTACTATAAAAAGAAGAACAATCTAGATATCATTCTTGAGTTCTGTAGACATACAAAAACTCAGAATGATAGCACTCTTGCTCTCGAAAGAAGCAAACTGTAGTAGTGAATCCCTAAGCAGTAGAATGGTCAATGTCGTAACCATTTTTTGGCAAAACGGGAATCGACTTGGTTTTGAAAAAAAAAATGAGAGTCGCCACCGATCTTTGTTAGGCGTGATCAGATCACCTTTGTTTTAATAAAACATTTTGATTTATTAAAACAATATTTTTGGTCCACGAAAATTTGAGAAAATAGGTTCGGGAGTCGGTTACGTGCGAGGAAGGGTTAGCACCCTCGTCACGAACAAAATTGGTACCAAATTGATTATTTAATGTCTCAATGTCGAAAGTCAAAAATTTAAAAGGGAAAAAAAGGGAAATTAATCTTTTTTGGAAATATTTTAGTTTTCTCGAATTGAATATCAAGACTTTCTCGTTTCGAAGGACAAAATATCACATCCAGTACGTAGGACACAATGATTTTAATCCTCGAAACCAAGATCATTTTATAATTTTCTCGAATTGAATATCAAGATTTTCGCGTTCCGAAGGAATAAAATATCACATCCAATACTTTAGGACATGATAATATAAATCTTCGAATCCAAGATCATCTCATAATTCCCGAGACTCATGCATTAAAATATCAAAAGGATATTCGAGTGTTTGGCCAAGCGGGAAACCGAAACCCAACACATAGGGCCCGATCTCTCGAGTTTCCAAACATAAAATATTGCCTTATTTTTGAAAGATTTTTATTTTAAAACGATAGCGAGTATAATACTTAAATAACATGCATCGTTTGTTTGAAGTAAGATGACAACTTGTACAGAATGAAAACATTGGAATTTAATGAGCGATGTAATGACATAATAACACAATAATAATAAGAATACATGAACAAAATGTTATACGAGTAAATAATAATAGCATTCGAATACTAGTGAACGAATTGTAACATGCGCAATAGCAATAATCACACATATGTTTCATTCAAATACCAGCAATAATAGTCAAAGAATGAGATACTTAAAATAAGAAATAATAAAGACAAAACAGTAATAATGATACTTAAAATAATGACAAGATAATAATGATGATACTTGAAATAAGAAATAATAGTGGAAAAAAAAGTAATGATGATACTTGAAATAAGAAATAGTAATGACAAAATAGTAATGATGATACTTAAGAGAAAAAAAATAAAAGGATGATAGTAGTAATACTAATAGTAACAATAATAATGGCGGTAAAATACTGATAATATATGCAAGTAAAAACACACATAATATAAAACGTGATATGCGAGTAAGTATTAGATGAATAGGTAAGCTGGTAATATAAAGGCCTAACAATAAGTATATATAAAAAAATTAATAAATAAAAATGAGAATGCAATACAGTAAAAAGAGTAGTAATAATCATATAAATTAACAATAATAATAACACTATAATTGTGAAAATAACAAGTAAGAGCTAAGCTGAAATTAGAATAAAATTAAAGCATTGAAATAGCAATAAATAAAGATAAAAAATGGGGTATGGACTTAAATGAAACGCGTGCAAAACAAAGAGGATCGAACGGGTAAATCTCCCAGGCCTAAATGCGCATTTATGGGTCAAGGGCCCGATTGAAAACCCAAAGAGTTTTAAGGGTAAAATCCATAAAAGAAAAAACAAAAAGGGGCTAATTGGATGGTGTTGCAATGGGGAGGGACCTGGGCGCACAAATTTCCATTTAAGGTGAAGATGTGCCAATCCATTTTGCAAATTGTCAATACACAGGCGTTTACTTCCTTTAATTGTGCCACTTTAAAAAGTGATAAAACCTTTATTATATTTATTGTTATTTTTAAAGCTAACAAATTCTTTTTTTCAAACAAAAAACAAAGAGCCACCCCTCTCATTCTCAAGGACCGAAAAGGCAGGGAACTCCCTTCCTCCCTCTTTCGCCCGACGTTTGGGCTGTCGCACCACCGCGCCACCACCGTATCGGTGGCCGACGATGCTCGTGGCCAAGCTTTTAGCCTTCTTTCGAGACCTCTTTGAAGATCTAGCCCTCGACGCCCCAAAAAACCCGAGAGAAGAACAAAGCCACCTCATTTCGCCTTTAGGCTAAGCTCCAACGACGGGGAAGGAATTCCGATGCCTCGACCACGGGGTTTTGGTAAGGTTTTTGTTTTTTTTTCTTTTCGGTTTTCAGATTTGAAATAAAAATAAATAAAAACGAAAGTAATTAAGAATATAAAATAAGCAAAAGATCTAAACCTTGAATGTTTCTGTTCAGTTTTTTATCGCTAATGATTCGTGAGATTGGAAAAAACTTTCAAACTTCTATTTTTATTTCTGTATTTCCGATATTCCTTCGTTCGTAAGACCGAAAAAAAAGCCCCCTTTTACAAACATTTTGCTTCGGTTTTTATAACCGATTTCTACAGATTTGTCTTTCTTTTATTTTTCTTCATTTGTTTTTCTATTGTTTTCTTTTTTGTCGTCTTTTCCTTGGTTCTATTGTGCATGCTACTCCTTGCATGTGACGTCGAGATGCATGGAGAAAGGCATGGCAATGGTCAGAAGTGTGGAGGACGCTAGTGGAGGTTGTCAGAAACGTGTGGGCGTTGACCGAGGCGGCGCATGGCTTAAGACTAGGGTTTGACAGTTGCTGTCTTTTTTTTCTGTAACGGGCTGCTTTATTTTGGGCTTGAACTGGGGTTTTGGGCCATTTTTTGTTGTAATTGGACATTTATTTTGGACCATTTATTGTTTGTTTATTTGGGCTTGGTATTGATTTTGTAATTGGGCTCTAGATTTGTTTGGTAAATGGACTGTTGTTTTTGGACTTTTTATTTTGTTTATTGGGCTCTAATGGGCCGGGCAAATTTGGTTATTACAGCTGTCCCTCTTTGCTCATTGTCATGAAACGAGAATAGAGCAAAGAAAATAGAAGAACCAATTTTGCCCGATCTTGGCCAAGCCTTGACTTATTCGTCCTCGTCTTCCTCAAACATCTTCAAACCCTGTTGCTTTGACCCACTCCACTGCTATTTCGAAGAGATATGACCTGTAGATTCCACTTGCTTTTCCTCAATCTTCTAAGGGGTGAAATTTGTTTATTTTTAACTTGCTCCAATATGACTTCAGGACACAAAGAGATTTGTAGCTTCGATCTGCAAACTGCTCCATTGGGATTTCGATGAAATCTGAACTTTTCACACTGCTTCCTTATTCTCGCAATATGGGTTGACTTTTTTTTTGAGAAACCGAAATTAAAAATACCTTGGCCCGTGACTCGAGGCCCAACTTACCTCTCGTATTATGAGTTGATTTTTTTGAACAGGAATTGAAAAACAGAAATTGAAAAACACCTCAGCGTGCGACCTGAGGCTCAACTTACCTCTCGTATTATGAGTTGATATTTTGAGCAGAAATTGAAAGACAGAAATTAAAAATACCTCAGCGTGCGACCTCGGTCTGCTTCGATTGGGAAGGCAAGATCTGTTATCTTCTATCTGCTTCGCTTAGGAAGGTAAGATCTGCTATCTTCGATCTGCTTCGCTCAGGAAGGCAATATCTGTTATGCTTGATTTGGTTCGCTTAGGAAGGCAAAATCTGTTTTTCGATTTGCTTCGCTTAGGAAGGCAAAATCTGTTATGCTCGATTTTCTTCGCTTAGGAAGGCAAAATCTGTTTTTCGATTTGCTTCGCTTAGGAAGGCAAGATCTGTTATGCCCGATTTGCTTCGCTTAGGAAGGCAAAATCTACTATGCTCAATCTGCTTCGCTTAGGAAGGCAAAATCTGCTTTTCGATTTGCTTCGCTTAGGAAGGCAAAATCTGTTATGCTCAATTTGCTTCACTTAGGAAGGCAATATCTGCTTTTCGATTTGCTTCGCTTAGGAAGGCAATATCTGCTTTTCGATTTGCTTCGCTTAGGAAGGCAAGATCTGTTATGATCGATTTGCTTCGCTTAGGAAGGCAAAATCTGCTATGCTCGATCTGCTTCACTTAGGAAGGCAATATCTGTTATGCTCGATTTGCTTCGCTTAGGAAGGCAAAATCTGTTATGCTCGATTTGCTTCGCTTAGGAAGGTAAAATCTGCTATGCTCGATCTGCTTCGCTTAGGAAGGCAAAATCTATCTGCTCCTCTTGTATTATGAGTTAATTTTTGAACAGAAATTGAAAAGTACCTCAGGGTGTGACCTGAGGCTCAACTCACCTATCGTATTATGAGTTGATATTTTAAAAAATGAAAATTGAAAAACAGAAATTGAAAATACCTCAGCGTGCGACCTGAGGAGTTGATTTTTTTTTTTGCAAACAGAAATTGAAAATACCTCGGCGTGCGACTCGAGGCTCAACCCATCTCTCGTTATATGAGTTGAGTTTTGAATGACATATCATCTAGCGGAACTCGGATGTCTTCTTTTCCTTTGATTCAATATAGCTATCATCAAAACTTCTTGCTTTAATGGCGTACCTGTATGTGTCATGCATGATGTTATCTTGATATGCACGTGTTTGTCTTAAATGCTTTTATGCCTGCATGATTATGCCATGCGCCCTGGGTTTGTTTGTCATGTATCTCTTTTCCGTCACGACTTTCATGATGACCTGTATTCATTGCTTCGATTCTTGACTTCCCTTTCAGGTTTTGTACCCGTCCTCAAACCTCAAGAGTAATCTGTGTTTCTCGTATATCACCCTTTTGCCCCACTGTAGCTTCAAGATTCATCTCATTGTGACCTGGGGGTATAGGATTTGAATATCCTCCATTCATCCCACTGTGACTCTAAAACATAGAATTTGTCTCTTCTTCAACCCACCCTCTTATTATTCAAAGGTACAGGATTTGTATCAGCTTCCTTCTAACGATCACTCTTTAGGTGACCCAACCAGATGTATATGCATGATGCTCACATGAATGCAGAATATCATTTCCTTTTGAGAATGATTCTGGTTTTGCACTTGGGTTAACAATGCCCATTTTCCGTTAGGATTGGGTCACTGATGCGGTACTTTGTCATTTTGTTCAATCACCATTTTTGACAAAAATCCGAAGTGATAACCTTTATTTGGACTCAGATATTTCCAACCCTTAAGCTTGGTGAATCTTCAGCAATAATCCTGTTTCAGACTCCTGTATTGTTTAGAGGTTTCCAGAGTAATATGCGAAACTCCTTTCATGAAAGTATTATTAGTTCAGTAATCGTTATTTCAATGCAAAATGCTCAAAAAAGGACCACAATGATGGATAAAATGGAAATTTATTGGGAGCATAGTTCGAAACAAACCAGTTAATCAAAGCTAGCAAATGCAATGAAGAAGCAAGTTTATTTAGAGTGTATTTGAAAAGACCAAAATAGCAGACTCAAAATGAGTAAAATGGAAACTAGGTGCCCCAGATATCGCAGCTTGAGCTTCTCTGGTCAAACTTCTTGAGGACCATTCTAAACTCAATATATGTTTAGGGGATCCGAAGCACTTTGTCGATGCCCCAAGGCGTAACATTCCTCTTCATTGTTACTTCAAGCGTAGCAAGACTACTGTATGCCCCATTTTTTTATCAAAATTTGAGCTGCCCTTTCCGGGTTTTCAACTCAAACCCACCTTTGGTCTCAAAGTGCCCTTTGCGGGTTTTCGCCTTTGGCCTCTCCTTTTTCTTTCTTCTTTTTGATGAAATTTTTTATTTTTTTATTTTTTTTATTTTTTTTATTCCCCTTTTTAGGTCGAATCTGAATTCACCGAATTGGACAGGTCCTTGCCATCCATCTCTGTCAATATCCATGCTTCCATAGAACAGGCCTTCTTTGCTGCATGAGGTCCTTCCTAGTTTGACATTTACTTTCTTCTGAAGTCTCTTTTGCATGAGAGAATTTTTCTTTCAAAGCCCTATCATGAAATTTTCTAAGGCGATCCTTTTTGTTGTAAACTCGCTTCATCTGATCGTGACAGATATCTCTCAACATTTTCTTTTCAAATTCACTTGATCACATCGGGATTGGATCTATTCCACCTTATCCAATTTTGGCTCGGCCTGTGCCTGGGGAAAAGAGGATTTTGACTTCACTAGGCAAAACCTAATGAGGAAAGCATTGTCCCAGCAGAGATCCTGGCCTGAGTTTAATGAGCATAAAAGGGTAAACGTAACTTCTATATGCCCACATTCACAAGTTTAGGTCATCTTCCTAACAATCTTTGTTTTGTTGCCCCCCATTTTTTTACTATGACGTGGCACTTGATCTTTGAAAAGAAAGCAAACTTTTGACATTGTGCGGTTAAATATGATCTTTTCACCTTTTGTGTTAATATTTTTTCTTTTTGGTCTAATGACTATCGACTTTGTAATATTGGCATATGAAGCGACCCTCACCCTCTTAGTGAAGAGATCAACATCCACAAAAAATGAATCGATGCGGACTAGAAGCTTTCGAGGAGATTGGCTTGATAACATCCATTCCCCACGTGTAGAAAAAAGGAAGAGGCACATAAGTTCTGTCTTCCTCGATTTGGCGTTTGATGCAATTTTCCTTTCTGGGTAGACCAGTAGCTCGAACCTCTTGATTGGCTTAGTCAGGGTAGAACCATCAGCATGTGATCTTCAAATATTATTATGGACTTCTTCTGTGACTTCCTTAGCTTTGACAGCATACTCGTGCCTTAGTAGTCCCGGTGTGTCTTAACGTGATCATACGAAAATATCTTTGAACCCTTGGAGATAACTCAATGATTCCTTGCCTTATTCCTGCGGCAAGCTAAGCTTCCATTTTCATCTCCCTTGTAGTGTTTGTTGACACTTCGTAAGATGGGATCTACCATTCTTGACAATTTAAGAAATAAGTTGTGACCTCTGTCATCTTCCTAGTCCTCCAATCCCTTTAGACACATATCTCGTTAAGAAGAGAGTCGGTAACAGCGTCGCTCATGTCATTGGCATCTGGGGGACCCATTGTGGGCATGAAGGTAGAAAAGTATGATATGAAAATGAAACGATGTAGGGTATGAAATGCGAGGAGTGAAAATAAAGATGCATTTTATTGAAATAACAATTCTGGAAACAAGCCCATTTCACGAAAGGACTCTTGTTGCCTCTAGGCTTAAAGCAACAAGCATGTTTTGAATATTACTCCAGATTAGCTAAAAATACAGGTTTCTTCCACAGTCCTATTGTTCAAAACACTCCCAAGTGTGTAAGGCTTCGGAAAGTTTTATGGTCTTATTGTTCAAAACACTCCCAATTGTGCAAGACTTCGGAAAGCTTTATGCCCCCGTTTTCCCTTCGAATGTGTCATTAGCGTTTTGACTTCTCGATTTCTAGGCTTCTGATAACTTCTTTAAGGAGTCGAGACTCTCTCGCCCCCTCCTTTAATTATCGCAAATTATTACTCCGGTCGACTCATCGAACTTCAAAACCCCTATTTTAATAAGCCTCTCCACCAATTTCTTAAATGCAATGCAGTTATTGGTTGAGTGACCCGTTATTCCCGCATGATACTCGCATTGAGCATTCGAATCATACCATTTGGGGTATGGGGGTTGCACTGGTTTCATGTAGTGAGGAGCCACCCTATGTGCATCAAACAGGCCTTGATACAACTCCCCATATGTCATTGGAATTGGTGTAAACTGGAGACACTTTGCATTGGATTCTTGACTTGATGATCTCTGATGACCAGTGGTCACAGCCCTCGGTTGACCTGCAGAGACTGACTTGGAACGCTTGCTCAAGTTATTCACTTCATTTTCCATATTTCTCGAGCTTGACCTTTTGACACTTTCTCTTGCATCTTTTTTTCCACTCTTTATGGCATTCTCAATAAGTTCCCCGGACATTACGATATCGGCGAAGTCTTTTGTGGTGTTTCCCACCAGCTTGTCATAAAATGACATTTTCAAAGTGTTGATAAAGAGGACCGTTATCTCAGTTTTAGTCAGTGGGGGTTCTACTTGGGCCGAGATATCCCTCCACCTTTGAGCGTATTGTCTAAAAGTCTCTGTTGGCTTCTTTTCCATCATCTGCAGCGTTAGTCGATCGGGCACCATGTCGGAGACATGCTTGTATTGTTCACAAAATGCTGATGCTAGGTCATTCCATGATCGGATCCTCTCCCTGCTGAGTTGATTATACTATCAGAGGGCTGATCCGACCAAGCTATCCTAGAAACAGTGTATTAACAGTTTGTCTTCACTCACATAACCAGCCATCTTCCGATAAAACATGATAAGATGCGCCTTTGGACATCTCGCTCCATCGTATTTTTCAAAATCTGGCACTTTAAATTTCAGAGGCAGAACCAGATCGGGCACCAAGCTGAGCTCTTTGGCGCTCAGTGCAGAGAAGACTTCAGTACCTTCTATCGCCTTGAGTCTTTCTTCCAGACTCTTATACTTGTCCTGAGCATCACGATCTTCCATTTTCAATCTGGCTATTTCTACCGGATCATCCAAATCTGGAACTATTGGATTAGCAGAATTACCTCCGGAATTTGATACAAATATACCTTGCCCTAGATGAGCATGTGGTGCAGGTCGTGGCTCTAGGCCTGCCGGTTCCCCTTGAGGATATCCTCTTTGCGTTGCATGGGCGTGAGGCGGAGTGAATCCTAGGAGATAGAGCGGATCCTGATTATCTCTTGACTAGGGCTCTGTGATGTCAGGGCTCTGTATGAGTCCTTTTCCTTTGACCAGAACTGTCATCATCTCCATCATTTTGGCCATTTGATCTTTTTGTTCGAGCGATTCCTCTCGGGATTTTACCATCAGATCCCTTGCTTCTTCCTGCGACTTGGTCAACTGCTCTTGCAACTCTCTCTGGATTCTTTCCATTCTTTCGATTCTTTCATTGAGTTCCGCATCCATAGCTCTAGCTCTTAAACGTGTCCTATAAGGATGACATGATTCCAGATTCGTAGTGTCGCAACTGTGGATTATACGATTTTAGCCTTAGTAAATTATTAGGGTGATATGATGCTACTGCATGCAATCTAATGCAGATGCATGATATGAATGCACAAAGGTGTTGATTTGATTCAATTCCATTAGATAAACTTTACTAGAAGATACGTTTCTTTACATAAAATGGATCGCATATACGGCCATGTCCTCATGTTAGTATGACCGTATTACAATCCACTTTATCAAGTAACACATTTCCTCATGACAAACTCTTCCATTTAGCAACCGAATATGAATCAACATTTCCTTTCTAAGATGATGCAATGTAATGTAGTCAAGACAGAAGAAAACACGTTAGCACAGGAGAGATAAGCAATCACAAAAGAAAACGGGTTAGTGCAAGAGAAATAAACAAACACAGAACCCCTATCCGGGTGACCGCTTGGTACAATTCTACCTAAGGTAGGCTCCTAGGTCTCTATATGTGGTTTGGTTCTAGAGTAAAGGTACCCGAACCAGCAGATTCCTCGATCCTCACCCATTATAGGCTCATATGGACCGAGTTCGGTTCAGGGGAATACATTTCCCTATGGCTGCACGGAGATAAAAATCTCACGAAGACATAGGTACGGATGTATCCCGAAAGTGATCCACTATCTTGCACGGAGGTAAAAACCTCACGAAAAAGTAGTTTCTCGCTCCCACTTAGAAGGTGTGACCACAACGGTCATGCAATGTAAATGCAAGTATTATGATACTCGACATTATTGCCGTTATAGCACAAACGGATGTATCAAAAGAGACATGATTTTTCAACACAAATTTCCAAATTTTTTAATCAAAAGGACAACAATCAATCAATTTATGGCCTGACTCTCGAGGTCCCCAGTGGAGTCGCCAAACTATCGTAACCATTTTTTGGCAAAACGGGAATCGACTTGGTTTTGAAAATAAAAAAAAACGGGAGTCGCCACCGATATTTGTTAGGCGTGATCGGATCACCTTTGTTTTAATAAAACATTTTGATTTATTAAAACAATGTTTTTGGTCCACAAAAATTTGAGAAAATAGGTTCGGGAGTCGGTTACGTGCGAGGAAGGGTTAGCACCCTCGTCACGCCCAAAATTGGTACAAAATTGATTATTTAATATCTCAATGTCGAAAGTCAAAAATTTAAAAGGGAAAAAAAGGGAAATTAATCTTTTTTGGAAATATTTTAGTTTTCTCAAATTGAATATCAAGACTTTCTCGTTCCGAAGGACAAAATATCACATCCAGTACGTAGGACACGATGATTTTAATCCTCGAAACCAAGATCATTTTATAATTTTCTCGAATTGAATATCGAGATTTTCGCATTCCAAAGGAATAAAATATCACATCCAATACTTTAGGACACGATAATTTAAATCTTCGAATCCAAGATCATCTCATAATTCCTGAGACTCATGTGTTAAAATATCAAAAGGATATTCGAGTGTTTGGCTAAGCGGGAAACCGAAACCCAACACATAAGGCCCGATCTCTCGAGTTTCCAAACATAGAATATTGCCTTATTTTTGAAAGATTTTTATTTTAAAACGATAGCGAGTACAATACTTAAATAACATGCATCGTTTGTTTGAAGTAAGATGACAACTTGTACAGAATGAAAACATTGGAATTTAATGCGCGATGTGATGGCATAATAACACAATAATAATAAGAATACATGAACAAAATGTTATACGAGTAAATAATAATAGCATGCGAATACAAGTGAACGAATTGTAACATGCGCAATAGTAATAATCACACATATGTGTCATTCAAATACCAGCAATAATAGTCAAAGAATGAGATACTTAAAATAAGAAATTACTTAGGAGAATGCAGCGTATCATACATTCGGAAGGGGAGTGGAAAATCAAACATGTTCCAAGGAGTATGAATACGGTAGCTGATTGCCTTGCCAAATTAAGTCTAAACTGGAGGAATAATCTACAACTTCTCACAGAGGCTCCTAAAGAGATTCTAGATTTACTTCAAGCTGATAAAACTAATGGCTATTTTATGTAATTGACACTTTTTATCCTTTTTCACCAAAAAAAAAGAAATAATAAAGACAAAACAGTAATAATGATACTTAAAATAATGACAAGATAATAATGATGATACTTGAAATAAGAAATAATAGTGGAAAAAAAAGTAATGATGATACTTGAAATAAGAAATAGTAATGACAAAATAGTAATGATGATACTTAAAAGAAAAAAAAATAAAAGGATGATAGTAGTAATACTAATAGTAACAATAATAATGGCGGTAAAATATTGATAGTATATGCATGTAAAAACACACATAATATAAAACGTGATATGCGAGTAAGTATTAGATGAATAGGTGAGCTGGTAAATAAAGGCCTAACAATAAGTATATATAAAAAAATAAATAAATAAAAATGAGAATGCAATACAATAAAAAGAGTAGTAATAATCATATAAATTAAAAATAATAATAACACTATAATTGTGAAAATAACAAGTAAGAGCTAAGCTGAAATTAGAATAAAATTAAAGCACTGAAATCGCAATAAATAAAGATAAAAAATGGGGTATGGACTTAAATGAAACGCGCGCAAAACAAAGAGGATCGAACGGGTAAATTTCTCAGGCCTAAATGCGCATCTATGGGTCAAGGACCCGATTGAAAACCCAAAGAGTTTTAAGGGTAAAATCCATAAAAGAAAAAACAAAAAGGGGCTAATTGGATGGTGTTGCAATGGGGAGGGACCTGGGCGCACAAATTTCCATTTAAGGTGAAGATGTGCCAATCCATTTTGCAAATTGTCAATGCACAGGCGTTTACTTCCTTTAATTACGCCACTTTAAAAAGTGATAAAACCTTTATTATATTTATTGTTATTTTTAAAGCTAACAAATTCTTTTTTTCAAACAAAAAACAAAGAGCCACCCCTCTCATTTTCAAGGACCGAAAAGGCAGGGAACTCCCTTCCTCCCTCTTTCGCCCGACGTTTGGGCTGTTGCACCACTGCGCCACCACCGTATCGGTGGCCGGCGATACTCGTGGCCAAGCTTTTAGCCTTCTTTCGAGACCTCTTTGAAGATCTAGCCCTCGACGCCCCAAAAAACCCGAGAGAAGAACAAAGCCACCTCCTTTCGCCTTTGGGCTCAGCTCCGACGACGGGGAAGGAATTTCGACGCCTCGACCACGGGGTTTTGGTAAGGTTTTTGTTTTTTTTTTCGGTTTCCAGATTCGAAATAAAAATAAATAAAAACTAAAGTAATTAAGAATATAAAATAAGCAAAAGATCTAAACCTTGAATGTTTCTGTTCAGTTTTTTATCGCTAATGATTCGTGAGATTGGAAAAAACTTTCAAACTTCTATTTTTATTTCTGTATTTCCGATATTCCTTCGTTCGTAAGACCGAAAAAAAAGCCCGCCTTTTACAAACGTTTTGCTTCGGTTTTTATAACCGATTTCTACAGATTTGTCTTTCTTTTATTTTTCTTCATTTGTTTTTCTATTGTTTTCTTTTTTGTCGTCTTTTCCTTGGTTCTATTGTGCATGCTACTCCTTGCAGGTGACGTCGAGATGTGTGGAGGAGGGCATGGCAATGGTCAGAAGTGTGGAGGCCGCTAGTGGAGGTTGTCAGAAACGTGTGGGCGTTGACCGAGGCGGCGCATGGCTTAAGACTAGGGTTTGACAGTTGCTGTCTTTTTTCTGTAACGGGCTGCTTTATTTTGGGCTTGAACTGGGGTTTTGGGCCATTTTCTGTTGTAATTGGACATTTATTTTGGACCATTTATTGTTTGTTTATTTGGGCTTGGTATTGATTTTGTAATTGGGCTCCAGATTTATTTGGTAAATGGACTGTTGTTTTTGGACTTTTTATTTTGTTTATTGGGCTCTAATGGGACGGGCAAATTTGGTTATTACAGTCAAGATTTTGCCATGGCATTATTATGATATAAAAATAAAACCTGAGTAAATCCAACCTTTATCATTCAACAATACAAATTGTCCCCACTTATTTTCTTTGAGAATTGCCATAGCATTTCAATTGCCCTTGCACTTTTTCATTCATAATTGATTTTATTAATCCATTCATTAATTCTCTTCATCAATTTGTCATCTGTTTCTTTTGCATAGTTTAATTAGTCAAATTCATAGTAATACCATAACCATTTTTAAATTATTTTCGATCCTTGTGGAGATGATACTCCCTCATCACTTTATTACTTGATTCAACGTATATACTTGCACATTCGCAGTCACGTGTCACGTGACACGTGACACGTGTCCATGTTATATATTATACAAATAATAAACATATTTATAAAAAAATATAATTTTTTATCATAACTTATTTATAGAAAAAAATAACTTTTTAAAATTATGACAAATTATATTATTTATAAAAGAATGTTACTTTATAAAACTTTTTTTTATAAATATTATATTATTTTTAACATTATTTGTCACACCTAAATTCTTTTGAAAAAAAAAACTTGGCCATATTGGATTGGCGTAGAGGTGATCATGGGTCGGGCCGGGCTGGGTCGGGTCGAGCCCAGAAAAAATTTTAGGCCCGAGCCCGGCCCAAAATATGGGCCTAATAATTTGTTTAAGCCCGGCCCAAAAGAAAATTGATAAACTCGAGCCCGATCCATATTATTTTTTTTAGTTTTTTTCATTAAATAAAAAAATTTAAAACAAATATTAAAACAAAAAACAAATAAAAAATATGTAAAATTTTTTTTAGCTTTTTTCATTAAATAAAAAATTTTAAAACAAATATTAAAACAAAAAAACAAAAAAAATATATGTAAATTTAAAAAGTATATTTGATTAAAAATAAAATATATATTTAATATATAATTCAGGCCGGGCTGTGCTGGGCTCGGGCCAAAAAAGTTTTACCCGAGGCCCGGCCCGTTTTCTAAATGGGCCTCGTTTTTTTGCCCAAACCCATATTTTAGGCCTATATTTTTACCCGAACCCTCCCATTTTTCGGGTGGGCCGTCGGGTCGGGCTGGGTAGCCCAACCCATGATCACCTCTAGATTGGCGACCTTGAGTTATTTTATATGTTTTAATTAGATCCTACTACATCTTGTGTGTTTCGAATTGTTAAATTTGGTGAATGAATTTGGAATTAATGATTATTTTCAATTTCTTGAGTGGCCTGTTGAGAAATAATGGATTGTTTTCAATATTCTATTTTAATCTTGAATTAGTGCTTACATGGAAAGGGTTGAACGGTCAATAAGAAAATGACTATTTAATAAGGGAAAGAAACGGGGTGAACAAATTTTTAATTTCCCTCTCGCAACTTCTTTTCAATTATCATCTTCTCTTTGGATGTTTTTGGAACAAGAGACAGATGAATGAAGGGATCAAGTTGCATGTTGGAAAAAATATATGTATTTATAACAAAGTAGTTAAATCAAATGCGAAATTTGTGAACTGGTAACGTTCCTATACTTTTTTGTGTCTTGTGATTTTGAAAGAAAGAAATAGACTACGACATCCGACTAAATGTTGGTTGTGGATTGTAAGGAAAGAAGCATGTTAAGTAAAGAATTTACTCTAGATGTTGTTAGAATTCGATTGCCTTACTCGTAAATGTCTCATGGTTGGTCCTATATGGTTGTTACTGTTTAGTCGGCGAAGACGGAGAATGACCAAACGACAAGGGGAAAGTCAAGCTAGTAGGTGATGAGTCCTTAAGGTGTTTTTCCGGTGAGTTCCTGAACTCAAATCTTCAGTGTTTGTCTTATATACCTTTTTACTATGTTGTTCTGGTTATGTGTTATGCTTATGAGGAAGTGATACCTTGTCGTGGTAAAGTTACCAAAATCGCGAATGTATGTTACGAGATAAGGTGCATGTTGTTGTAAGCTCAAGTTTCAGTGTATGACAATATCTAATTTGTCTGCCAGTTACCTTGCATATCTGTGGTTTTGATAATTTTACTGTTGATGCATGCTTAATTGGTGTTCAAATGCATGCCCTGTTATAAGCATAAGTTTGTTGTATTGATAAGTAGTTTCTAGGTAAATTACTATTTACAATATATTGCTGAATGCTTGATATATGTTATTTTGATTAAAATAAATGATATATGGAGTATAGAGGGATGTAATGATGGATGAATGAATAAGAAGATGTCATGTTGTGCACATTCTACCACATATTATTTGACTTTGTAGAGGTTCGGATAGACTGTACGGGGATTTATGCGCACACATATGTGATGACCCTACGAGGGTTTTTCTCATGTATGAGACTCTGCGGAGTCTAAGGCGCTAAGCCTCATGTATGTATGCAAGTCCTATGGCCATGGGCATACTCAAGCCATGACGACCCACTAAACTTATCCTCATATTCCAAGTTATGATAGTCCATATGGACTATCTTCCAAGCAATAGTAGTGCATGGACTATCATTCAACCAAGAGTCCGCAGGGACTATCTTTCAAGCAAGAGTCTGCATGGACCAACTTTAAGAAAGAGTCCACATGGACCAACTTTCAAGCAAGAGTCCACATGGACTAACTTTTAAGCAAGAGTTCGCATGGACTACATTTCAAGCTAGAGTTTGCATGGACTATCTTTCAAGTAAGAATCTGTAGGAACTAACTGATGAGTACGAATTCTCAAGTCTAAGTTCGTCAAGGTATAATTCCAAAAATCTAAGTCCTCCAAGAATGAGTTTGCATGCACAATTCCGCATCTACGAACTCGTATGTATGAATCCATATTACACCATATCGTGGGTACAAATGACAGTTCACAAACTTTTTAATTTGAGACATTTAAAGCTTCGAAACGTAGTTGTAAGGATATTTGTTAAAAAATATTTTCCATATTAACATCATTTCAGTCTCAGTATAGCATAAAAAAAAGGATGAATTGTATTAACATGTTGCATACTTCATAACTTCATTAGTAGGTGGAATTGAGATGATCTATACTTTGAAGAGTACATGGAAGAAGGAGATGACAATAAGAAGTATATGTTAAATGTTAAAAAGTGAATAACCTAACAAATATGGAATATTAGAGCAATTAGATAAAATTGCATATGATGTTTATTTTTCTTATTATTTTATTTGTAATCATATTATCAACTATTTTCTTGGACTAATATATTATATATGATAATTTGATTTTAATTTTTGTTACTCGTTTAAAAAATAATTATTGTACTAATGTTTTTTTTAGCAATTAATGTTTTCAATTATGTAACTGTATAATTACAATTTATACTGCCAAACATAGCATAGAGAATTACAATGTAATTACACTTTGTTAACCAAACACGTATTGAGAATTCTTTGTAATTACAAGAGAGTGTAATTACTAGTAAACTTTCATCCAATTACTTTATGTTATCCAATCAAGCACTATAATAAATTTCCCTCTTAATATTATTTTAAAATATATATGTCCTTTTTTTTTATTCTCAAACAAAAAGTGATATATCTATACTATTATTTAAGTTTGTGATCGAGTTGGTGTTACGAGTCAACTCAACACCAACTCAGTCAGGGAAATTATTAAAATAATCTTACATATTTTAAATAAATTATATTATTATGGGGGCATATTTGTTTTTTTTTTTTAATTTTATTTTAAAAAATCAATAAAAATTTACAAATGTTGAGATTTAAACTCCTGCCACTAGCATCTATAAATTCCTTCTTCACCAGTTCGATCAAAGTTTTATTTTGATATTTTTATACATTTCAATGGTATTACACAAATTATTTCATTGACATTGTTTCTATGTATATACTATTATTTATGTATTTAATTGAGTTGGTGTCACAAGTCAACTTGATATCAATTCAAGAAAAAATGATAATATCATAAGAAACAATTGAAGTGCATTTAAAATTATTAATCTAATGCATTTACATATTTAAATTCTTCTTACTCATAATTTAAACTATTTTTTAATTCTAATTTCGTACATATTACATATGTGTTACTAATGTTAATTTCAAACCTTATGATTCATTATTATTAAAAGTTACTTTTATACATACAACTGTATTCTAAATATATAGTTCCACGTGTACATAAAATGAGTCCTTATAATTTTAGCACTATATCAATAAATTTCTTTTGTCAACCTAACCATTAGCTTAAAACCTTTGACATTAAAATGCTTGCTTAAGTCTAGAGCATAAATAAACACATGGATTAGGTGTATACTCACTATATGAACAATTTGGATTGGACATATTAAAAAAAAAAAAAAAACCTCCTAAACTTTATGGACAATTTTTCAACAAGGTGGATCTAAGTTGTTGGTGCATTAAATATACTCGAATTTACAATTTGATTTACATTTTAAATATATTTCATGTTAGATTCGAATTAGCATTAGCACTTTTGATAAATTGAAAAATTAAAATTAATTACTTAATTTTTAGTACTAAATTTTATAAGCAACGGATTTATATTATAAAACCGTTTAATATATATACAAATAAGTACGAGATATAATTATTTTGTTTGATAATAGTAAATTTAGATTTTTTTTTTAAAAGTTAAAAGATAAAATTTGAATATTATTATTTTTAATAAAATAAAGAAATAATTTATTTAAAAATATGATTTGAAAAATAAAACGAATTTAATATTCTTCACATTAAGTGATAAATAGCTATTTACTTATCATATCCAACATTTTTTTGTTGAAAATTTGATGTTAAGTAAAAAGTTCATAAGGCTATCAAACACAAATAATAATAAAAGTAATAAATGTTGAATATTTTTATTTTCAATGAAATAAAATTTTATTTTGAATGGCTTATCAAAACAACCTAAGCTAACAAAAAATGTGATTCATGTGATACTAATACTTTGAGAGCTCAATTATAATATTTTAAAGTTTAATAGACAAATTCAAAACATGGGTGATAGTTTGGGGATGTTTGATGAAATTAACCTAAAAGATTCCCAGAACTTTTTACTAACTAATATAATTATAACATGTAGTTTTAAAATAATTATAATTTATGAAATTTCCCACATGCTCCCTTCTCAATCGAGTACATGCAGTGGCTATACTCGCGAGGGTAGGCTTTAATACGGTCCCCTCATTTAATGTAGCACTGTAAAAGGGTCTCTCTCTGCTTCACATTTCCCTCCATTCCCCATATATACAAGAGGCCTGGCCATTTCTCCCCTATCCTCTCCATCTTCAAATTTCTCTCTCTTTCTATTTTTTTTCTTTCTGCTAATAATTACTTTTGTCACCACCGGCGTCGGAAGACAGGAAAACACCGGTGTCGTTTGAAATGGCAGCTTCGAGAATGGATCTGGACGGGAGACCAATAAAGCCAATTACGATATGCATGATTGGAGCGGGAGGCTTCATTGGCTCTCACCTCTGCGAGAAATTAATGTCGGAAACGCCGCACAAGGTGCTCGCCTTGGACGTTTACAATGACAAGATTAAGCACCTCCTCGAGCCTGACTCTCTCCCTTGGGCTGGCCGTATCCAGTTCCACCGACTTAACATCAAGCACGATTCTAGGCTTGAAGGCCTCATCAAGATGGCAGATCTCGTAATTTCTTCCATTTCTTGCTATTTTCTTACTTTCTCAAAAACAATTGCTGGAGATCAAGGATTTTTTTTCTCTTTATTTCTGTCTAAAATGCTTTCATGTTCTTTTTTTTTTTGTTTTGTTTCTTTAGTGTTTTCTTTGGATTTAATTTCTTAGATCTGGTTAAATTCTGTGTAACTTTTATTTTTTTGTTGAGCTAATTTATCTCATTGTGTTCTCTAGGATTTTTTTTTTTACTGATTTGTTAGTTTTTTTTTTTATATTAAAAGAACTTTTTTACTTGATTTATGTTGACTAATTTCGTTATTGTTTTTGCGACAATACAGACGATAAATCTTGCGGCGATCTGTACTCCGGCAGATTATAATACACGCCCGCTCGATACGATTTACAGCAATTTTATTGATGCACTTCCTGTGGTAAGCAGTTCTTTTATAACCGTTTCATTCATTCATTCTTTGTTTTTTTTTTCATTTTAGTTGCTTGATATTGATGAGTTGAGAGATTTGATAAGCGTCTCTTTTTATAACGGTTTTTTTTTTTTTTTTATATTGATGCGAGTGAGGAGGGATTTGATAGTTACTGATGTTTTCGAGATCGAAGTTGAAATTAATGTTGTCTTTTTATGTGGATTTATGGTTTGGTAGGTGAAATACTGTTCAGAGAACAATAAGCGTCTCATTCATTTCTCGACTTGTGAAGTGTATGGTAAAACCATCCAAAGCTTTCTGCCTAAAGATTCTCCTCTCCGTCAGGTAACCTTTCGCTGTCTCTTTTCTTCATCACTTATATTGAGTATCCACAAAAGGAAGAAGCTATATCTATAATTTGTTTTTTAACTGGGTGACATGTATGGTATAGTGATCTGTTGGTGGTATACATATATTTGAGCTTTTAATATTTTCTAGAAGTTTTTTCTCCTATAGTCAACAAACATCACAAAGACTTGGGGTTGGAAGGGTGAGGGCGAGGTTATGTTGTTGATGTAATAACAATTTATTGTAGTAGTAAAATGAGTGGTTCATAGCAAGATATGCGGTTTTTATAAATTAGATTTCATTTGAAGTTTTTAGAAAGTTGTCTTTCCTTGCTGGTGGACCTGTTAAATGCTGAATAATAGGCTAGAAGAGCCTCAAGCCTTGCGAATTATTTATCCCATTCCAATTGTTGATATGCTTGTTTTAGGCTACTAATTTTTGTTGAATATAAATTGTGTTTTCCTTTTTTTTGTTAGTTGTGTTTACTGTACAACTTTAGCTCTAGGAAGATATCTTGCATCGGTTTTAGTTGTAATTGTAGTATACATGCAGGCGTTGTATAAGCTCTTTTGTTTATCCAGCTGCTTCACGTGGGAAATGTTAAAACTAGGTCGTTTACCATTTGAATTTTGTTCTTAAGCAAGCTGTATTCCTTTGTGCACAAATTTGATGCTTCTCTTAATTCACAGAGATGCTTAAATTGGTTTGATAATGTTTCTTTGTTTCTTTGTGTTCTTGGTCCTTTTTCGCTTTTGTATTATGAGTTGACACTATTGTGTTCTTTGTTTATGTAGTTTAGAATCTTTGACACTTTCTGCAATTCATGTTATAGGATCCTGCCTACTATGTTCTTAAGGAAGATGTCTCGCCCTGCATTTTTGGCTCTATTGAGAAGCAGAGGTGGTCGTATGCATGTGCTAAGCAGTTGATTGAGAGGCTCATTTATGGTTAGCATCATTTTTAATGATCTGGCCCCTGTTGAGATGCTTTGAACAGGATTTACTGACTTCTCTTCTTATTTATCCCAGCTGAGGGAGCAGAGAATGGCCTCGAGTTCACCATTGTGAGGCCTTTTAACTGGATTGGACCAAGGATGGACTTCATTCCCGGCATTGATGGTCCGAGTGAGGGAGTTCCAAGAGTTCTAGCGTGCTTTAGTAATGTATGTCGAACTTGTTTCACAGTTGTAGAAAATATCCTAGAGGCCATCTAGAATCTCTTTTTGATGTTATGATAATCTTAGCTCTAATGGTTGTTTTTTTTTTGGGGGGGGGGGTGGGGGGGCAGAATCTCCTTCGCCGTGAGCCACTTAAGCTTGTTGATGGTGGCCAATCTCAGAGAACTTTTGTTTACATAAAGGATGCTATTGAAGCTGTTCTGTTGATGATTGTCTGTATTAACTCTCCTCTCTCCCTTTTCCTCATCCCCATATTGGCTCAACTACAGAAAGTAACTAAACTAAGTGGTATCTTCTTTACAGGAAAACCCGGGCAGGGCCAATGGTCACATTTTCAATGTGGGTAACCCAAACAATGAAGTTACAGTTAGGCAACTTGCTGAAATGATGACTAAGGTGAAGGACATGATTGATGCTAAATAGTTTATTTAATTCATATCTTCATTAATATGTTTATGGTGATTGATCATCATACACTATTTGTAACTGTATATGCTATCGGATTCTTCAGGTCTATACCAAGGTTAGTGGAGAATCTGCACTGGAGACTCCAACAATTGATGTCAGCTCCAAGGAATTTTATGGCGAGGGATACGATGATAGTGACAAGAGAATTCCAGACATGACCATAATAAATAAACAACTTGGTATTCTCTTGCTTCCTTCCTTCCTTATATTCTCACTATCTTTAATTTCAAATGTTGGAGCATCTGATTTAAAGTAATAACGTTGCATTAGGTTGGAACCCCAAGACATCGCTTTGGGACTTGCTTGAATCTACACTGACCTACCAACACAGGACTTATGCTGAAGCTATTAAGAAGTCGATGGCAAAACCTACTTCATACTAAGTAAGCAAATTTAAAGATATGCCTAAGCAAGGACTCGCGGAAAATGTGCTTTATTCGCAAATGTTTCAATTTCTTTTATACTTTCCTTTAGGAAGTCTTAAATATAAATATATATCCAGTTGTATTTTTTTGTTATATGCCAAATATTTTTTTTGTTGTCTTTCCTTGTGTTGATAGCTCACCGTTAGCTATGTTCTCAGTATGGAATTATGTGGAGACATTATTAGATTTCTATTAGGGAACGATACTGTTTTATTACATCATATTTATTCCAATAGTGTCTTTGGATTTGGCACGTTGAGAGGGGGGGGGTACTAGGGGCTTATTCTACATGTTGCCTCTCGGCTCTCGTGGGTTGTCTTATTATTTTTATGTAACGTAATTTTATTGTTAAATTGTTTTGCCTTATCCATTTAATCACATTACCTGTTTATTTTAAATAATTGGTTTGCTTTTATATATTTTAAAAAACGGTAAGTTAATGAACCTGAAAATTTGGTTTTTTTTTTCTATTTAACTGGAATAACGAAATACATATTATGATTAATTAGTTAGATTTTACGAAGTAAAAAAATTATTAACTTGGGCCAATGAGGATTTGGTTTGTTGGTTAAGGTGGAAGTCCTGAGTCTGTGAGACACTGCGCATTTGTAAACTTCACTTTGTGTGGGTTTTCTCATATTTTTTATCCGGTGCTTTGTGCTGAGTTGATTTTACATGTATTATTCTAGTTGGTCGACATTTTTGTATTTGTACTTTGCACAGGCACGAAATTATGCCGTCAAAAGAAAATATGAATTTGTGGGGTTTTTTTTGTATATATGAAATGTAAAATATTATTGAAATAGCTTTGAGAGTGAAATTATTTATTAAAACGTACGGAATTTAACAGTGCTTAGGGTGAATTGACTTTCATGGAAGTTAGTTACTGAAATTATCGACTTTGAAGTGGGTTTCTATAGGTGTCAATTTCACTTTTTTTTTTTCCTTTTCAATTTTCATGCACTTTCGCGTGAAGCTTGTATTTTGTTGATCGGTCAACACACAGGTTCTTTGTAGAGTGATATTTGAAATTTTGCACAGTGATTCTTGAATTGATTAGAAGCATTAACTGAAATAAAAATCATTGGGAATTGAAATGGAAATTCTCTTTTGTTCCTTAAAATAATAAGAGCTATTATATAACTCTGCATTACAAACTAGAAACTGCATCATCTTCTTACAGTACCTTATAATCTATTGGAGTTCGTTGTGTTGGTTGCCAAGTTAATTTTTATGGGAACTCTTTGAGTTGCGTGGTTTCATAGTAAAACTCGCTCTTTGTAAGTAATTTATTATTCTTTAATTTTGGGTAAAAATATCGTGGAGAAAAACCGTTCATTGCTTCGAGAAATGTTGAAGTGCCAAGAAATCGGTTTTTCGTAGAAAGAGGTTGTTGGAATATTGTTTAGTTTAGCCTAGATATAAAATCTCAAATTTCTTTCATTCTAGTTTCAGGGTTTTGTCGAAAGCCTCGGTTATAGTGTTTTACATTGAAGGAAAAAAGAAGAAAGCTTTTATTTAGTTTTTTTAAAAAAAAAAATTGGGCTCGATGTTTATTACTAAGCTCGTCCAAAATGTCTTTTTTTTTTCTTTATTTCTTTGGTTTTGTTCAAAACTAGGGTATTTTTGGGAAAAGATTCGTTTTCTTGGTTTCCCGGTTTCTATTTGTTTTATGGTAATAGATTGCTGGGATTAGATGTCTTGAGTTTTATGGGTGAATATGAGGTTTTCTTGGTTTTTTGGGCAAGCATCAGTAAGAATGGTAAAATCCGAATCATCTTCATTTTGAATGTAGCAGTTTTTTTTTTTTCCCAATAATAAGAGGATGTGGAAGTGGGGTGTATCTTTTCTTTGGATAGAGTTAGCTGTGTGTAAATTTCGGGTAAAATCGAATTAATCCGGTTAATCGACCTAATTCGGTTAATTGGTCAGTTAACCGAATTAATTTGGTCGGAGGTCGGTTAATAATTTTTTGAAAGTTCGGTTAATGGTTAATTCAGCTCGAAATCGGTCGGTTAACCGAATTAACCGAATTTAATAAATAATATTATAATATATAAGTATTCGGTTGGTTTGGTTAATTTTTTGAAAATATAATTTAATTTGTCGGTTAAGTCAGTTAATTTTTTATATATTTTATACTTGTTTTAACCAAAAAGTAAAATATATATATAAATTTCGGTTAATTCGGTTAATCGACTGAATTAATCGAAAAATTTCGGTACGGTTAATTTTTTTTTAAAAAATTTTGATTCGTTTAACGGTTAAGGGTTTAAAAGAGTCGGTTAATTTGGTTAATGGTAATTCGGGTTGATTAACTTATTGAACACCCCTAGATACTATTATGGTTATTGTTTGTCCTGTTCCATCCTACTATATAAATTTATCATTTATCCTTGTATATAGATAAATATTAAAAGGGAAAAAATGTAGTAATGTGAAAAAGATTCATATATTTTATGTTTACTTTTTCTTTTTTGAAAAACTATGTTCAAATATTTATTTCACTTTAAAAAATTAAAAATATAAAAAAATAAGTAGTAAAAATTAAATTGAAGTAGGGTGAGATAGAATGGGGTAAGGATGGATGCATTCAAAACCTATGGAGGTAATTAATTTAAGATTTTACATCCATAGTTGAGTAGCGGGCAGTGAAGCATTACCATTCTTAAGGATACAATAGAATAGATAAATGAGAGAAAATAAGAAAAGAAAACAAAAAAAAAAGTGAAAGAAAATGAGAAAATATAAAAGAAAAAAGAATTGAATTATTTGTATTTTTGGAATAAAATCTCTGAGTTTATATTTTTATTTTATCATTTTTTTATTCATTTTTTTAAAAATTAAAAGGAATAAAAGAAAAAAATTGTGAAAAGAAAAGAATAAATGGAAAAGAAAACAAAAAAAAAAAGCCTAAAAAGTATTGTTCACTTCCCAGCCATGAAAAATACATTGGTAAATTTATGGCATCCTATGAAAGGAGTTCAGATCTCATATTTGAGGGAAAAAAGATTCTTATTTAAGTTTTTTCATAAAATGGATTTGGATCGGGTTGTTAATAGGACACCTTGGACTTTTAATAATCATCTTTTGGTGTTCTATAGGCTGTAGGTAGGGGAAGATTCGGTTAAGGTACCATTACGGTTCTCTGCTTTTTGGGTGCAAGTACATGATCTACTGTTGGGTTTGTTCTCAGAATTTGCTGCTAAGCAATTGAGTGATTTTGTTGGAGAATTTTTGGAATATGATCTTAAAAGTTTGAGTAAGGGCTTACGAAGTGAAGGTCACTAAACTAACTATAAATATGATAAAGGTAATTGCACCTATCGAACAATAGTATAGCTATGGTGAGTAGAGAATATCGTACGAGGACTAAAAGTATTAGTAATTACCTTTTTTCTATTATTTAGCCGACAATTTGGAGTGATGTTGTTTAATCTAAATTTACTAATCTAAGAACTCAATAGAGAATGAATCAAGGAAATAATCGAATATTAACCAATGAGATAGACAATACCTAGGAAAAAATCCACCTAAACTTCATCTATTATTATGAATCTGATTTAAACGATTTATTCACTTATGTCTTGATCCGTAGAAATCTCTAAATTATGTTAATATCTCTTTCGAGAGTAAGAACAACTGACTTTAGGTTGATTAAATTGAAATATCTTTCTAATTAAAACCCTTATTGTCGAATTAATTCGATTTATGGATTCCCCTATTAAATTTGACTCTAATCCGGTAGGCTTATGTCGTCCTATTTCTAGGATTGCATGCAACTCCTCTCAATTATGCTAGATCTACTCTTAAACAGTACCTTTTGCCCCTTTGAATTAAGCACATTAAACATGAATTAATATATCCCAGAAATATTAAAAACAAGAAATAAGGATACATAATTGAGAACAAGAATCAAGAATTATCGCGTAAAAACATAAATTAAATGAAATGATTCATCTTAGGTTTCATCCTCCCTCGGTATCTAGGGAATTAGTTCATAATCCTGAATAGAAACATCTCAAAGTCAGAATAACCACAAGACATAAATAAACTCAATAAAACTTCGAAAGAAATTAAAAGGAGATCTTTGATATTGATGGGGATCCATTTCTGAGTTGATTTCGATGGTGTTCTTCGAGTGTTCTTCGAGTGTTCTTCGAGTGTTTTCTTCGATCTTCTCTGATGGCCCCTTTATGTCTTCTTCTAATGGGTATTTATAGACTTTAGAATGCTCAGAAAGGCTAAAAATTTAGTTTTTTCCACGTATTTGGGAAGCAGGGTATGAAATCGGCACGGACTGGCACATGAGCGTGTGTCCAGCCCGTGTGGCTCAAACAAATGTGTGTCTAGCCCGTGTGGCTCCTGAAAATAGCTCTATTTGTCATATTTTGGCTCGTTTTTCACTTTTTTCACTCTCAAATTCTCTCCTAAGTATAGAAACATGAATTTAAAGGATTAAGAACATCAAATTCACTAATTTGCATAATTAATCATCCAAAAACACATTAAGAATAGGATTAAAATATGTTACTTTTCTAGCTTATCACGAAATTTTATGCAAATTCGAGTTTTGTTGGATGTGAGAAGGCCTTTGAAACAAAGAAAAAAGATCATGTGTGTGTCAGGTTCTTGTACTTTTGTGTCTTTTAAGTATGAACAATTGACTTTGTTTTGTTTTTATTGTGGGCGGTTAAGGCATAATGATTCTTTTTGCCAAATTAGAATGTCAAGAGAAGAAGAAAATGTGGAAATGGGATGGGACCTGTCGATATGAGCACAATTGAAGAGAGAGGTGGTGATGAGTAGCTTTTGGTTAAGAGAAGTTGGTGAAGAGTGGCCCCAATGATGTAATGTGGAAAGAAGAAACAGGGAGAGTGGGAGGTAGGGATCAGGTTTGAAAATAGACCCTATTTTAGGGGTTAATCTGGACAAGAATGGTAGTGATAATTTTGGTATGGTTGGTAACATGGTTAAGATTGGGGACATGTTGATATTGATCATGATAGTAAAAAGAACCCAATTGAGGGAGGGGAGGGGAAGAACCGTCCGAGGAATGATACTGAGAGTCACAATGTTCCTAAAATGATAGATCCATTGGTACCTAGGGAGGATTGTCCGGTGGAAATGACTCTTTTTATATCGATGGCTGCCAAAGGGCATGTTGACTGGTTATAATGAAAATATTTTGTTGGAATATTTGTGGTTTGGAGAGGCCACGGGCTGTACGGAGACTTCTGCATTTGCTGAAGATGTATAATCCTCAAATTGTCTTCTTTATGGAGACTAAATTAAGTTCAAGAAGAATGGAAAATGTTTGCCGAAGATTTGGTTTTTTGAATGGGACCCCTTACTCGTATTCGACGCCGGAACCGGGTACGAGGCATTACTGGGCTTAACATACATAATGATACAAAATCGGACCATAAATTTTTATTCCAACTTAAAACTTTTCATTTGTGTTCATAACGTCCCTATTATGGGCTTACAAGATCCGAAACATACATATAGAGTGGTTCGGGACTGAACCGGAAGCTTACGAACACTTAAATTTTTTTTGCTCAAAACTGGGCCACACGCCAGTGTGGAAAGGAGCACACCCGTGTGGGCAGGCCGTGTCGTCACACACATCCATGTCCCTAGTCCATGCGAATTTTATTTTTCATTCTGAACCTACAGGGGTTTTCATACGGCCCGGAACACGCCCGTGTCTATGGCCCGTGTCCCTCACACGGCCATGACATGCCCGTATCTTAACCCATGTGTGAAAACCTTGACATTTTGTTTATGACGTTAGTAGACATTTAGGGTCACATAGCCGAGTCACACGCCCGTGTGCTAGGCCATGTGGCGAATTTAATTCTCGCAATTAATGTGCAAACTTCACACGGCTTGGGCACACACATATGTCTTGAGGCCGTGTCCTTCACACGGCCGTGTCTCTGCCCATGTGTTTACTACTGGGCATTCTATTTTGCTAAATTTGGATGCAGGGGACACACAGCCTATCAACACGCCCACGGGGCTAACCGTGTGTCACACACGGCCTAGACACACGCCTGTGTGTCTACCCGTGTGGACAAATATAAGGCTATTTACCAAGCCATTTGCCACCCTGAAAAGCAACCATACTTATACCATTTCCAGCAACACATAGCATAACAATAATGCACCTTTAATATCCACAATCAAGACATCCACACCTTAATTTCACATTGCGTTCATCATGCATATACTTCACACATTACTCATTCAATTGCGCAAGCTTATACTTCATGAATTTCATCATCATTGAATAGATATAACTTAACTAGTATTGGCCAATTCCAATGGCCCTTTACAAAATGAAATAAGTAACATTAATAGCCAACACATTGGCTAACCAATATGACATATAACAAAATGACCAAGTTCCTATACATGCCATACCCAAAATAATCAAACTTTACTATACCCAAAAGAATAGTTTGATAGTGTGAATCGAGCTCCTGTAACACCCCTAACCCGTATCCGTCGCCAGACTAGGGTTACGAGGCATTACCGAAGAAGACACAACTCAAAACAGGCATATAATTTTTTTTAACCATTAAGGACCCATTCATACTTAATTATCCATATAGTATACTAACATTTAAATAATTAAACATTATTTATAGTCCTGCACCATTTCAAAACCAATATACTCTCCCTCTTATTAAAATTATATGCACATGTAAACATATCATTTAAATCATTTTAAAAACGGATGGCTATCAAGAATTCAATCAAATCATTTACTAACTAATAAGCCAATATATATATATATATATATATATATCTACTCATCAAATAATTACAAATACACATTCGGCTAATCACATTATCTTCCATACGAACTACTTTAATTATATACATCTTTAACTTATAATTTAAGACCATGATAAATCATTACAAATCTTTAAACGAACCTACCAATATGACATTAAAACACATCCAATTACATATGCAATTATATGTTTACAATCTCTTAATTAAATTGCTAAGTCAAAAGCGTAAACACATACTTGCATGTTTCTACTATTCGTATGTTCAATACCTATAAAATCAATTTAATCTTTGACATGCCTATCTTTTCATAATCACAAATACATATAATTTCACATTTTCATAACAAATTATAAAACCAATTTTATACATTATGCATCTATTCATCCATAATATTACCACCACATTGCCGAATGCACATATATATTCATTAAATCTTATCTTTCCAATTCTGTTTATCAATACTTTCCGAGCAATATGATCACTTCCCATTTGTTATAAACAAACATATAAACATAACTATTCATCACTGAAATCAACTCCGTCTTATTAACTCTCATACTTGCCAATACCTAAATACATATATAATTTATTAAACACCATTCAATTAGTATCTATATACATCTACACAGATTCGTTCTACCATAACTCACTTAATAAATAAACCATTACATATTATCTAATTATATTCAACTTACATAGGACTTCATCACTTAACATAGACAAAATGACAACATATACATTTAGTTTAAATTTACATATCAACTAAACCATTCCATCAATACAGACATAACCAAAATATATGTATCAATCTCATAATCAAGTTTATTATGCCTAATTTCAGAGCATCACACAAAACATACTAATATGAACATATACTCAACCAAATATACTTATGTCACAACTCATTCATATCAACCACAGCAAACCATCGACACAGATAGCAAATTTAATCAAAAGAGGATAAGCCATTTTCGCATGGCTATTAATTATATACATAGATACTTAATTCATATTCACCCTTTTTCAATGCTATACATGCCATATATTCGTAATTAACATAGTCAAAATACCAAAATAAGCTGTCAATAGTGTGATAGTCTTGCTGACGATCCTTGAGCTCGTAACGAATCCAAAATCTATAAAACAGAAACCGACAAAGAAACGCAAACTAAGCTATTTAAGCTTAGTAAGTCAATAGCAAAGTAAAGTCAATTAACTTAGCAAAATCACATATACAAAATTTATATCAAGTAGCACTTTATACGTAATAACAAATAATTACTCAAATCTCAAATCAAAGTCACATAATTTACTCTTTGGCCTAATACACATAGTGGAAGCTTATACACCATTCACATCTTTACACATTAACTTCCGAACAATGTAATGAACATATAACTTACCTTTCACTTCACAACACAGATATATATATATATATATATATATATATACGTACCTGAGTTCTTTTAATTTAAATATCACATTGGCCTTCACTTACACATGCCCGTTGAACCATTCAGAATTAAAAAGGATACGCGGATAGTCGGAAGCTCGTACAATGCCAACGTCCCAAACGTGGACTTACATGTAAACACAATTCGATGCCAACATCCCAGACATGGTCTTATTCGGTAACACATAACGGATATCCTATGTCATGACATATGTATCCTATCTATTCCTAAGGTTCATACGGGGCTTACGGACGTCGAATCTCGATCGAATCAAGCTCGGAAAATAGTCAATTATCAAAGTACACATTCGACCATAGCAAATAATAGTTCAAATAATTCAAGTAATTACATAACAACTTTATATTCATAGATATAACAACATTTAAATGCTTATTGACTTACCTCGGACGTCGTCGACTGTTAAATCGGCCACTCGACTACTTTTGTCTTTCCCCGATCCAAATCTGATTTCTTTAATTCTTGATCTAAACATATTCAAATTAAGCTTATTTAAACACCATTCTATTCAATTTAGCCTAAAAACACATAAATAGGCAAATTACAATTTTGCCCCTAACATTTCACACTTTTTACAATTTAGTGCTTTTTGCACAAAACACAAAATACACAAAATCTGACTATACACCTTAAGGGCCGAATATTCCTAGTCCTCATACAAATCCATACATTTCATTTATTTCACATTTCAGTCCCTCAAAAATTTATTTTTGCAATTTAGTCCAAATTACTCAAATTCATCAAAATTCAAAGACAAAATTTGTTAATCTAACACATATATTTCATATTTCATCATTAAACAACAAAAACAACAAGCTATCATCAATGGCTCAAAATTGAAGCATGGGTCGGATAGTACTCAAATCAACGATCTCAAAAACGTAAAAATTATCAAAAACCGAAGTAAAACATACCTTGAATTAAGCTAGATGAGGATCGAATGATACGGGCACGCCTGGTCATGAGACTAGCCTGAGCCGGGATCCTTTGGTGTTACCTCGAGGGCCGATCACGAGGGCACGAGCGAAACAATTTAAAAACACTATCGGGATTATGGTTCACCAATTGTGGATAGACAACAATGCTAGCTCCTTCGAACAAGTTGATGGCCACGCGAGGAGTCATTGTCGCACCCTCCTACAAACTCAATTTCAATCAAACAAGTTCACCTTAGCTCATTTCTAGCTCATGCAAGCACAATGAGCTGCTTATGGCCATTCGGCCTTGGCTAATTGATTAGCTAAACTCATTAAATAAAATTTGGACTTTCTAATCATATGTTTTAATTATTTTGCTGCAATTAAATTATGTCTTGTTTATTAAAGTGCATCTTTAATTAATGTCTTGCATTATTTATTTTAATATGTGTTACGTGTTTTATTATTATTATTATTTTGTTTTTATTTTATTTATATATTTATTTTGTTTTTTTAAGGATCAGCCGTGAGCATGGAATAAACAATTTTGTTTTGGACATTTTTATGGAAGAAGGATGGCACATGGATGCTTGGATCATGGTGGTATGGACGGCATGACCATTTTGTTTCTTTTAAAATTCTCCTAAATGGGCACGTGCAAGGAATGGTTGACTTTTCTTTATATAAAAGACAAACATTGATGGGTTGATGCTCCATTAATAGAAAGTGGGTTGATTTGTTTTTAATAAAAGTAAGCAATTGGAACAACATGGACGGCACTTAATGAGGCATGGATGGATGATTAATTATTTTTTTTAATTGAAGTGTTGGAGACAATTTGTTGGTACATGGGACGGCAACAAGGGGCTGAATTTTTAATCTTTTAAGTGGAGCATGGGTAGTGATCAAAAATTGAGAGCATGTGCATAGCCAAACCTCCAAGGCCTATAAATAATTGTTCATTTACAATGTAAGGGAATGAATTTTCTTGAATGAAGTACTCATTATTATTTTTGAATTTGTGAGACAATTTCTTTTCTCCAAATTTCGTTTAGGACTTGTTAGCTTATCTAGCGAGCTAGTGGCGCTAACTTTTCCTTGTTATCCATTTCCATACCGAGGTTCCTATCCTTTTTCGATAGTGGGTCGAGGTCCTATCCCCATTTTGAACCGAACTTTAAGAATCGTATAAGTATTTTGGGTCGATACCAAATTGGTATTGGTTCGTATTTGATTCTTAAAATTCTTTCATACCTTTTATTTCAATATACACCTAGTTTAATTTCCATCACATTTATTTTTTTTTCTATTCCACCTATCTTACTCCCCGTTTATGATTGGGCAAATTTTGCATACGATCGGACTCATTCTCGGGCCGGCCCATATCATGTGGTATCAGAGCCACCAAACGAGGAGTTCCGACGATGGCGAGAGCCGGAATAGGTTCGTAAAAAAATATACGAAAATTAAAAAAACAAATTTCGAACAAAAAAAAGTTCAAGTTGTAATTTTTGTTTCTGTATTTTATTATAGTATATTTGAAATTCAAAAAAAAAAAGAAGAAAAATACAAAAAAAAATCGTATAAAAAAAAAGTTCGATCCCATTTTTTTTTAGATATCATCTACTTCTTTGAACTACATCTTTCTCGACCCAACTCTATTTACCCTCGCCTTAACCCACCTAAAATTCCTTCTTTCAGCCTACCTTATAACCTATTACGACACAACCCTTGAACCCTTTAAGACCAACCCCTAAGCCCCTAATAAGCCTTGACGAGTCCGAGAACGAAATCACAAGAAAAGAAGAGAGGTAAAAGGCACGAGAGCGTGAGACTATTCGAGGGGAGGTAAAAGCCAAAGTAAGAGTGTTAAACACGAGCGTGAGTGTCTTTGATTTTTTTTTAGTGATCTGTGAGGATTATTTTTTTTTTGTGAAGATTTATTTTGTTAAAAAAAATGTCACAAGATGCTGGACAAAACGTGGATGAACAACAAGGTAGACAACCAGTTAGAGATGTTCTTGATTTGCAAAGGCAAGCTCTCCTGCAAGAAATGGAGCGTCTACTTGATCGAAAACTTAACCCTATTGAAGATAGACTCTATCAAGTAGAAGCACGAAGACCTCGAGAAGTGACTCCTGAAGTTGCTAGGCAACGGCACGAACGTCCTAACCAATGACGTGAACGACAAAGGGACCCTGACGATGACATTAACGAATTTAGTGAAGGCGAAAGTGACTATGAGTCCAACGCAGGTTTTGGATGAAGAGAATTATGAAACCGGGGCCAAAGAGATCGGAGGCGGGAAGATGATGATTTAAAGAACATCAAGTTAACCATTCCTCCTTTCCAAGGCAAGTCAGATCCTGAAGCCTACTTGGAGTGGGAAAAGAAAATCGAACTTGTATTCGATTGTCACAATTATTCTGAGAACAAGAAGGTCAAACTAGCCGCTATAGAGTTTTCAGACTATGCCATGATATGGTGGGATCAGTTGACTACAAGCTGAAGGCGCAACAGAGAACGTCCAATTACCACGTGGGCTGAGATGAAGGCAGCCATGAAACGAAGATTCATCCCTTCATACTACCATCGGGAGTTACATCAAAAACTCCAAAATCTTACACAAGGGACGAGAAACGTCGAAGATTATTATAAGGAGATGGAGGTGGCAATGATTCGAATCGATATCCAAGAAGAGTGAGAAGCTACAATGGCACGCTTTCTAGCCAGACTTAACCGGGAGATCGCGAACATTGTCGAGTTACAACATTATGTTGAGATGGAAGACATGGTCCATATGGCCATTAAGGTGGAAAAGCAATTGAAGCAAAAAGGAACAACCCGAAGTTACTCCAATGCCAAACCCTCAAAGTGGGGCCAAAACACCAACAAAGGGTATCATACAAACAAATTGAAGGAGTCTACGTTAACTCCAAAGACAAGCAAGCCTTTGGCCGAGACAAGCAAAGGCAAGGAACCTGAAAGCTCTACTGTTCGATCGAGGGACATAAAATGCTTCAAGTGCCTTGGCCGAGGACATATCGCCAGTCAATGTCCAAATAGACGAACCATGGTGATGCAGGCTAACGGCGAGATTGAAACGGACGAGGAAGAAGATCATGAATTCGAAACCAATTCTGAGAACGATGAGGGCTTAGAACAACTTGTTAAAGGGGAGTTGCTCGTCGTGAAGCGAAGTCTCAGTCTCCAAAGCGTGGAAAATGAGGAGCAACGAGAGAACATCTTCCACTCAAGGTGTCAAGTGCAAGGCAAGGTATGTAGCTTTATCATCGATGGAGGGAGTTGTACGAACGTAGCAAGCACCCTCATGGTTGAAAAATTGGGATTATCCACCACAAAACATCCGACGCCCTACAAACTTCAGTGGCCTAATGATTGCGGAGAATTGAAGGTTACAAAGCAAGTCTTAGTATCCTTTAGCATCGGAAAGTACTCGGATGAAGTGCTATGCGACGTGGTGCCGATGCATGCAGGTCACCTACTCCTAGGGCGTCCATGGCAATACGATCGCCGTGTGATGCACGATGGCTACACCAATCGATATTCCTTCAAGCATTTTGGGAGGAATGTAACCCTTGCGCCCCTTACTTCAAAACAAGTATTCGATGATCAACAGCAACTCAAGCTTTCTATCGACCAAGCAAAAGGAAAGGATAAGAAAAATGAGCGAGTGAAAAATAAAAATACCAAAGAGGACGAAAGAAAACAAGAGTTAGAAAAAAATGAAGATGAAAAAAGGAGTGATAAAATGAGTGTCTTTGCAAGGGCAAGCGATATTCGGAGAGCATTGTGTTTAAGAAAACCAATGTATGTGCTTCTGTATAAAGAAGCGTTTTTGAATACTAACGAGTTACCCGAAAATCTTCCTGTTTCTGTGTTGTCTTTGATACAGGAATTCGAAGATATCTTCCCGGAGGAGATACCCAGTGGATTGCCTCCCATCCGAGGCATAGAACACCAAATCGACTTGGTGTCTAGAGCCGCTTTACCCAACCGCCCTGCATACCGGAGTAATCCCGAAGAGACGAAAGAACTCCAAACACAAATTGCCGAGTTACTAGAAAAAGGATATATCCGAGAGAGACTAAGCCCTTGCGCGGTACCAGTGTTATTAGTACCTAAGAAAGATGGTTCGTGGCGTATGTGTGTCGACTGTCGCGCCATCAACAAGATTACCGTTAGGTACCAACATCCGATACCTAGACTTGACGACATGCTAGATGAGTTAAGCGGAGCGCAAATCTTTACAAAGATTGACCTTAAAAGTGGCTACCATCAAATAAGAATGCGTGAAGGCGATGAATGGAAAACTGCCTTCAAGACGAAATTAGGTTTGTATGAATGGCTAGTAATGCCATTCGGGCTTACGAACGCCCCAAGTACTTTTATGCGACTTATGAACCATGTGTTGCGTGCGTTTATTGGTAAATCATGTGTAGTCTACTTCGATGATATCTTGGTGTACAACAAATCTTTGGAGGAACATGTATAACACTTGCGCTCGATCTTGAAAACCTTACGAAAAGAGGTATTGTACGCTAACCTTAAAAATTGTTCATTTTGTACTGATAAGGTTGTTTTTCTAGTATATGTCGTGAGTGCAAAAGGCTTGGAAGTGGATCAAGAGAAGGTACGAGCCATCCAAGAATGGCCACGCCCTACGACGATCAGTCAAGTCCGGAGTTTTCATGGATTGGCCAGTTTCTACCGTCGTTTCGTACCCAACTTTAGTACACTAGCTGCCCCATTAACAAGCGTAATCAAGAAGAATTCAGCATTCCATTGGTCTGGCGAGCAAGAACGGTCCTTTAATTCGATTAAAGAGTGTCTTGTAAAAGCCCCTTTATTATCCCTTCCTGACTTTACTAAAACGTTTGAAGTTGAGTGTGATGCTTCAGGTGTAGGGATTGGAGCCGTTTTGACCCAAGATGGAAGACCGGTGGCGTACTTTAGCGAGAAGTTGAACGGAGCTGCCCTTAACTATCCCGTGTACGATAAAGAGATGTACGCCCTGATTAGATCGCTCGAAAACTGGCAACATTACTTAAGACCAAAAGAGTTTGTTATTCATTCTGATCATGAAGCACTTAAGTACATTAAAGGCCAGTATAAGCTCAATAAAAGACACGCAAAGTGGATCGAGTACTTAGAGTCATTCCCCTACGTAATTAAGTACAAAAAGGGTAAGGAAAATGTAGTAGCTGATGCGTTGTCACGAAGGTACACTTTATTGACTACCTTTGACTCTAAACTGCTTGGCTTTCATCACATTAAGGATTTGTATGCTAACGATGTTGACTTTGGAAATATCTATAATGCTTGTGAAAGTGGTGCTTTTGATAAGTTTTACAGGCATGAAGGATTTCTTTTCAAGGAGAATAAGTTACGCATACCTCAAGGTTCAGTTCGAGAATTGCTTGTGTTAGAGGCACATAGTGGTGGACTTATGGGTCACTTCGGATGAGATAAAACAATGTCAACCCTTCAAGAACATTTCTTTTGGCCAGGAATGCGAAAAGATGTTGAACGAATCTGCGAGTGCTGCATAGCCTGCAAACGGGCTAAATCAAAAGTACAACCTCATGGTTTATACACGCCCCTTCCTATCCCGGATATTCCGTGGGCGGACATATCCATGGATTTCATCCTTGGATTACCGAGATCTAAAACGGGGAAGGACTCAATTTTTGTTGTAGTTGACCGTTTCTCTAAAATGTCACATTTTATTTCTTGTGTTAAGACTGACGATGCCATGTATATTGCCAATTTATTTTTTAGGGAAATTGTTCGCTTGCATGGAGTTCCGAGGACGATTGTATCTGATCGAGACGTGAAATTCCTAAGTCATTTTTGGCGAACTCTATGGGGAAAGCTGGGAATAAATTGATGTTTTCGACCACTTGTCATCCTCAGACGGATGGACAAACTGAGGTGGTGAATCGAGTCCTTTCGACTTTGTTGCGAGCGCTGGTGCAAAAGAATCTCAAGACGTGGGAAGAATGTCTACCCCACATTGAGTTTGCCTACAACCGATCCATCCATTCTGCAACTAAGTTTTCTCCTTTCGAAATTGTTTACGAGTTTAACCCTCTTACTCCCCTTGACTTATTACCCTTGCCTACTGACAAGTTTGTTCATTCTGATGCAAAAAAAAAGGGCGAAATATATCAAGGAACTACATAGAAAGGTGCGAGAAAATATCGAGGAAGGGACCGAGCAATACATCCAGCGAGCCAATAAGGGACGAAAACAAATTGTGTTTGCACCAGGAGACTGGGTCTGGGTGCACATGAGAAAAGAGAGATTTCCGGCCCGTCGTAAATCCAAGTTGTCACCGCGTGGAGATGGTCCTTTCCAGATTATTGAGCGAATCAATGAGAATTCATATAAACTTGATTTGCCAGGTGAGTACAACGTCAGCACTAGTTTCAATGTGGCTGACTTAACTCCGTTTGATGTAGGTACTGACTTGAGGACAAGTCATTCTCAAGAGGGAGAGGATGATACGGGCACGCCTGATCATGAGACTAGCCCGAGCCGGGATCCTTTGGTGTTACCTCGAGGGCCGATCACGAGGGCACGAGCGAAACAATTTAAAAACACTATCGGGATTATGGTTCACCAATTGTGGATAGACAACAATGCTAGCTCCTTCGAACAAGTTGATGGCCACGCGAGGAGTCATTGTCGCACCCTCCTGCAAACTCAATTTCAATCAAACAAGTTCACCTTAGCTCATTTCTAGCTCATGCAAGCACAATGAGCTGCTTATGGCCATTCGGCCTTGGCTAATTGATTAGCTAAACTCATTAAATAAAATTTGGACTTTCTAATCATATGATTTAATTATTTTGCTGCAATTAAATTATGTCTTGTTTATTAAAGTGCATCTTTAATTAATGTCTTGCATTATTTATTTTAATATGTGTTACGTGTTTTATTATTATTATTATTTTGTTTTTATTTTATTTATATATATTGTTTGTTTTTTTAAGGATCAGCCGTGAGCATGGAATAAACAATTTTGTTTTGGACGTTTTTATGGAAGAAGGATGGCACATGGATGCTTGGATCATGGTGGTATGGACGGCATGAGCATTTTGTTTCTTTTAAAATTCTCCTAAATGGGCACATGCAAGGAATGGTTGACTTTTCTTTATATAAAAGACAAACATTGATGGGTTGATGCTCCATTAATAGAAAGTGGGTTGATTTGTTTTTAATAAAAGTAAGCAATTGGAACAACATGGACGGCACTTAATGAGGCATGGATGGATGATTAATTATTTTTTTTAATTGAAGTGTTGGAGACAATTTGTTGGTACATGGGACGGCAACAAGGGGCTAAATTTTTAATCTTTTAAGTGGAGCTTGGGTAGTGATCAAAAATTGAGAGCATGTGCATAGCCAAACCTCCAAGGCCTATAAATAATTGTTCATTTACAATGTAAGGGAATGAATTTTCTTGAATGAAGTACTCATTATTATTTTTGAATTTGTGAGACAATTTCTTTTCTCCAAATTTCGTTTAGGACTTGTTAGCTTATCTAGCGAGCTAGTGGCGCTAACTTTTCCTTGTTATCCATTTCCATACCGAGGTTCCTATCCTTTTTCGATAGTGAGTCGAGGTCCTATCCCCATTTTAAACCGAACTTTAAGAATCGTATAAGTATTTTGGGTCGATACCAAATTGGTATTGGTTCGTATTTGATTCTTAAAATTCTTTCATACCTTTTATTTCAATATACACCTAGTTTAATTTCCACCACATTTATTTTTTTTCTATTCCACCTATCTTACTCCCCGTTTACGATTGGGCAAATTTTGCATACGATCCGACTCATTCCCGGGCCGGCCCGTATCACCGAATGTTTCAAAGCTTTTAAACCCTTTTTTGTTTTCTAAATTTCGGCAATGAAAGATGAAGGAAGAATTAAAAATGGTTTTTAATTTCATATAATATAACATATATTAACATTATTATTAGTTTACTATTTTAACCTTTAATAATTAATTAATATAACTTATATAATAAGGTTACGTTAGTCCTTTGTCTCCCACTAACTTACATAGTGGGTTATTTGCATCTTTAAACCTCCTAATTATAAAGACAACCACTATTCGGCCCTTTTAGAAATAATCACCTAATTTTTATTTTACGCAATTTAATCCTTTTATTTAATCAGACACTCAAATGATGAAATTAAAGCATGAAATTTTCACACAAATAAATTCACACATAATAAACACAGAAAATAATTTTAAAATATTTTTTTGGACTTGGATTTGTGGTCCCGAAACCATTTTTCCGATTAGGGTCAAAATCAGGTTGTTACAGCTCCAACATCCTTCGATCCCCGATCTAGCTTGGCGATACTATAAGAAAAGGAAAAAGAGAGGGAGTAAGCATAAAGCTTAGTAAGTTTGCATGTAATAGATAACAACATAAAATCTTGTAATAACATCCATATATTACATTATGAATTAACACAAAATTCTCAAGCAACATTGACATGGCTTACTCATACTCACTCTTACCAACCACATATCACATACCAAACTCATTTCTCGTGAGTTTCGCATATGTACCTGTATCACTCCATCACATAACTTTAGCCCTTTTTTCCATCTTTAACATAAACTTTAATTCTTTACCCCATTGAATCACTTGGAATATCAAAGGATACTCGGAAATTGTCATACATGTAAGATACCAATTCCGTATCCCAGATATGGTCTTACATGGGATCACATGTCGATGCTGATGTCATATCTCAGATATGGTCTTATACGAGATCTCATATCAATGTCGACGCCATATCCTAGATATGGTCTTACAGGAGATCGTATGTCGATGCCATGTCCTAGACATGGTCTTACACGATTTCATACTGAAGTCAAGTCCCAGATGTGGTCTTACATGAAATCACTATTCGATGCTGATGCCATATCCTAAATATGGTCTTACACGGGATCTCAGTTCGGTGCCAAGACCATATCCCAGATACGGTCTTATACGGGACCTTATTAATCTAATGTCGTGACAAGGGTATCCTTTCTATTCCTAAGGTTCAACCGGGACTTCGATATAGTAAAACTTCATCATTTTTTTCATCGAGACCTCATTAACCAATTTCATAAAAAGAATATACATTTAATGTAATATCAATCATTTAAATACATAATAACATAATGTTGATTTATTACAAACAAACTTACCTCGGTACCAAAATTTAGATAGTTGTTCAATTTAGTCTACCACCTTGTTCTTTCCTCGGTTTAGGTCTTGACTTCGTGTTTCTTGATCTATAATGACAAATTTCACTTATTTAATCACTACATTAATCAAGACAATAATTCATACTTGGGCAAAATTACCATTTTGCCCCTAGACTTTCACATAATTATGATTTTGCCCTTAGGCTCGTAAAACGATTTTAATCAAATTTCCTCCTTTAACAAGCCTAGCCGAACCTTTATTACTCTTATAGCAACTCACAATTTTCAATTATTTCACACATTTACAACCTATTTTATAAACTTCACAAAATGGTCATTTTAGGTGTTTTCATAAAAACCCCTTTTACAAAAGTTTTTTATTTAATAACCAAGATTCATTTTCTTCCATAAATACTCAGCAAACATCACAAATCCTCTCATTGTAAATCTCTAAACTATCAACCATTTTGCAAAATAGTCCCCCTGTAACAGCCTAATTACGACCCTAGTCAGAACGGTGGTTTCGGGACCACGAATCCGGGTTAGAAAAATATTTTTATTATTATTTTGATATCTATGTTATGTGCTTGAGTATGTCTTAAAATATGGTAGGTTAATTCGTTTGTTTGGATGCTTAATTTTAGTCAAGGGACTTAATTACAAAGGTGGTAAAAATAGCCTTTATCTAAATTGAAAGACTAAATTAATTTGTTTCCTTTAATATGTGGGCTTGATTTATAAATTCTCCATTTGAGTGGATAGTGGAAGACAACTTGCAACCATTAAGTGTTTTAATATTAATTATATAGGTAATATAATAATAACAACACTTATAATATATTAAATAATTATATTTTAATAAAACAAAAAGGAAAAGCAAATGCATGTTCATCTTTTTGTATTGTTGGCCGAAACTAAGGAAGAAAAAGAAAGGGAAGAAGTTCCAAGGGGTTTCGGCAAGGGTTAGGCTTAATTGGGTAAGTTTAAGCTTTGAAATTTTGATTATTTTTGCATTTTTGTGATTGTTATTCATCCTACTTTCAAACCCATTTGTTAATTTTGTGCAATAGTCATGTATGTGAAATATACCATTGTAGATAAGTTGAATTTCTTGATGATTTCTTTTGTATTAAATTAAGATTGGAGATAGATGAACATCTTTTATTTTGAGTTTTGAGGAAAGTAGCTAATTAGAGAATTATTTGTGAAAATATTATCTTGAATTGTCAAATTGAAAATTTTGTTGAATATATGGACTTATAAAGTCCTTATGAAGATTCGGCCTAGGGGAAAACAATCAAATTTTTTTTATATTTGATGGGTTTGGCATTAGGGACTAAATTGTATATATTGTAAAGGTTAGGGGTAAATTCATAAATTTGCTAAATTATGTGTTTATGGATCAAATTGAATGGAAATGTTTTTAAGTGAGCTTAACTGAAATTGTTTAGATCAAAATTCAAAGGAAAGAGGGGTGGATAAAGGAAAAGCTAAGTTGAACAATTAATCGAGAAGAATTAGCCGTTGTCATCCGAGGTAAGGTTTAAGTAATTTTATTAAGCTTATACCTTTTCAAAATTATGTGTGTTAATGTTAAAATAGGTATGTACGAAATGTCATATTTCCGAATGTGAGAAAAGATTGGATGTTAATTCCTACTTGGATTAATGTATGTTATTTGGTACCTTGGTTCGAAATGCATGGATAAATGTTTGTAGATGAAATGTTAAGGTTGTTTATAGTTGGAGGAATATTAAATTATGGTATGGTGATATGCAATTATAATATGACTGCATGTTTTGTAATTTGGCCGAATATAAGGTTTCATGTGGAGGCATGGATTCATTTAATTGTATTTATATGCCGGTGGTTAATTTAGAAATTGGAAATTCATGTAGTGATATAAGAAAGAAAAAAAAATTATATGAGTATTAAACGGCATTGAATATACAAATATATATCCGGGCACTTAGTGTGCGATACCGGTCATAAAGCACTGAGTGTGCGGAATTAACGAGTAACGGCACTGAGTGTGCGAGATGTTACCGGAACAAATTGCACTAAGTGTGCGGAAATAATGAGTAACGGCACTTAGTGTGCGATACGTTACTAATTTTATTATTAAGGGTGCAGATAAGAAAATTGTTAATTTACTTTAGATGCTAATATTATTATGTATATGGAAAGGATTGGGTATTGCATCGTATGTGACACATGAATGGTTAAATCGTGAAAGGTAAGGAATTAAAGGTATGTATTATGTACTTGAAATTTTGAAATTTCATGAAAGCTCAAATGGAAGCATGAGATTTTGGCTAGTGGAAGAGTTGTAGATAAATTAGTTAATATGTGATGGTGATATTTGTATATACATATATACATATGTGTTTATTATGAATTTATATTTGAATACCTGGTTATTCGGTTAGAACATGATAAAGAAGTTAGTTATGAGATCTTGAATAAGTTTAATTGCTAAAGAATTACTTAAATCTTACTAAGCTTTGGTAGCTTACTTGAATGCCTTTGTTCGTGAATTGTAGATTTCTTTGGGAAGTTTAGCTCGTGCTCGGGGATCGTGTTAGAAGCTCATCACACTATCAATAAATTTGGTACCCTTACTTTTGAATGACTTTAAGTGTATGGCATGTATAGGCTAAACCCTTTTGAGTAAATCTAATCCTTAGTTAAATGAATGTATTATTGCCATACGAAAATGGCTATATCTTTTGGATTGGAACTATTAGATTAAGTTTGAGATGTTGTTTAAATGTGCATAGTCAATTATGTTATAACTTTTATCTTAGTAGATGCATTTTCATGAAGCTATGTTTGGCATGGTTGTGCACAAAGTATAAATGAATGTCTATTTAATGCTTATAGGGATGTTTGAAAATTTTCTCATATCAAGCTAGTAAGGAAATCAAATTATAGTGATTTTATGAATCAAATTTGTGGTGAATTTTCGGTCAATATATTTTCTTTTATTTTGCTGGATGTTTCGGAATTAACTTGGGACATTCATATATAAGTTCAGCCATGAGACATGAATGGTAGGATTTTGTTTGAAATGCCTAGCTAAGATGTGTCCATGATTTCATGCTATATCCATGACTTGTTTATTGCCAAATGTGACATGTCACTAATTGATAATGTCTTATTATGAAACTCATGATTATGGTATATTCCATCGTTTAATAAATAGACTAATAAATCTATGTGAATTGGAAATGGAAAGTGTACATGACCAAAGGTGTAACAATTGTTTCTTAATGATATACGTATACATGTTTAGTGGTCACTTGATACATACATAAATATATGTACCTGCCTATTCATAAAATGTTAAGTAACAAATACCTATTCGGCTATTATGTCATAAGTGACTATGTGAATAGTGATTTGCTAATTGGTTGGAATTAGATATTAGATGATGCAGATGATATTTTTTTTTATGCATGTGATTAATTGAGATTTGGTGGAACTTATCTTATTTATGAAAATAAGAAATGGTAAGAAATTTTATCTAGTTTAGTTTTGATAGAGTGCTTTGATTAGTATTGGTTCAATAATGTCTATAACCTTACTCCGTTGTCGGTTACGGGTTAAGGGACGTCACACCCCCCTTTAGTTAGCTTATGCTACAAGGGTCCCAAAAGTACAAAAATTATCAAGAATGACCATTAAAATCACTGACTTGCAAGGGGTAAAGAGTTGCTGAAATTTCAAGCTTCCAAAACCCATATTTTTGTTGATATTTTCGGTGGAGAGGAGGAAGACGAAAATGTGATATCTTTTTCTCTTTATTTTATTTTATTTCTAGTCAAATTTGTCACCAAAACCTCACCTAACCTTTGACAATTTCATTTCCTTGTCTCTATGGCCAGCCATCACTCTCTTAAAGGTCTATTTGTACATTAAGAACCTCTAGTTTAAGGTTCTCTAGCTATATGAAACTTCTAATCAGTAGAACACAAATTTCGCCTTTTATGCGATTTAGTCCCTTTCCAAAATTAAGCATAAAATCGCTAAAATTATTTCACCAAAATTTTCATGCACTCATATAATCATGCTATAACACATAAAATAATATTAAAAATAATTTCTCCGACCTCAGATTAATGGTTCCGAAACTACTGTTCCGACTAGCCCTAAAATCGAATTGTTACAATTGAAGTTAGGGAGGATGGTGAGTAGGGGAAAATGTGGATATTTATAGGATTTTATGGTGCCCCAGATTTGCTGCGTTGAGAGGAGACTTGGAATTTTATAAGGCTTTTAGGTCAATCACATAATCTTCCTTGGATTGTGGGGGTGATTTCAATGAAATTTTGTACTCTTTTGAAAAGAAAGGGTGGTGCCAATGGAGGAAAGGAGAATTGAGGCTTTTAGAAAGGTTCTTTCTGATTGTCAACTTGTAGATATGGGATATTTGGGGTCGTAAGATACTTGGGGTAGGGGAAATCTTCCGGAAACAAATATCAAAGAAAGGTTAGATAGGAGGTAGAGAATGCAAGATGGATGACCATGTTTTCTAATATGGTGGTATGTCATCTCCCACATTTTTTTTTATCATTGTCCTCTTTTTCTACAACCTGAGTTAGATGCCTATGATCCTCGATCTAAACATTTTCGGTTCGAGGCTTGATGGGTGATGGAGGAGTCTTTCGAGAAGGTGGTGAAATGTCTTTGGGAGGGGGAAGATGATGATATTCTATCTAAATTAGAACACGTTCGGATTGGCTTGGGGAGGTGAGCAGCAATGGTATGAATGAGGAAGGTAGGTATTAAAAAAATTTGACAAGAAAGCTTGGGGATTTAATGGTGGGGAAAAGAAATTACGACAATCTTTCGGAACTAGTTGACACCAAGGTTCAATTGAATTTAAAGATTGATAAGGATGAAAGATTTTGGGAGCAGAGAGCTAGGGCGAATTGGTTGCGGTTAGGGGATAAAAACACGACTTTTTTCCCATAATTTTGCATACAGAGAAGAAAATTGAACAAGATTGCCGGTCTGCAAGATGGGGATGACTATATTACGAGAGATGAGGCTGAGATAGAGGGTATTACTCGTAATTATTTCCAATCCCTTTTTGAGTCAAATGGTATTGGAGATATAAATCATATCTTATCTTGGGTAAGAAGATGTATTTCTAATGAAAGAAATGGTTTGTTGATAGAACAGTACACGACGAAAGAAGTATTGGAGGCGTTGAATGGTATGAGTCCAACAAAGGCGTCGAGGGATGATGGTTTTCCGACTCTTTTCTATCAAAGGTGTTGGCATATTGTTGGGAAGGACATTATTTCTTTCTATTTGGAGGTTCTGAATGAAGGTAAATCTAGTTCCATTAAATGTTACAAATATTATTCTCATTCCAAAAATTCCTTGCCCAATGAATTTAGCGAATTTTAGGCCAATAAGTTTATGCACAATTTTTTATAAGGTGGTTGCTAAGATGGTAGCTGACCAATTCCAAATGGTGTTTGAGGATTGCATTGATAGGGCCTAAAGTGCCTTTGTGCCAGGTAGATTGATATCAAATAATATTTTATTGGCTTATGAGATTTTACATTCTTTTCGACAAAAAAGGGTAGGGAATGAAGGATTTATGGCACTCAAACTTGACATGAGCAAGGCTTATGATCAAGTGGAATGGGGTTTTTTTTGAAAATTATGATGGAACAAATGGGTTTTGCTAGTAGATGGGTGAAAACAATTATGAGATGTATTTCATCGGTTTCATATTCGATGGTTTTAAATGGGAAAGTAAGGGGGAGGTCTGAGCCGAGTAGGGAACTTTGACAGGGTGACCCTTTAAGCTCGTTTCTTTTTTTTGATTTGCATCGAAGGGTTTTCTACGCTTATAAGACTAACTTTAGACTAATGAGTAATTAAGGGAGGCAAGTCTAGTTGGAGGGGTTTGTAGATAATGCACCTTTTATTTGTGGATGATTGTGTACTTTTTGGGGAAGCTACTGATAGAGAGGCAAATTTATTGAAACGAATTTTGCAGGAGTATGAAGTATGTTCAGGGCAATACATTAATTATGATAAATTTGTTGTGTTATATTCTGAACACTTCAGAAGAAGATCAAACTCGGGTTTTTAGTTTTTTGGGGGTTCAAAAATCAAATAAAATTGAAAAGTATTTGGGGCTTCCAAATATGGTGGGACGAAGAAAGAGAGTTGCGTTTCAAGCCTTAAAGGATCACGTCCGAAAGAAAATTGATAATTAGAGTACACGACTTTTGTCGCAAGGTGGTAAGGAGGTTTTCATTAAAGCGGTATTACAAGCTATCCCAACTTATTCAATGTCTTGTTTTTTGTTGCCTAAGTCTTTGTGTCGTGAGTTGGAAGGTATAATAGCAAGGTTTTGGTGGCAAAAAAATCATGGCAGGAAAGGTATTCATTGGTGCCAATGGTCTAATTTGTGTGTGTAACAGCCTGTTTTTAGTCAAATCGGAATAGTGGTTTCGGGACCATAAATCTAATGTCAAAATATTTCTTTTATTTTTATTTTAAGGTTTACTGCATGATTGAATGATTGTGTGAAAGTTTCGTTCAATAATTTTATCGTTTGGTTGGTTAATTCGGTAAAAAGGACTAAATTGAGTTCTAATAGCTAAAGGTGTCTAATAGCTATAGAACCTTAAATTTTAGGTCCTTAAGTGGTAAATATACCATTAATATGTTAGTGGATATTAATGGTTTGGCATAAATGAAATTTTGAATTAATTTTAAGGTTAAAATGGTAAAATGGTTAATAAATGATAGATAATTAAAACAAAATCAATTATAATTCTTATTCTTTCATCTTTTAACCGAAATTGAAGAAGAAGAAAAAGAATACTAGGGTTCTTCATTCGGCTAAGGCAAATTGATGCAATTAGATATGTGTTTTGTTCCGTTTTTAATTATTTCTATGTTTTTGTGATCGTTGCAACTAGTACTAACTAGCCCAGGGACTAATTTGTAAAACTATTAAAGATTTTGAATGATGCCATTGATGAATATGTATGAGTTTTGATGTTTAATGATAGATTATGAATATTTATTATGAGTTATACAAGTTTTGTTAAGTGATTTTGAGTAAAAATACAAAATAGGGATTAAATTGAGAAATGTGTAAAGTTAGTGGTTAAAATGTAAAATAAATAAAATTTATGGGCAGATAGGGGCATTATGGTAATTCGGCTAGTATGGGTTTATTTGAAATTTCATTAATTTGTGATTTTATGCAATAAGGACTAAATTATAAAAAATGTGAAATATGTGGGGCAAAAGTGTAAATGTGTTTTAAAGTATGTTTTGGACTAAATTGAATGAATAGATGATTGAATAAGTCAATTTTGAATATATTTAGATCAAGAAAAGTGAAATACAGACTTGGATCAGGGAAAAGATAAAATGATTGACTAATTGACTCGATTCGTCGTTTTATCATCCGAGGTAAGTTCGCATGTTATAATTTCGTTTCAAATGTATTTTATATGCTTTTATATAGCATGAATTGTGATTATGCAATTACGGACGAGTTCAGAAATGATTCAATGAAGATTCGACAGTTGGAATCCTGGTTGAACCTTAGGAATAGTTTAGGATGCTAGTGACATGTCATTAGGTATAATTTGAGTTGGCTTCAGGCCATGTTATTAGCACTTCGGGTGCGAGATATACCGATTTGGCTTCGGGCCATGCATATCGGCTGATTTGGCTTCGGGCCATGATATCAGAATTTCGGATAAGTTACCTCGATTTGGCTTCAGGCCATGATATAGGTACTTATCGAGTGAGACATTGAGTATCCGACTTCTATTTTGAGTGGTTCAACGGGTAAATGAAGGATGTGGTTGAGTATGAGATTGGTACGAGATGGTACAAGTACGTACGGTAATGAATTGAGTATTGAAACTATGGAATTAATGAGTTCTTTGGTAAGTTATGTGAATGATCATTTGATAGCTTTGAGATTTAATAGAATTGTTGTATATTGTTTTCTATTATTTGAATGATTAATGAATGGTGTTATTTGCTCATTGTTGACATACGAGCTTTATGTATTTTTCCCTATTTTATAGTGAAATTGAAGCTAGCTCGAATTTAGGGATCGTCAGAGATTATTTCACACTACCACCAGGGGCATAGGCAGGGGGGCTGGCATGGGCCCCGCCCCCCTAAATGGTAAAATTTCTCTTTAGGCCCTTCAAATTTTTTAAAAATTTTAAATTAGTAAAGATAAAATTGCACTTTGGCCCCCCTAAAATTAAAAAAAATTGATTTAATCCTTTACAAATTAGAAAGATATAAACTATAAAAAATTAAAATTTCATCCGTCCCCCCCTAAGAAATTGTCCTGGCTTCGCCCCTGACTACCACCTATCACTTGGTACCTTTGAACTTCGGTATATTAAGTATATGACATGTATAGGTATTTTGAGTCATGTTGATTATGTTTTGGTAATGATGTTGGCCAAATGAATTGGCACTGTAAATGTTTATATTTTGGTTTGTATATATATAGCCATGGGTGATGGCATAAATTTGGTATATTTTGTATGTTTGAATTATGTGCAAATATATATATGCTTATGTATTGTGTTTATTGAGTTGGTTGTGATGATTGTTGGTAATAGGTATTATGAGAGTGAAATGGATGGTTTGTGGAATTGGTATCATATTTGTGCATTGGTGTAAAAATGATGCATGTTAAGTAAATGTTTAACTAGTTGTTTGGTATATGTAATTTGGCATGTTTTGATAGCGTAAAATTTGAAGTTATAAGCATGTTGGAATGTTGGTATTGGTTATGGTATGAATTAGCCTTAATTGTGACTAAATTGGATGTTTATTTATACTTTGAATTGGTGTCATTTTGGTTGTGTAGGTGTATATGCAAATTTGGGTGACAAATTGGCTTGGTAAATAGCCTATTTTTGTCCACACGGGCGTGTGTCCCAATCGTGTGTGACACACGGTCATGTTGCACGGCCGTGTGTCCCCTGGTGTTGAATTGAAATGAAGTCAATATGCTCCACACGGGAGTGTGATTGGCCATGTGGCACAAGTTAGTATACCCCCTAATTGGCACACGGCCTAGCACACGAGCGTGTGACTTGGTTGTGTTGCATAAGTCAGTATACCCTACAGGTTTGGCACGACTTAGCACACGACCTGACACACGGGCATGTGTGGCCACTTCAAAGGGCACATGGGATAGACACACGGGCGTGTGGTTGGCCGTGTGACCTAAGTCAGTAAACTCGTTTGGACACAGGGTAGGACACGGGCTGGGACATGGCCATATGCTCCCATTTTGAATGTTCACACAGACTGTGACACGGGCGTGTCTAGTGGCCGTGTGTTCACATGGGTGTGTGTCCCCTGTTTTGGAGAAAAATTTTGTAAGTGTTGAAAAATTTCCCGAGTTATCAGTTTAATCCCGAACCACTTTCAATGTATGTTTAAGGCCTCGTGGGTTCGTTTAATGGACACTATAATTAATTGTGATTGAATTGTATTTGAATTGATAAGTAGTGTATGAAATGTATGTTTAAAAGTGTTGCAAGTCCGGTAATGCTCCGTAATCCTATTCTGACAGTGGATACGGGTGAGGGGTGTTACAGTGTGAGCTTAAAGAGAATGGCGGTTTGGGATTTCAATGACTGACTTCTTTTAATGTTGCTTTGCTTGCCAAGCAGGGTTCGCATATTATTACTAATCTGAACTAGTTATTAAGCCACATCCTAAAAGCTAAATACTTTCTGTGTTATGACTTTTTACAAGCACGGTTAGGTAATTTACCTTCTTTTATCTGACAAAGCATTTGGTCAACAAAAGGTCTGTTGCGAGATGGTCTTGGTTGGAGGGTTGGTATAGGAGACCGAATCTCTATTCGTGAGGATGCTTGGTTGGCATGGGCTGAAAATTTCAGAATATGGTAATATCAGCAACAATAATATTGAAAAGGTTTATGATTTGATTGACCATTCTCAAAGGAAATGAAAGGTGGGTTTGATAAGGGATACCTTTGAGGATAATGTTGCGAACAAAATTCTAAGAATCCATTTAGCCAGGTCGGAGCATAAGGATATGGTTGTGTAGAAAGGCGAACCTTCAGGTGTTTTCTCGGTGAGAAGTGATTATAAGTTGCTCCTTGATGGTGTTCGTGATAATCAACTTATAGACTTACAAAATACCATGAAGGGGTTTTACAAGAAGTTGTGGGGATTAAATTTAAATTCAAAACAAAAAATTACAACTTGGAAAATATTTTGGAATTTTCTACCTACACTAGCTAATGTCTATAACAAACATGGAGTCAACACAGCTTGTCCAAAATGCGGAAGGGGTCCAAAAACTGTTGACCATGTTTCTAGGAGTTGTCCTGTCACAGTGGAAATGCGGAATGAGTTGAATCTTGGTTGGTTACTATCTCAACCACTGCTAAATACAAGGGAGTGGCTAACCTGGGTTTTTCAGAGTGGTTCAGTTGATAGTTGTAGGAGGATTTGCTGTGCGATGTGGGTAACCTGGAATGAGAGAAACAAAACATTACATGAGGGTTCAAGAAATTCTGGTCAATGGGCAGCAGAAAGCGCTGGAAAAACATATTAAGGAACTAGACGAAGTGGGAGAACGAATGCTTACCAGGAATCGCACGGATCCAGAGGGGGTTCCTCCGAGAGACCCATTTGTTTGTATTAATTTTGATGCCGCTTACGGTCCAAAAGAGTTCACATCGGGTTCAAAACTGGTTGCTAGAAACATTAGAGGGGAGATTTTGGTTACCAAATCTACGCTGCATGGGGGAGTAGCGTCTCCGTTTGCAGCGGAAGCTCTCGCGTGCGTTCAAGCAGTGGCGTTGGACTGTAAGTATGGGCGTTGACATTGTTGAAATAGAAGGGGATTCATTATCAGTTATCAAAAAATGTAAAGCAGAAGAGTAAGATAGATCAAAGATTGAGGCTTTAATTAGAGATATCCAGCAAATCAAAGGAGGGTTCAAAGAAATACATTTAAGATTTCTACCCAGAACAACAAACTGAATGGCTCATGCAGTCGCAACTGAGAGTTTGAAAAGGGGAGTTGAAGTGTTCCAGAGTTCGTAAGAAGGCTGCTGGGCTCGGTGACTCAACGAGAATAAGAACCAGACTGAGTTGAGGCGTTTTTGTTTCTTGAATCAATGAGGAGTGCATAAATGATGTTCGAAAGGTAGGGTGAATTGTACTGTGTTGGAACTGGAATCGTTAAGGTAGAAAATGAGCATTCTAAAAGGAGACGATTTGATGGCTTCAAATCAGGCTGAATGAATTCAATGCTTTTGTTTTTTCAAGATTTTCTTTCTTTTGGTTTCCTTTATTACACTTCTGTTTTGGACTAAACTATTGTCTATGAGCCAATTCTGTTTTGTTTTTCTTTGTGTTATAAGTTAAAAAAATGTCCAGCCCGATAATCTTGTAAAAAAAAAAAAGCCTAAAAAATTCTACTTCATATAATTAAGGAATTTTTTTAGCTTAGTGCGGAGAAACCCTTGAACTTATAATCAATGAGACAATCATGTGCCATATTCACGTGATCATCTTTTTTAACGGTTTTAAATTTAAATGAATAAAATTTCAAGTATTAAATTGGGAACAAACCTTAAAGTACAGGTGGTCATTCATGCCATTATTCTTATATGAAGTGTTTAAGATTTATTAACAAGTGTTGAGCATTGAATTCTTAAAAGGAGACATATATTTGAACATTGAAAACACTATTGTTGAGAGGGACAGTCAAGAACCTCGAATATAAACAGTAAAATAGACATAGAGAATATAAAAAAATGCTAAAGATTTAAAAATTCTTGGATTTCATGATCCTTCAAAAGACCCCAAAATGAAATACACCATGGACTTCGGGTATATAATCCATATTAATTCCCAAATAACCTTTTGTTCCCTGTTTAAGAACTTGGACTTGAAATTTTGGATTTATGTAAATGATAAGAATGAAGTGGATAAACTAGTCGAGATTCAATATAGCATATATTAGAAAAGTATAAAAACAGGGATTTATCAAATCCAAAAATATTTTAAGGATTTCAAATTCTTTGCTAAACAAACTTCTAATAAACCCATGGATTTTAAAAATGATTATAAATGTTATATTTCTAAATTATTTACTACTCCATATATACTATTTTTTAAATTCGAATTTAAATTTTGAAATATTAGTTCACAAACACTACCTTAACAATTTCAGTTCCACTATATTATTCGCATTAATTTTATAATAAAAAATTGACTCAAAAACTATTTAAATTATTTTAAATGAAAAAAATGTGTATTGAAATTACACGTTATTTTATTTTGAAAAGGCTTTATCATTTGTACCAAAAAATGAAAAAAGATTTATCATTACCCATAGGTGAAATCTCAACTTATTTAAAAAGAAAAAAGAAGGTAGCTTTGGGTTAAGCTAAACTAAACTAAAGATTTATCATTACCCATAGGTGAAATCTCAACTTATCATAACGTTTAATGGAAGGAAGAGGTTGAAGATGTATGACACCAGCAATGGTTCATGGGTGTCTGTCTGTTGCTTACTTACATTACTGCATTTTCACGTTTTCTGCTGGGACCTTCCCTACTCTTTCATCTATTTTATTAATATCCTTCTAAATCTAAACCAAACATTTTCTAATGGAATTTCTTGATTCAATACAAAGGATACAATCAATACAAATCAATTTAAACTATCTTCATTAGTGTTGATTGAAGTAATTTAACCCAACTATTGAGCTATATTCCTACGCCAATAATGTAGACCAAATTGATTAAGAACTATCCCAATTATGGCTACCTAAGATAATTAGGTATTCCTATCCTAATTACAAATCACGGATTAACCCATCTAGTTAAAGTTAATAGTTATTCGTTCTAGACTTAAAACAAAAAGTCATCTCCTGATTTCTTTAGGTTTCTTCGAACTAATAGTTGGTTGAACTATTCTCAAAGAAGAACAAAATTGAATAAATAATCTAAACTCTATCAACAATAAAAAGAGATGAAAATAGATACATTCAATTAACTAAGCATGAAATCTATTGTAACCCTAGAAAAGATATTTACTTCATGGAGAATTTAGAAACATCTTAAAAGTAAAACAATAACTAGACATAATAAAAGAAAATAAGAAGGAAAAACAATTGAGAAACTTCATCTTCTCACTGAAATCTGTCGATTCTTAATGCTCGAAAGCTTGGGTGACTTTTCTCCTTTTTTCTCTCCTCACCTCCTTTTTTATTTCCCCCTTTTATAACCTTTAAAAATAGTAACTTTTAAAAAATATGAAGTATATGCGCTACTCCAACGAAAAATCTTTGCATTGGAGTTCCGTGGAGCAGAAAGTCATATGTTTCCTTTCATTGGGGTAGAGACATTTTCCGTTGGAATTAAAATATGCTTTTGTCAAGTTATTCTTTCTCATGCTTTGTTGGACCTACCTTTGATAAGAATAAATATATAATTAACACATCGAAAATTAATTTGGTTCAACACTATAATATATAATTAACTTAAAACATCAATGAAATAAAATTTCTAAAATCTAACAAAATTAACTTATAAAAATAACTAAAAATCCTAAGATCCTACTAAAATAAAAAACAAATTACTCTAAGATATTAGAATTATCAACTAACTTGAAACCTTATATAATATTTGGTAGGAATTGGACAAAAATATTATACCTGACAAATAGGCTTAGACAGCAAAAAAAAAAAAAAAAGAAGAAAAAAAAGTCATGTTTGAAATACTAATCAAGTTCAAGCTCTCACATTTAAGATTCGAGTCCAACTCAACTAATTTTCTAAGTATGTAAGATATTATTTTATTTTTATATGTTATATAATTTATTAACATAAAAATTAAATCAATAATGATATATAACAATACTTTTTTTGGAATAATAATATAATTTTATAATGTAAAGTTTGAATTTTTTATATAATAAAAACATATTAATTATTAAATTTATTTGTTTTTATTTTCTTCCTTTCATATGAGTGTAGCATCACCTATAACACCTTCCCAACCATTAAATAAATAAGAGGATAATACGCTTCAGTGCACTCGAACCCACATTCTCTTATACTGACAACAATGCTGATGCCAATTAAGCTAAGACTCAATTAGCAATTATTAAGTATTGAATTAAAAATAACAATTTTTTGTTTAAAAAATAGAAAAGAAAAATATAAGTAAGCTTAAAACTAGCTTAAATTAATTATGAGCGAGGCTATGATATAATTTGAGGCATATATTTCCACTAGAATCAAATTTAAATAAATATAAATATATTAATACCATATAAAAACTTAAAAACATATCTAATTCAGTGATAGAACAACACACATTAACATCAAAGTCTGGGATAATATTAGGTTAGGAGACAATCCCTCAATTATACGTGAAGGTGGAAAATGAGCGGGACCATGTTTTTTGCTACTTAGAAAGCGATTTCTTCTCCATGGGACATTCGGTCACTCTGATTATCTATTTTGGCCTCTTTTTTCTAATTTAATAAAATAAGTTATTATGAAATAATAACTTATTTAATTATAAATAATATTTTTTAACATTATTTTGACAATAACATGAACTTTCAAGCCGACTAAAACTTTGACCTAAGATAAGAATAAAAAAGGGAAATAGGGGTGGGTGGATTAGGACTAGTTTGACAATACTTTTGAAAAGTACTGTAGAAAAGTTTAGTTTAAAATTTGAGTTTTAGCATTGCTGTCCATTTTAGATATGTTATTCTCAAGTAACAAATATGCATTTAAATAAAATTTAAATTAATTAATATTATTATATTTTAGTAAGAATATAAAAAAATTACTATAACTTGTTAATATTTTAATATATGAAATATAAATTTTAAATATTTTTAAGTAATAAATATTAATTACTTATAAAATTTAATTAGAATATATAAACTATATTTTAAATATTTAAATATAACCATTAAATATTTGTAATTATTATTTTAAAAAATATTTTTTTATTTTTAATTAATGATTTTAATAATTAAGCACTAAGAAAAAAAAAGGGAAAAAACTATGTTTTTGCAGTGGTAAAAAAGTAATTAAGCACTAAAAGTGTTTTTGGGGGAGGAAAAGCTAAAAATTTTAACTTCTCCTTTTCAAGAGTGTTTTTCAAAAGTAAAAAATTTCAACTAAAAACAACTTGTTCTATACAACTTTTCTTTCAAAAATATTTTTGGAGTAAAAAATACCTTTTTTAAGCACAGAATAACGAAACGGAGGGATTTGTTTAAATTTTGGTTCTCACTAATCCAAAAAGGAAGAAATAAAGGTTGAAAAAAGCAGTAATTTAGTTGGTTGACTCAAAAGATTCCTTTTTCACCCCCAATGTCTTTTAACTTTATTTATTTATTTTTGGTTAATTCTTCCCCTCAATCCCTAGACTTCTCATACATTTTAAATTTAGTCTCTTTACTTTTAATTTTAACAATAGAACATGTGTTACCTATGATTTTAGGTGTTTAACTTTTAATTCATTAAATCATGTAAAATAATATTATTCAACCTAATTAAAATATGTTAACTATTTTTATTATTAAAAATGTTATAACAATAAAAGAGACTTATGAATGAAAGTAATAATGAATTTTTTTTTGTGTGTGTGCTTCTAGCTGTTGATTCAATGAAAGATCATTACAATACCAGTAAGTGTAACTCAAAATTGAATACTTTAAATAATAGAAAAAAAAGTTAAATTAATATGAATACAAATTGTGTAATAAATATTTTTAATATTCATATTTTTATAAATGTAATCGCTTTTTTTTTCATTATTTTTAAGGATATATAGTAGCAAACATATACATTTATATATTACTTATTAATATGCAAATTTAAGCTATTATGAGATAGAAAATGATATATAAATAAATTTAAATATATATTAAAAAATAAAATAATATCCACGTACATAAACACACTACCATACAGGTGTTTTGCAAGTCACCACCCGGATTCCTAGCCTACTCATATATTAATATACCATAAAAAATTTCGTCTTTTCATGTTGAAAAAACAAAGTTGCTGATTTTGTGTCTTTTTATGAACATCTCACCTGTTCTGTAATGATTTTTAAGCTAATTCCAAAAACTCTGCAAATTTGTATTTGAGGAGCGATAGAGTTGTTGTAAAGCCAAATTTTTGGGGTCAACAAAGTTACAAATTATGACCTTTGAGTTTTGCCCTATGTCACATAGTTTAAAACAGGACCAGTTTGAAGACAATTTGATACATACATGTTTACCAAAAATTTAGTGTAAGAATATAATTTATTTAGCGGCTAATCAAAGTATATCAACCGCATTTGTTCTGACATGCGCACGGCCTTGACTCTTTCAAAGAGGAGTTTCTTTAGTCCCTTTACGATTGCAAAATTTGCAGTTTAATCACAACTAGAAAAGAATTCTACAAGGTCCATCTTTATGAATGATTCGATGAAAGATGCAACAATAAAGGGACAGTTGCATGTTATATGAATATTATTGTACAGTTTTTTTTCTTAGAAATTAGGTAATAATATTTCAGCCGAGACATCTTTTCTTTGCCCCACTGATAAAAATAATAACGGAACCGAACCTGCAATTTCAAGAAATTAAGGCTTTTAAATGCTACAAGAAAACACATTAGATAAAAAGGACTTTTAATCATGTGTCAAATGGCTCTTTCTTTACATTTATTTATTTATTTATTTATATTAAGGTGTGGGGGGTTGAGACATTTAAATAATTGCTGCTTTCAAACAGAGCATGTGAGTCATGATTAATATTTATTACCAAAAACAACCCGACTTGCAATCTCAACACAACCATTGCATTTCTCATCTTTGAGTTTACTTGGACCAAATTATTGTAATTTATTAGTTTTTTTATTTAAATCATTATAAATATTGATATAATAGACAAGAAAAATAAAAATAATTGAAGTAGCATCTCAACCTAAATATATATAAATATATTAGTAAATAAAAGGTTTTTTTTTTTTTTTAAAATGGTTGCAACTGAACTGGGTTGAAATGACATATACCAAGATCCTTTAGATCGCTTTGGATGGGTTGTGCATTTATTTGTGGTTAATGTAAAAACAATGATAAGTGAAATTAAATAATGTAACAATACTGTAATATGAGGAGGAAAAACGCGTCGCATTGAAAATAAACACCCGTTCAAAAAGCCTTTTTAACTATTTCTTTTACAATCAATTAATGCATTGTTCATAAAACATAAAGAAAGAAATATGGGTTAAAAAGCAATTTTGACTGCCTTTTTTAATGGTAGGTCATTCAAATTAATCATTTGGGAGGTTAAATAAGTAGCACACTTTATGAATTTATGAGAGATGTTGGATGAATTTGAAAAATATTGAAAATTCAATTCTTAAATTACTAAATTATTCAAATAGTAAGCTTGTCCGGAAATAGCATCTACCTACTTTTTTTGTTTTTGATTGGGTTCAGCACTATAATTGGTCATAATTTATTTAAGTCTACCTTTCTAATACATTATTAATGCATGAAGTCATTAAATGGGATTAATTTGCAATATTATGTCATTTATTCTCAAGTTGTTGGAGAAAAAGGACATTGCTGCCTTTGGGTTTGCCTAAATGCCTTTACAAATTATTTTATAATTAATTGATTGTTCTTTAGGGAGGGTTAATATTTCTTTTAAAAATTGGTTGTGATTTAATAGTTTTTGTAAGTGTAGTTTAGGTTTAAGTCGCGCTAGTCAGTGTGTTTTTAGGTCTTTGTTCTCTTCTTATAATTCATAAAAAAATTCTAATTTTTTTAGTAAACTATATCCATGGCAACTTAACTATAAAAAAAGTTTACATTCTAGTCACCCAATTATGTAAAGTTATAACTTGATCACTCAACTATTCAAAATTGATCATTTAAGTCACCCATCCGTTAATTTGCTAATAAAAGTTAACGTGGGTCGTCAATTTACCATTTCTTAATATATTTGGGCAAATTACACCGCTAATCACCCAACTATTAGCCAATTATCGTTTTGGTCATCTATGTATGAAAACTTGCAAAATAATCACTAACGAATTGATGACATAACACATTAGCTTATAGGTTTAATAGTTAATTTGGTCATTGAGTTATAACTAAAATATCAATTTGGTACTAAAATATCAACATGATAAGAACACAATTTTTGTTTTTTTTCTAGATGGATCATCTAATTTATGTCATATCTTTGTAGTTTTTCATTATGCTATTATTACTATCATGCTTACAACATTCGAAAACTTACCTAGATCGAGAAGAATGTCTTTTAATGAGAAAGGTATAATGATAGAATGTGTTGAATCACGTTAGAGAAATTATTTGATCAATTAGCTTAGAAGCTTGTTATTTTCACAAGTGTTAGAAGAAAGGAAAAAAATAATTTATGCTATATATGCCTATTTTGATGATATTTATTTATCTCTAATGAATTTTTTAGAATTTATGTTTGTTTATTAATGAAGTGATCTTTTTATTATTTATTTATCACATGTTTTTGCTAAATTAATAATGCAAATCACATCAAAAGGAAAACGATGATGCCAATGGTTTAGGTTTAGATTATGAAATGATATTTGCAAACAATTCTCAAGCATGGATAAATTGTGAATTGTAGCAGTTAATAGAAAAATACCATTTTTTTTCAATTCTATGAATATTTTAATTTTCAAGAATTTTCATATAATTATTGTTTTAGGAAAAAGAATTATGAAATTTCATATATTTTAAGAATCTTTTGGATTTGATTTGAATTTTTTGTTAAAAAATCTACAAGTATTAAAATGATATTTTAATTATAGTCTAGGGACCAAATTAACTATTAAGCCTATGAATTAATATGTCACCTCATTAGTGCATTATTGAGATAACATACAAATGATTAAAATGTTTCAAATTGATAATATTAGTGATCGTTTTGTAATTTTTTATAATTAAGTGATTAAAACAAAAATTTACTAATAATTAGGTGACTAAATTTGAGGAACACTGACTTAATGGCCATGTTGATGTTCTTTGGCAAGTCATTTAAACAATCAAAATTGAATAATTATAACTTTTGATAATTGGTGGATCAAAGTGTAAATTTAAGAATAATGAAGTGACCATGGCTGAATTTACCCTAAAATGTTGAGAGTTCCTGACATAGGACGCCGTGTCACATCCTTTCCGGTTATTTACAGTTTAAACTTCAACAGATCTTAAATACATCCAGCTTCATAAATCATGAAATAAAAAAAAGGAAGAAAAAGAAAACCACGCGTTTTATGTTATGATGATGATGATTTGAAGTTCGCAAGCAAATGTTTTAGACCCCAAAATGAAGAAAGTCTGACAGACATAAAACCCATATTATCTTTTTTTAATTTAAACTTTTCTCACTTATCATTTGCCTTGTTTCTTGGCCGGCTAAAGCCCCACCCACACCCCCACCTCCCAATCACTGTCTGCCCTTTTGTTTCTCTCTCCTTCTTTTACCCTTTTTCCCTGTTTTTTACCTTAAAAGTAAATTTACTTTAAAATCATAATAACTAAACCAGTTTAAAATATAATATATATAATAACCCGCCAATTTAATTATTGTCATAAAAGTTTAAAATAAATTTCATTTTTATTATTTATAAAAAATTAAAATCTTAAAAGATTAAAACATATAAACTAATTTTTAATTTATCTCATAAATTTTAAATTCCATATCAATAGTCTCATCTTTAACCTATATAAAAAATAAAAAAAATAACATGCCAAATAAATTTAAGAGTAAAATATACTAGGTGTACCGTCTATCAAATAGACACCACCAGTGCCGCCTATCAGTAGGCACAACTGTTGCCGCTAAATATACCATTTTGATACTTAATCTTAACAATATACCATTTTGATATTTTATTTTATTTTTTATATTATTAGCGTAAAAAACCCCCTTTTTCACTTTGACCCACCTTTTATTTCCCATTATAAAATATCATATATAGAAAGAGAGGGGTATTCCATATGCCCCCCCGCTGCTTGGTTGTTTTCCTGTCGTGTGATCTGTGCATGCTTTTTTTCTGAAACATTAAATACATTTCTCTATTTATTCTCCTTGTTTTTCGACTGACGATAACTTGGGTATTTTTTTTTAAACTGTGTTTTGCATTGTTGTTTTTATAATGCTTCTTTTTTAAGAGTTTAGTAGTAAAATTAGTAATATATATGGTCCATGGAAATGGAGTCGCGGCTTTTGTTGGAGGAAGACAAGGCACTTGGAGTTTTTATTTTCTTAGCTGTAAAGTTCCACTGTTGCCCACACGCCCCCATTTAGCCTTTGTCCCCTTGGCTCTTCCCTCTGCTTCTTTTTTAATGTTTAAGAAGAATTATACTGATTTGCTTTTGATTTTAAAATTTTGATATTTGGGTTTTTTGTTTTCCCTTTTGTGGGGGGAAGGCATTTATTATAAGATCCCAATTCAAAGTTGGGCGTGTTTCCCTTTCTCTCTCAGTCATGGCACCTGCCAAGGTTTCTGGGTTTTACAAACATGGAAATGACTGGTAAGCTCCAACACTTAAAATTCTGCTACACTTGTATCTCTCTAATCCATATCGTAATTGAAGTATGTTGACAGTTCTTTGCTCTATTTTCCTTTCTGGGTTGTCTTCTTTTTGTTCAATTTTGAGACTAAATTGGAAATATTACTGCCTTTTTCTTTTCCCCTCTAATTTCGTTATTGAATAATATATATAAGCTCTGTATCTTTTGCTCGAATTATGCTTTTCTTTTTCCCTTTGTTTTGGATTCATAGAAGAGAGACAACAGGTTGGGGCTATCTAATGGAGTTAAAGAATTATGCTCATAGTGTCGTTTCTATTGGTTTTGCAGGTTTTTTAATGCGGGGTTGCCAAGTGATTTAACCATTATAGTGGATGGTGTGAACTTCCATCTTCATAAGGTAAGTCAATTTTCAGTTTCCACTCTCATCTGAGGTATTTTTTGGTGTTTGGTCTCGAGACTATTTTTCTTACCTTGATATTTGAATTGCAATGATCAACATAATGTATAAATTTGTTGTTAACTGATTATTGATTCCTGGACTTTTTGGTGAAAAGATTATAATTTTTCTATAGTTTCTGTGATCATGTAGAGGCATTTTATTGTTGTTTTCGTCCTTTAAATAATTGAACTACATGATAGTTAAAGACTGTATGCAAATAGAGGAGTTTAGATTTCTATTGAATGAAAAAGAAGAAACAGATAGACTGTGTAAACTAGAATTGAATTTAGACGAACACTTTATCAGATGATTTAACCCTGCAGTTTAGGCAACTTCCTTGCATTGTAGATAGTGTAATGTGGCTTCATCATGTTACTGATTAACCATGTTATGCTTTATGATCATGTATGACTGCAGTTTCCTCTCATGTCGAAATGTGGGAAGATCGCTTCCATCTTTGAAGAACTAAAGAGTACCCACGATAAGACTTTTACCACAAAGCTTGAAGAATTCCCTGGTGGCCCAGACGCTTTTTTGTTTGCAGCAAAATTTTGCTATGGCATTCGAGTGGAATTTACAGCAAGAAATATAATAATGGTCTACTGTGCCGCTGACTTCCTTGAGATGACGGATGAGTATGAGGAAGATAATTTACTTTTGAAGTCTGAGAACTTCCTCCACAAAAATGTACTTCGCAACTGGAAGGATTGTATATTGGCTTTACAAAGTTGCGTGTCATGCATGCCGAGGGCAGAAAAGCTCCACATATTAAAGAAATGTTTGAATGCTGTATCCATGATGGTTTGTACGGATCCTAGTTTGTTCGGTTGGCCTATGATGATGTACGGTAGCCTACAGAGCCCTGGTGGAAGCATTCTATGGAATGGTATAAACACTGGGGCGAGAATAAGAAGTGCAGAATCTGATTGGTGGTTTGAAGACATCTCATATTTCAGTGTAGGTTTATTTGAAAGACTCATTAAAACAATGGAAGAAAGGGGTATAAGATGTGAACTTCTAGCAGGTGCCATAATGTACTATGCAAGAAAGTATCTACCAGGTCTGGGCCGATGGCAGAGCACGCAGGGTGGCAAAGCCAGGACCGTTGCAAGTTTTAGCCTGACTCCTGCCACTGTTGATCAGAAAGTTTTATTGGAAAGCATTGAAACGCTTCTTCCAAAAAAGAAGGGCAAGTCCTTCTGCCGGTTTTTACTTGGACTTCTTCGTGTTGCATCGATATTAGGGGTCAATCAAACATGCCAGGATTCTTTGGAGAGGAGAATTGGAATGCAACTGGAACTGGCTAGCCTCGATGGTCTTTTGATTCCTTCATACTCAGATTCTGATACCCTATATAATACTGATTGTGTTGAACGGATCGTCCGTCATTTTGTGTCCTTGGAATCAGGGTTAACATTATTTTCACCACCATCATTAGACCTAGAGTCATCACCATCATCTGAACCCTTAAGAAAAGTTGCCAGGTTAATGGATAGTTATCTTGCAGAAGTTGCTTCTGATGTAAATTTGAAACCCGGAAAGTTACGTACTCTTGCAGAGGTCCTTCCAGAATCTTCAAGACCTTTGCATGATGGGCTATACAGAGCACTGGACATTTATTTCAAGGTTTAAATCTACTAAACCTACTTTTATTTAGATGGAGTATATTGGTTTCAAGGTTTGTAATTATTACTACCGTTTTGCAGGCGCATCCTTGGCTTTCTGATGGAGAGAAGGAAGAACTTTGCAATATCATCGACTACCAGAAACTTTCTGTTGATGCTTGTGCCCATGCTTCCCAAAATGAAAGACTGCCACTCAGAGTCATTCTGCAAGTCTTGTTCTTTGAGCAGATGCATTTAAGAATGGCTTTAGCCGGCTGTCTCAATGTCTTGGAAGCTGAAAGTGCCCCTACAGGTCAAGGGGAGATAGTTGGTAATGCGACAGCCGGCCAGATCGTGCAAAGAGATGGATGGGTGACTGTTGTACGTGAAAACCGAGTTTTAAAGGTGGATATGGAAAAAATGAGGTCTAGAGTAGGAGAGCTTGAAGAGGAATTCAGTAAAATAAAGCAAGAGATGAAAAGGGTGACAAAATCACATAGCTCACTCAGTTCACCCCGTGTAGTTGCCCGGAAATTCGGATGCAAGCTCCTTGCGAAATCCTCAGATGCTCAAACAGATGTTGCTGGAAGCACGGGACCAACTCCAAGACCATCAGTCGAGCAGGCTTGTTCTTCCCGTAATTCCAGGCATCGGAAAAGTTTCTCCCTGTTTTGATAGTTAACACACGTGGAAACTAACATCAATGTTTTGACATAGAAACAGCGGTCCAAAGAAACAAAAAAGAAAAGAAAGATTGTGTTTTGTTGTTGTATAGGAAATATAGTTTATGTGAAAAGAAAAAGAGATTCATATCACCTACAGTTTTGGTGTCACACATTTTTCTAATTATGAAATCTTTACCATTCATGATTTTGGGCATATAAATTTCATGAATGGTTAAGATCTCATGTGATGTAGTAGTAGTGTAGGAAAGAAGATCGTCGGTGACATGAACCTTAAGCATCACTTGTTGAAATAAATGTTAATAGAGAGAGAATAGGGTTGGTGGAATCATATTTGTTTCTGGTTGTAGAGGGTATCCATCATATCGTTGTTTGTAATCTTCATCTTTGCTTATGTTTGGATTTAGTTACACGCTACACTTCTGTAAATCAAGTTGTAAGTTTGTTTAAACATTTATTATTAAATAAATGTCAAGTTATTGTTGTCCTAAACTTTGCATCATTTGATTTCTATGTCCATGTTTGTTGAAAATATTACTCTTATGTTAATTTTTCTAGATCTTTAAAAAAGATTAGTTCCAATTCCTAATATCAGTTGTCGCTTTGGCCGAGTGGTTAAGGCGTGTGCCTGCTAAGTACATGGGTTTCACCCGCGAGAGTTCGAATCTCTCAGGCGACGTTTTAGCTTTTGCTAATATTTGTTTGCTTGTTGAATCTGAGGGAAATTATCTGGGTGGAGGTTTTATTTAATTTTTTTTGGGTGTTTATGATTTTTTTTTATAGAAGTATAGTAAAATATTAAAAAATATATTTAAAAAAATGAGATATATGATAATATTTTAAGATTACTTGTGAAATAAATAAAAAAATATAACCAATGTACCAAATACTAACTCTTCAACCTATTGGTGTAAAATTATTTTTATATTTAAATATCAAATTATTATATTTATATTTAAATTTATACTATTCTTTAAATGCCTCATTTAACTGATGCTACCCATAAATTAAGCTTGAATTTATTTGAGAAATGACTAAAAAATAATAATTTTTACAAATTTTATTATTATGAGGATGCTTATAACTTTTCCATATTTTATGTAAAATTAATAAAAATCCACAATAAAATTTAAATTTAACAATATAATTTTTAAACTTTTAATTTTGCTATTTCAACCAAAATTACTTACATAAAATTTTACTAAATATATTTTTTACCTTTTTTCTTGCCTTGTTAAATGTTTCAAAGAAAATTAAGCCTAAAAAAAATATGGATAAAGATTTTTCAATTTTTAGGTAAATTATACCCACGGTTACATTAACGGCTAATTTACCAAAATATACCAAAAATAAAAAAATTTACGAAAATGGGCCGAATTTTGCATTATTTACGAAAAAGAGCTATTTTCCCCCAAAACACGTCCAAATCAGCGTGTTTTGGGGGGATGCAGCAGGAAAGCGCGCCTTTGAAGGAGGGCTTTGTGCCACATCAGCACAAAACGCGCTGACGAGGACGCGCTTTGCTGATGTGGCACAAAGCGCGCCCTCTGACGAGGACGCGCTTTGCTGATGTGGCACAAAGCGCTCCCTCAAGGGCGCGCTTTCCTGTTGCAACGGTCAAATTTTTTTTGATTGTTTGGCCTCCAACGGTAAAAGAAAACTATAAAGCCCCCCACCCTTTTATTTTTTTCATAACAAAGTCCTTATTCATTTTTCTCTCAACTTTCTCTCAAATTCTTCTCAAATTTCTCTTAAATTCCTTGAAACTTCCTCTCAAATTTCACAATAGTCCTTTAATATTTACAAAAAAACCCTTTTTAAATTTTTTGAAATACATTTTTTGATAAATTTTAAAATATTCGATCGTATTACCAATGGCCGGGGAATTAATTCGTCTTGACGATAAACACATCTCCGTCGATCAAATGCAAATGGTAAGTTTTAATTTTAATTTTTCAATACTATTTAATATTTTTTAGGTTTATGCAATTTTAATTAAAATTTATTTTATAATTTTTTAAACAGTCTGTAGATCGGGTGCTGCAATGCTATATTCGCAATATGCTTGGTCCGCCATCGCCGTTGATCGAGAATTACCTGCGGGAAGCGGGTTTTTGGCACGTGGCCACGATAGGCCCGGGGTGCAAGTTGGAGCCGAAGTTAATCAGTGCGTTGATAGAGAGGTGGAGGCCCGAGACGCACACTTTCCATCTTCCATGCGGAGAGTGTACTATCACTCTGGAAGACGTGCATTTGCAATCGGGATTGCCGGTGAATGGGTACGTAGTCACCGGGTCTGCAACTTCTGGTGATTGGGGAGCCGTATGCTATGAGCTTCTGGGTGCTATTCTGGATAACATTATCGGAGGTCGGATTGAGATGGGCTGGTTACGAGACATCTTCCCGAAACTGGATAATAATTCGACCGAAATAGAAAGAATACGGTATGTTCGGGCATACATTCTTGAGATGATTAGAGGCTATCTGATGCTGGACCTGTCACGAAACCTCGTACACCTGAGATGACTGTTAAAACTTGTTGATTTTAGAGCAGTCGATGAATTGAGTTGGGGGTTTGCCGTGCTATCAAAATTGTATCGGGAGATGTGCGTGGTGACGCGGCCGAGTAAAGCGAAAATCGGATGTTGCCTATCACTACTGCAGTCATGGGCACGGTTTCGCTTTCCATTTTTACGTCCTCGAGTCGACCACCCATATGCATTCCCACTCATAACGAGGTAAATTTAATATTATATTTTACAATTATTACATAGATTTAAAGTATAATTGTATGCTAAAAATTTATTTAATTAGGTGGAACCATTCGGTGAGTTATGTTGGAATACCTACCGAGCTTGAAGATATACGGCTTCTATTAGAGCAACGATCGGAATCACAAGTAAGTGTTAAATACAATATATTTTCGTAATAAAATTATCGTTTCGATTTTCGTATTTATAATTTTGTATTTCGTATGTAGTATTTAGTATTATGTATATAACTAATATTTTGGTCATGTTAATATAGTTTCAATAGACACCATACGAGGAGAGGCGACGACAACTTCGTGAACAAAGGGAACGACAGGGCCCTTTAAATCCAAGGAGAAGGGGTGATGAGACGGGACCATCAACAGCACCGACACAGTCATCGGACCCATTAGCAACACCCATACAGTCACTGGGCCCAACACTTCAGCCGACGACACCGACATCACAGCCTTTGGCCTTTATGCCAGGTGCGTACCCTAGCCCTTATATGTATCCTAACTCATATATGTTTCCTTTTCCCAGTCCCACTGCAGGTTGGAATGCATGGCCCAGTTCGAGTCCGTTCCTGACTACTCCGACTGGCTAGCCGATCTTGAGGCCGCCGTCGCATGAGGGATCACACGAGGCGCCGTCGAGGAGCTCTTCTTTTTACCAGTCTCCTTCGCTGGTGTTATTGCAAATGTAATTGGAAGGATTCTCCCATTACCGTCCTGTTCCATAACTAGCAATAGCCGATGCGTATATCTACCATACATAAAGGTACCGTCAATTTGTACCAATGGCTTACAGTATATAAACGAGTCTCGGCATTACTTAAATGTCCAGAAAAGACGCTTGAACACTGCGCATCCACGGGGCAATCGATTGTTGTAGTACGCCGGTTCCGTTTCAAGGTCTGTTATGCTGCCTGGGACATATCTCTCCAGCACCTGACACCATTGCCACACTTTATTATATGAAGCGTCCCACCGACCATGCAACTTTTCCAACGCCTTCTGCTTGGCTATCCAAGTCTTCCGGTAAGAGGGCGTGTACCCAAATTGGCTACGAATATTGCCAATTAAGGCCGGCACTGTAATCCTGGGATCGTCCTTCACCGTCAGTATTATTAAGTCAACCAACATCTCTAAATCCATCTTCGGATGATCTTGTGAAACACCTGTCAACGAAGTACGTTAAATAATGCAACATTACGTAATATTAGTATTATTCAAAAACATTGAGCACATAGTGAAACTGTACCGGCAAGACATGTATGTGGACCTTTGTACTTTTTGATCTCCCACAAGCCTGTCCTTTTCTTCAACGAGGCTATGATTTTCCATGAACATGTACCGTCTTGCACTGCACACTTCGCCTCGTACTTATCAAGCTTGGATTTAACAATGTTGTAGTTAACCCCGTTCTTGATGCTGTATTGTTTCAATGCACCAAGAAAAGCATCATCGTTGGAAAACTCTTTACCAACTTCTAATTCGCTCGAATCCAACGACGAACTTGTACGGTCACACGTCCGGTGTGGTAGTTCAGGAAACTCCAATGCATCGTCTTGAAATAGATCAACATTATGCATGTGGGCTGGAGGCGAGTACGCCCTGAATAGTAGATCTTCTTCTTCTTCATCTGAACCGCCCTCAACATCTTCAGGTACGATTGAAACAAGCTCCGGTTCAGAAAATAATGCAACTTCTGCACCATCGGGCCCGGGCTCTCGAGGTGTATCCACATCGGACTCATCATCCGACCCACCATAATCTGTAACGAATGAGGGCCCCTCGCCGATGGATGTCGTAGGGAGTACATTATCCCTCCTTAAACATCTTTCATAACGTTCCCAATCATATGTGGATTGCCAACCACTAGAAGTTGATGACGTTTCCAATACGTATTTCTATCATCGGACGTCGAAGGAAGGATATGCATGTCCCATCTACCAACCGAGTGTCGTGCAGGGGTTATGTTTTCCATACTACCACTAAACATGGGCAATTCCGTAGTCTGCCTCCCACTAACAGAGTGTCGGCTTGGGGTCGTATATTTCCCTTGAATAGCAGTAGATGTTGAGGTCGAAGGAAGATCACTTGGCGATGAAAATTGTACATATACCTCAAGATATGGTGATCCACTGACAAGATGAGTCTTCATCATTGCCTCAAAGCTCCGAGGACCTTTGATGTCGAATGAGTCATATCTCACCAGATCAACCGAAGCGCAAAATCTATACTTAATAGACTGAACTTTCATTGGCGTTGTTCCGAAGATTTTACGCCTAATTCTTTTGTGAAGTTCTATCAAATCTATGTTCCGATTAAAACCCATTTGCGCTGTATTCTTCGATAAAAAACAACACCATTTTCGGTGTCACAAACCTCACCATCGTAGTAAATAACATCATTAATACGTTCACTCATTTTCAATTTCTATTTTTCTTTTGCCTCAATTTCTGTTATGCAACCTGAGAATAAAATTTGGCTGATTTATAGTCTAAGGATTGCTAGAGACTACTGTAGCAAAAGAGCGTCCACGTGGGAGCTCTTTTCAGTACTCTTGCTGACAGTGCATCCAGAGACTACTGTAGCAAAAGAGCGTCCACGTGGGAGCTCTTTTCCGTACTCTTGCTGATAGTGCATCCTGCTTGAAGCGTTTTGGGCACTATTTGTTCAGAAACGTCTTCTCAAAATTATTTTACCGGAGACTACTGTAGTAAAGAGCGTCCACGTGGGAGCTCTTTTCAGTACTCTTGCTGACAGCGCATCCTGCTTGAAGCGTTTTCGGCACTATTTGTTCAGAAACGTCTTCTCAAAATTATTTTGCCAAATACAACTGTCAAAAAATTCTAATATATTTTCCCCAAAATCCTAAGCATATTTTTACTAAACCCTAATTAACCCTATAATCTAGACCATTAATTTTCCCCTAAAAACCCTAAACCCAACGACCCTAAAAAATCTTAAACCCTAGCCCTAAAACCCTAAAACCTCATACCTTAACACTAAAAATAGCTGAAAAGGCAGTCGGGGGAAGGAGGGCTAAAGCGCGCCCTTGAGTGAGCGCTTTGTGCCACATCAGCACAAAACGCGCTGACGAGGACGTGCTTTGCTGATGTGGCACAAAGCGCTCCCTCAAGGGCGCGCATTCCTGCTGCATCCCCCCAAAACGCGTTGACGTGGACGCTTTTTGGGGGGAAATGACCATTTTCCATAAATAATGCAAAATTCAGCCCATTTTCGTAATTTTTTTTATTTTTGGTATATTTTGGTAAATTAGCCTACATTAACGGTTCGAAATACGAATATCTATATGAAGTCACTCATTTTTTAACTTGCTAACGATGTCAATGTAAGTTGTTAATTAACTATTTCCCAAATATTCTTTGGTAAGTTATATAGTAAGTCACTCAATTATTAATATTTTTTTCTTTTGATCACCCAATTATGAAAAATTATAAAATGATACTAATGAACTAATGATATAGTAAACTAACTCATAGGCTTAATAACTAATTTGTTCCCTAAACTATAATCAAAAAAATTAATTTGTTACTTTTAGAATTTTTTTAATGACAAATCCAAAAAAATCTAAAATTATTAGAAAATTTTAAAAAAGCTTGAAGTTTTATAATTTGCTTTTCTAAAATTACGAAAAATAACCTTTAAAATTATAATTAAGAAAAAATTTATTAAAAATTTAAAAAATTCATAAAATTCTAAAAAGTTCTAAAAAAAAAAAACCCCTAAAATTCCATTGTTCGACTGTCTGCATGATATTTTCCTTTGCTTCACTAGACGACAAACAAAGCAAATCTATGTTCTTTCTTTTTGCTATCTTTTTTGTTGAGGGTGCTCATTTCGAAAGCAAGTTAAAGATGGTGAACATGATAAGGCCACCGTTTCTATCTTTTGCTTGATGGATTATCTAATTTATGTTATATCTGTGTAGTTTTCCATCGTGTTATTATTACTATCATGTTAAGAATGTTTGAGAACTCACTTATCCTGAGAAGAATGCCATTGAAGGAGGAAGACACAATGCTAGAATGTCTTGAATCATGCCAAAGGAACTTTTTGGATAATTGACTCAAACGCGCTTGTTATCTTCACAAGTATTAAGCGAAAGGAGGGAAAATGAAAAAAAAAAATATTATGCTATATATGATTATTTTGATGATATTTATTTATTGATAATTATTTTTAAATACTTGTGTTTGTTTATTAATTAAGTGATTTCATATGATTCATTTATCATATACAAATTGGTAGTAAAGTATCAAATATGTGTTTTTGCTAAATTAATCATGTAAAGCACATCGCTAACAATCTCTAACAAGTTTTTTATTATTATATATTTTGTTGAAAATTTAGGTAATTTTAAAGAGTTGTTAATTTTTTTTTAGATTTTTTGGGATTTGTTTTGGATTTTCAATTAAGAAAATTTAAATGCATCAAATTATTATTTCAGTTATAGTTTAGGTAAAAGTGTCGTAGTAGTCCTTATAGTATGCATTGGATTGCATTTTAGTCTTTTTATTGAAAATTCAACAAACTAGTGTGACGGGACTAGACTTTTAGTCTCGCAATCCATGCAGCCTTAGGCGATTTCTTTGACTCAAATATGCCTAAGTCAGCCTAAATCCTACAAAGTGAGGATTCTCACAGAATTCCTCTAAAGCACCAAATTATATAGCAGAAACAACTCAAGCCAAAAGAATGCTCAAAAGAACAAAATAGCCATAGAAAAATAATCCACGAGAGGTGTTTGAGTAAATGCTCTCAAAGAATAATATTACTCAAGGAATTCATGATACAATGGGTGATTTACAACTAAGGGGGAGGCTCTCTATTTCTATTTGAGCTCCCTCAAATCCAATGGTTTAGCTAAATTTACATCGATGGATGAGATGAAGCCTATCCCTACAATTAAAAGATTTAAAAGATTTACACAATCAAATCAAATCTAATCTTACTATCACGGGGCTAGAATTTTAGTCTCACAATCCGTGTGGCCTTAGGCGATTCCTTCGACTCAAATACGCTTAAGTCATCCTAACTCCCCCAAAGAGAAGGTTCTCGTAGAATTCCTCCAAGGCACCAATTTATATAGTGAAAATAACTCAAGTCAAAAGATTGCTCAAAAGAATAGAATAGCCATAGAAAAACAATGCACGGGAGGTGTTTAAGTAAATGCTCTCAAAGAATTTTATTACTCCAAGAATTCAGGATACAATGGATGATTTACAACTGAAGGGGAGGCTCTCTATTTATAGTTGAGTTTCCCTAAATCCAATAGTCTAGCTAAGTTTACATCGATAAACGAGATGAAATCTATCCCTACAATTAAGGATTTATAAGATTTACACAATCAAATCAAATCTTATTAGATTTTATTCTCCTCAATCTTTTAAGATTAGTTTCCCTATTTACCAAGGTAGCCTAATTTCCCATATTTGTTTCATTGGGCCACCAAGGCTTTAAGTAAACAGGCTTCGTCACTTGTTCTTTGAATTGGGCCAGCTTTCCTGGGTCAAGTGATCCCTATCTAATCAATAAACCCCATGGTATGCATTTTGTGTAATGGTCACAGGCTTTGCACCTCGGCCTGTGATATTCTCCCCAACTCATTCTCGCAACGCCCTCGTTGTGCCTTCGAAATGGCACTGACTTAATTCTCCTTGGACCTTTCTCGTCGCCTTAACTCTTTCTCGACTAGTCTCACTATCAGGTAGTCTTGCCCCTTGCAACATTCACCTCATCTTTTGTCACCTCTTAACTCAAACTGTTTCACTCGTCCGTACATCTCGTTTGCAAGAAGCCGCCATTCTCACATGCCCACATTGTGACTTGCCTTGACCAGGATCTGCTTGATCCACACAGCTGGGCTTTCACATGCCCACGTTGAACATTGTGTTGACCTTGAGTTTTCCCAACAACTCCAGTCTGTACGCCCCTCGACTTCCCCACTTCAGAACTCTGAAAGGGTCCTTATGTTCTCTCCAAGCCAACAAGTCAGAATGCAAGACACTATCAAAGTGTTCAAAATGTACCTTACTCGCAACATTTACTCGTCTCAACTGTCCAGTTTGCATCACCATTTTACCCTCAATGTTTGATGCACAACCCACATTTCTCATAGGTGGTAGCTCCAATGATAGCTCAATAGGCTTCATATTGATTTCATGCCTCACTAGCATTTCCAAAGTGACTTCCTTAGGAGTCCGATCTACCGAGTCAATGTTCTTCCCTTACGAAACATCCTCGACTAGTTGGATTACCAACAACACATTGGTCCCAACCTTCATATATCGATTCACTAGCATAACAATTCGTGACAACGGACCATCAATGATATGAATCCAATCGGTAAAAGGAAAAAGAACCGCCTTAATCCTGTCAAGGAAGTTTAAGCCAAGCACAAAATTGTAATAATCTAACTGGATTACCTTAAAATCCTCATTACCTTCCATTCATCGATTTGTAGCTCCACTCCTTGAGCTACTCCTACAGTTGGGGCCTCCTTGGAATTTATCGTATTGATCTTCTTATTTGATTTCCTAATTGAGAGACCAAGTTTGCTTGCAAATTTTTTCGACATAAATAAGTCTGATTCTCTCGTATCAATAAGAGGACTCCTTGTAATACCCCGAAAATTATTACAGTAAGAAAGTAATATATTACCCTTGATATAGTTAAGTAAGGAAATAAAGTGACAAAAAGGGAAATTTTGAATTATGTCAACATTGGGAAGTATATTATGATATATTACATTATTAATTCAAGAGAGGACTAAATTATAAAAGCGAGAAAAGTTTTGTTGCTCAAGAGTAAATACTCAAAATTTGAGGGGTTAAAGTGTAAATATGAAAAAGTTGAAGGATCAATAGTGTAAATATTTTAGGGGTGAAATAATCTAGAAACTAAGGAAAATAGATGAATTAGGACCAAATCGAATAGATGAAGAATTATGAGGGACTAAATTGTAATTTTTCCAAATTAAGTGATGACTCAATGATGGAATTTTGAAAGATCATGATGGGCAAAATGGTCAATTAGCAAGAGAGAGTTTTAGAATGTAATGATTATGTTGATGATATTTTTACTTTATTAATATTTTAATAAGATATTTATTATTTTTTTATTATTTTATTTAGTATATATATGTGTGTGGGGAAAGAAAAAAAGAAGAAGAAAACAACAACACACACCACCCATCATCTTCTTCCATGCACCCCTAGTTAGATAGAAGAGAAGAAAGAAATTTTCTTTTCTTTACAATTTAGTCCTTCCACCAAAAATTCACCATTTTCACCAAGTAATCAAGAGAATTTCCATAACTACCAAGAGAGAAAAATAACAAGGAGACTATGGGGAGCTAGAATATCAAGTTAGATTGAAGAATTAGAAGCTGGAAGAGGGAGAAAATCAAGTTAAATATTGAAATCAATAGGACAAGGTAAGAATTTTAACATTTCAATACATTTTAAGTAGAGTTTTCTTATATAAGGTAATATTAAAAGCATGAAAATGATATTAAAGTAGAATTTTCTTATATATGGTCCTATGCCCTTGATATGTTAGTGAAGGAAAATAAGAGAAAGTGATGGGAAATATTGTAGAGAATGTAAATAAAGGTGTTACAAACTTGGTAATTAACACTTTGCACTAAAACAGTTTTGGACAGCAGCAATAGTCTAATTTTGAAAAATCACCAAAAATTGTAGAAATTGAATTAGAGAATGAATAAAATATGGAATTAAATATTATTGAGTCTAGTTTTTTATAGAAGAAACTTTTTAAGCAATGGAATTGTAAATCATGAGATATAATAGGTTATGTGTGAAAGGTTAGAATGATTTTGGGTTCCCCTGTTCTGATTTTGGAAAATCCTCAAAAATTGGAGAAAAATAATTAGGGGCTTAAATTTATATTTTTAAAATCCTGAATGAGTGTATTTAAAAAAAAAAACAAATGGAAACCTCATCCAAATCCAGTTGATAAGATAATTAATTTTTAGTGAAGAAGGGTCAAAACTGTCAGATAGCAGAACAGGGGTGACTTTAAAGAATAAACTGTACTTATTGGCTAAACCAAAAATTCTAAAAATTTTATGGTAAAAGGATATGTGAGTATAGTTTTAGGGAAAATTAATAGATTTTAATTTGGAGTTCTGTATCTCAATATAAAAATAATTTAGTGACTATAACTCAAGTGGATAACTTGATATGAATACATAAGTAAGTAATGGAATTATATACTTTAAGGATGTGGTATGGAGAGGAGAAGGAGGAAAAATATGTCTATGAACAATAAGATAGCATGGATTTATTTTAAATGGATAATTTGCATGTTTTAGACTCAGGGACTAAATTGAATAAAAGTAAAACTTTAGGGGTAATTTTTGTAAAAATATAAAAAATGACCAAATTGAGTGAAATGAATTATTTTATTGTCTAAATTAATAAATTGAATGAAATTATTAATTTATATCAAGATCGGTTGAAAAATCGATGAAAATAGAAAATTACCAAAATGCCCCAGAATTTTGGTATATATCTGCAATTTAGCCAAGTAGGTTCGTGTAACCTAATTATGTGATATAAGGAAATACGAGTTGATGGTACATGAAATATTGATATAATAAATTAACTGATTTATGTTTATGAAGAAACGGTAAGAGAATGATATTTATCATGACATGTAAATATGGGATTACCTTTGATACGTTGATACAAGGAAATTAAGTATGTTGAGACGAGTAATAATTTCAAGTAAGACACGTCGAGAAAAATAAATATGTTTAAGGGACAATATGTTTGATTTTTATTGGTTCCAAATATGAATGCTAGATGAAATAAAATGTCTGATAAATAAATTTGCAACTCTGGTAATGCTCCGTAACTCTATTCCGGTGACAGATTCGGGTTAGGGACGTTACATAGTCATTTGTATGTGTCATAATTGGTTTGGCCTAAAATGTTGGCCTTTAATATTTAGTAGTTCATTTTGTATAATGCCATTGAAGTTGGCTAGTACTATTCAAGTTATATGTTTGTGATGATGAAATTTATGAGATGCATAATTTGGGTGAATGAGTGTATGATGATTAAATAAGAAAAAGTGTGGCATGTGAATGGTTGTGAGAAGAACACGACTTTGGACACGGGCGTGTGCCCCTATTTTTCAAGAATTTTTTTAATGTTTTCCAAAGTTCTCGGTTTAGTCCCGGACCGCTTCCAAAGTATGTTTTGGGCCTCGTAGGTCCATATTAGGGACTTTGTGATGAAAATTGAAAAGCGTTAATTTGGATGAAATTTTATGACTCGGTTTAATGTGTTTACAAGTGTATGTGTTTCGGTAATGCCTCGTACCCTATTCCGGCGTTGAATACGGGTAAGGGGTGTTACACTCCTCTTCTGTCTTGCAATGTTGATGTCCACAAACATCAACCCTACCTACATATTACTCCTTTTGCAGGCACGAGTACCATTGAATTAAGCTTTGATGCCTTCTTCTCATCGAGCTTCACTTTCTTTTCCCCACTGATCGCGGATTGGTTGGAAAGCGTTAATTTGGATGAAATTTTATGACTCAGTTTAATGCGTTTACAAGTGTATGTGTTCCGGTAATGCCTCGTACCCTATTCCGGTGTTGAATACGGGTAAGGGGTGTTACACTCCTCTTCTGTCTTGCAATGTTGATGTCCACAAACATCAACCCTACCTACATATTACTCCTTTTGCAGGCACGAGTACCATTGAATTAAGCTTTGATGCCTTCTTCTCATTGAGCTTCACTTTCTTTTCCTCACTGATCACGGATTGGTTGGATTGCTCTGGATAGTCTCGCAACTTATGTGGCCCACAACACAAGAAGCACTTCACTGGCTTCTTCTCGTTCTCATTAGCCCTCTTGGCTTCGACTCTACTCGCAATCAAACTAAGCTTTATAGGCATTTCTTTCAGCTTATTATCCCTTCTGATAGCTGAAAACACTAATTTCTTTAGAAAATTCTGCACCATATGTGGTCATTGACAAAGGAAGCATTTTATCTTGTTCTCATTGTCCTTTAGTTGTTGGGTCTCTGCTTCCCATTTTGTGATTTCCCATTGACACTATTATCGTCATTATGCCCCTCTTCATCTTCCTTATGGTCTCCCCTACCATTGCCCTTCCCATTGGGCTTGGAAGACTCGAACTTATCTTTCTTCGGACCAAGCTTTATAAAGGACTCTACCTCAACCATGGCTATAGTAGCTTAGAGATACCTTGCCGATGCAACTCATGTTTTGCCCACGACTTCAACCCATCTTCGAACCAATAGAATGCTTCTTTCTCACTCAATGATAATACTCTAGAATAACATGTTTTTATGTATTAATTACATATTTGTTTTGAGTATGATCCTACTAATTTGAGATATTTATGGTTTTTTATCTTGTAGGGACTAAATTAAAGGCAAAAGGAAATTTAGGGGCAAAAAGTGTGAATTTGAAGATAAATTGGGCTAGCATGTGAAGTAGGAGAAAAGTGGTGCCAAAAATGCAAAGTTTGGAAGATTTTAGAGCAAAAATGCAAAAGAATAGATTTTATAGCACAAGACTCTATTTTAATTCCAATTATATTAGGATAATTATTAAGGATTATTACTTAGATTTAATTTTAGCATTTATCTTTATTTATCCTTATTTATCTTTTAGAGTTTAATTAGGAATGGACTAAGTTTCCTAGTACTATAAATAGGGGATAGAGTGACACAAATTTCACATTATCATTTTTTGTAAACACTCTCTCCCCCATAAAGTTTAGCCTTTTGTTCTTTCCATATTTTTCAATAAAAATTCTATTTCTATTACATTTATTTATTTTTTCTCAAAAATCATGAGCCACTAAACTTATCTAGCCAAAGGTTGTTGAAATTCCCCAAAAAGGATTTATGAGGCTTAGAATCCGCGCTTAGCCTTCTCAACGAGTACTCATCGCTTCTCCACACTACGGGACTGACGCTTCCGTCCATGTCCCTTCAAAAGTGATCTTTTCATCTTGTGCAAAGGTGGCTGCTTTGTATGTTTTGGGAAGGTTGCACAGTTGATTCGTTAGCTTACTGCGTCAGAGGTTGGCGAGCCCAAGAGACAAAGTGGCGTGGCATTCGCCATTGAGAAATGATGATCTAGCATAAGATGGTCCCACAAAAGAGATTGTTGGCTAGAGTCAGGTTCCTCTAAATTGCAAGTCTAAAATTTTGGAGTTGGTGGTCGTAGGTGTCCTCTTCCACTATAACTGGTTTATTCTGTTTGAGAAGGATCACTTAAAAGTCAGTGATTGAACCCAAGGCGGATGGAGAAACCAGAGGCTGGAATCTATCCATAAGAAACTCCTTGTCCTCAACTCTACTTATCTCTACTATTTTAATTTTAATTTTCGCAATTACGATTCAACCAAAACTCTTAATTCTGTTTTTATTTTATTTTTCTAGATCAAAACTTTTAATTTTGTTTTTTTAGGTATGTAGGTTTTCTTAGGCACGACTCTATCCAATATTTCAAGGAACAAGCAATTGTGCAAATCCGATCCCTGAGGGTTTGACCCTACTTCCCTTATACTATTATTTTTATTATTTTATAGGGATAGGATATTTTTGGTGCTCTCAACGACTGCATCGAATTTTGGTACCGTTGCTGGGGACGGGTAACGTACTAATCTTATTTATTTGTTTCTTATGACCAGACCTGGTCCAAGTATTCTTACGTTTGATTTAGAAATAGAGAAGACTGCGAGAGCTAATCGCAATGAGACAAAGTTACAGAAAAAATAGTCAGGAGTGGTTGGGACTCAGAGTAACCCACCACTAGAAATTGAAATCGAAATCGACAACGAAGTAGAGTCTAAGGTTAACGAAAACCCTACTCAAACATTTGAAAGCGAAAAAGTAGAAGTCGATTCTTCAGAAAAAGTGCTTAACTCTATGGTTAATGAAAACCCGAATCTAGCACATCAACCAATGGCTCAAACAATTCGGCAACTGGCCGAAGCTTCGACAAAATAACTACCATTGTGGATCGCGTATCCTACTATGGATATTGATTTTGAACTAAAGTCAGGTTTAATTCAGTTACTGTCAACCGTCGTGAGTTGCAAAACGAAAATCCCTATAAACATCTGAAAGAGTTTCATATGGTTTGTCTTAGCATAAAACCTCAGGGGGTAACTGAGGATCAAATCAAATTGTGTGCTTTCCCTTTCTCCCTAGTAGATTCTGCTAGGGAATGGTTGTTTTATTTACCTCCTGGATCTATTACAACTTGGGCTGATCTTTCTCGTTTGTTTCTCAATAAGTTCTTTCCAGCATCACGTGCAGCTGAGTTAAGAAGGGAGATAGTTGGGATAAGGCAAAAAGAATCAGAATCTCTTTACGGCTATTGGGAATGATTTAAGAAGTTGTGTGCAAGTTGCCCACAACATGGTATTACGGAACAGTCTTTGCTCCAATACTTTTATGAAGGCTTAAATCCCATAGAGATGAATATGGTAGATGCAGCCAGTGGAGGAGCGTTGGTCAACATGACTCCTCAACAAGCAAGGGACTTGACATCCACGATGGCTACAAATACTCAACAATTTCAAGCCAATCCTGAGCCCATTAGAAGGGTTCACCAACTAGGTAATTCAACCTTAGAAGATAAAGTTGATAGACTTACTAATATTGTGAATTCTCTTTTTACAGAAAAAGCAATACCGACCCGACTATGCGGAATATGTGCTACACCTGAGCATACAACTGATGCATGTCCTAGTTTCTATGATGATACTATGGCCCATTTAGATGCTGTGGGGAACTTTTCTGGGCCACCACAAAGGTGGTATGACCCCTACGCTAATACCTACAACCCAGGATGGAGAGACCATCCCAACTTGAGTTATGGGGCAAACCTGCAGTATAACCAGCCATACCAAAATTGGTTTCCACAACAAACGCAAGATTCAGGTATCTCTCTAGAAACCATGGTCAATAAATTAACATCTAATGTGCTTGATTTCTAACAGCAGATACAACGACAAACTGTTGATTTCCAACAGCAAATAATATGACAAACTCTTGATTTCCAAAAGGAAACAAAGGATTTTCAATAGAAAACTGAGGCGTTTATAAGAGAGTTGACCACATCAATTGAGAAAATGAACTCACAAGGGAAGCTACCATCACAAGCGAAACCTAATATAAGACAACATGCAATTGCAGTAACGTTGCGAAGTGGAAAAGTACTAGAACCAATTTCTGGCAGAAATCTTGGCTAAGATTCTGCCCAAGAAAAGCCCGAGAATGATGAACAGGTCTGAACGAAACCTCCATTACCTAAAATTCAACCTCCATTTCTAGGACGATTAAATCAATGTCAAAAAGGTAAAGAAGACAAGAAGATACTCAAAATATTCAGAAATGTTGAGATCAACATACCACTGTTGGATGCCATCAAACAAATTCCGCGTTATGCCAAGGTCTTTAAAGAGCTTTGCACCAACAAGTAAAAATTAACTGGTAATGAAAGGGTAAGCGTTGGTGAGAATGTATCCACAGTGTTACAACAGAAGATGCCAGCGAAATGCAAAGATAAGGGCATGTTAACAGTATTATGCAAAATAGACCACTTAGGAATTAAAAAAGCTATGTGTGATGTAGGGGACTCCATAAATGTAATGCCTTTTTCTATTTATGAATCACTTAACGAGGATTTTTTGATGAAAATAGGTGTTATCATTCAGTTGGCAGACAGGTCTATTGTGCATCCCGAAGGAGTCCTTAAGGACGTATTAGTGAAAGTCAACAGACTTATCTTTCCTGCGGACTTTTATGTGATAAAAATGGAAGAGGATATATCTCCTAGGTCTTCAGACATCTTGTTGGGGCGACCTTTTCTTAGTACTGCAAATACTAAGATTGACGTGCGTAGCAGAACCCTCACGATGGAGTTTGACAGAGAGATCGTGAAGTTTAACATTTATGACGCTATTAGTCACCCAAGTGAAAACTTGAATGTAAACTGTGTCGACATAATTGACTCATTAGTAGAAGAAACTTTTGAGTCATCTTATGGAGATAAATCTAAAATGATGTTTGATGATTTTGAATCTATTAATGAATTATTGGCTTTATGGTACTAAACTTCTACCTTCTGTTGTGCAGGCACCAGATCTAAAATTAAAACCACTTCCCGAGCATCTCAAGCACACATTTTGGAGAATGATGAGACCATTGCCGACTTAAAAGAGATTAACCCCCTAACAGACACACATAAGATTTTCTTGGAAGAAAAAACTGAAACCAAAGCAAGAAGCACAAGGACGATTGAACCCAAATATGGTGGATGTGGTAGGAAAGGAGAATTTCCAAGCCCATATGAACGAAAGAATTCAGCTGGAACAGCCCCAATACTAGTTGGGGCGTCAAGCTAGCGACGCTAAACAAGCGCTTGTTGGGAGGCAACCTAATTTTTATTTTTCTTTATTTTATTTTATTATTTTATTTCCTTTACTTTATTTTTTTGGGTAATAATTCATTTCTCTTCTTTTATCTAGGTAAATTGAGGTGAAAATAGGAAGAAAAGGGAGAAAAAAATAAAAAAAAAATTGGTATGGAAAAACCCTTATCCAATCCCTATTCCAACCAAGAATAGCGCATCCCTGCCTTATGCCTACCCAAAACCTACAGCCAAACAACCAACCCTTCAGCAAAACATCCCTCCTATACACCCCCAAACCCTAAAAATTTATTCTATTTTTCACATAAACCTCCACCAGCCGCTACACCTTCTGCCTCACTCCACCGACCATCGATTTTTCAAGCACCATAGTAAGGACTCGCAGTCGAACCGCCGCCGAACCACCCTTCACCATCAACAACCGCTGACATCGATTCTCGGCACCCTAACACGTCAACTTAGTCGATGAACGCGTTCCCCTCCTTCCTCTCCTTCACGCGACGCCGAACCTTCTCCTCCTTCCAGCTATGCATGAACGATATTGACTATATAGTGAATTTTCCTAAAACCTTTTTTCTTTCACATATTTATTTTCCTTTTCCTTTCACATCGAGGACAATGTGTTTTAAGTAGGGGGAGGCATTCCTTATTATTTCTGTCATTTTATCTGCTGCTTTTACTGTTGTGTCACTATTTCTGCTGCCTTGTGCTCGTTTCTGCCCACATTTTTTTTAAAAAATATTCTGCCTCTTTTCATGCCCAAGAATTTGACCAGGACTGCCCACTGTTTGACCTACATGCATGATTCTTGTCTACTGAGTTAGTTATGATTTTGCTTGTTTGATTTTATCTCTATTGTTTTATTTCTTTTAGGCTAAATAATTATGATTAATAGAGTTAACCCTATCATGCTTATAGTAAAATCGATTAAGCCTAAATGTAAAGAGAACACTTAATGAAAATTGCATGCTGAATTTTTGTTCATGATTGTTAGGTAGTTGCCGAAACTTAGTTTTGACACTTGATTGTTTTTTTTCCTAGTCCTCTAAATTAAAATTCTGCTTCATTATAATAAATTATGATGCTTCCGTGGTTATGAGTACATCTTAAAACGTGACTGACTGAGTAACTGGGGTAGGGTGCATGGGTTGCCATCCTATTTCACGTCAAAAGGTTGTGTGACGTGTTAGGTAACTCTACTAACCGGAATTAAATAAATTTTTAGGAATATGTTGGGCTGAATAACCGGGGTGGGGTGCTTGGTTGTCATCTCTCTTTGCGTTAAAAGGTTCAATATGTTCTTAAGAAAAATATAATAAATTAGGAGTATCTTGGACTGAGTAACCGGGGTGGGGTGCTTGGGTGCCATCCCTCTAGCGTCAAAAGGTTCAATGTATTCTTAAGCAATAATAATAATATTTTTTTTAAAAAAAAAGAAGAAATGATGAATTAATAAAATTGCATTTGGAGACTAAAGGTGGAAACAAATAAGGTGTCTTGGTAAGTTTAGTAAATTATTTGATTTTCATGAAATAATCCAAGTCGATTTTAATTTTTGTGTGTATTAATTGGAATACTTTTTCATATTTACTTAAAGTAAGCTAAAGGTTCTCTTTATTTTTCATATGCATTATGCCTACTTTTTATAAAACTTTGGAGTGGTATTTCAATCATGGCAAAAGTTCTAATTTTCACAGGGGATAGAAACCACACCTGAGGGCAAGCATGGGCTAAGTAGGGGGATTTGATAATACTCTAGCATAAGATATTTTTATGTATTAATTACATATTTATTTTGAGTATGATCCTACTAATTTGAGCTATTTATGGTTTTTTATCTTGTAGAGACTAAATTGAAGGCAAAAGGAAATTTGGGGGCAAAAAGCGTGAATTTGAAGATAAATTGGGCCAGCATGCAAAGTAGGAGAGAAGTGGTGCCAAAAATGCAAAGTGTGGAAGATTTTAGAGCAAAAATGCAAAAGAAGAGATATTATAGCACAAGACTCTATTTTAATTCCAATTATATTAGGATAATTATTAAGTATTATTATTTAGATTTAATTTTAGCATTTATCTTTATTTATCTTTTAGAGTTTAATTAGGAATAGACTAGGTTTCCTAGTACTATAAATAGGGGATGGAGTGACACAAATTTCACATCATCTTTTTCTGTAAACACTCTCTCCCCCATAAAGTTTAGCTTTTTGTTCTTTCCATATTTTTCAATCAAAATTCTATTTCCATTACATTTATTTCTTTTTTCTCAAAAATCATGAGCCACTAAACTTATCTAGCCAAAGGTTGTTGAAATTCCCCAAAAAGGGCTTATGAGGCCTAGAATCCGCGCTTAGCCTTCCTAACGAGTATTCATCGCTTCTCCGCACTACGGGACTGACGCTTCCGTCCATTTCCATTCAAAAGAGATCTTTTCATTGTAACATCCCCAAACCCGGCCCACAAGTCCTGACCGGATCCGGTATGTCACTGCGGAAAACGTTTAAAAATATTCTTACTTGTGGTGGAACTTGAAAATTTTGTTCTTAATCAAAAACCATGTCCATTAAAAAAAAATCTACTAAATAATATAAGCTTGATATAAAACGTCCGAATTAAAACCTTAATTTATATTTTAAGATATAGTTTGCCGAAGATAAGCTGATTTCAAAATAGTAATTTAATCGTTATTTTGCTTTAGCATAATATAAATACTCAAGTAATTTTAATTGGGCCTTATTACAATAAAAACTTATTCAAATACTTAAAATACTGAAAATGACAAATTCTATTAAATAAGGAAAAACAACTTCTGCATGAAAAGCTTCTTCTGCATGGCCACCTTTGTATCCACTCCAACCCGGTCCAAAATCACGAATCACCTGCGATGTTTAAAAAGTTGGGTGAGTCACACAGACTCAGTGTGTAATTAACCACTGAATTCCACCCACATGCTAACCACATAATAACCCATGCATTAGATATCATATATCATATTCAGACCATATCACATTCTGGGCTTGGCCCATACTCATAACATTTATCAAGTAACCGGGTAATTAACCACATACCCTCCACATACTGGGCTTAGCCCATTTCTCATTTTTAAGTCCACAATCACATGTATTCACATACCACAATTATGCAATAATGAATCCCGACCCAAGCCTAAGGTCCATCCTCTACACACCCCCTTATCCAGCCTACCACACACCAGGGGATTATTAAATCGCCCTCTCCTTTTTACTCCACAAAGACATTCAAGCCATCCACGTGCAATTAAGCACAAAATCCATAACGCGACCTCAGTCAGCGCCAATCCACGATGTAGCCGTAGCTAACACCAAAATCACGATGGGACACATAGTCACTCATCAATCCACGATATGGCATATAGCCGATATCAATCACGATGAGGCACATAGCTACTCATCAACCACGTACTCGAAGTACACCCGTACCTTCTTTCATAGCCCACCCATGCACATGCAACATAAAATATAGTCATGATAATGCATGCACATGTTTATGCATAATCAAGGCATACTCACATACACAAATCAACGAACATATTTTAACAGCTTTGGTACTAACCTGATCATCCTCATACCCTTGAAGGGTATCAATATTACACTTATCACTGCATTTGTTAGTAAACACATCACACATGCAAATATAAATCCCGGAAACAGTAGGCTAGTTACACACCTTATAACCTGAAGCTCTAGACCCTCGATCCCGACGCTATCGCTAAGCGAGACTACGGCTATCTGCCTAACCTGCTGCTCAGACGCTGGCCCACACCCCGGTGGCCAATCTCGAACCGCTGAGACAGCTCTTTTCTTAAACTTCGGGATAGGGGCTTTCCCTTGCCCTCCTTGACTGATATTGGCCTCCATCAAAACGCTTAATCAGAACACTTCGTTAATTGACAAGTACGAGATCTTAAATGAAAAAGGACCATAACTTAACATCCTTACCGAAAGATCTTAAATCCCGAAGGCTTGTTTACTTCTGTCGACTAGCCCCTAAACCTTACTTATCGAAATCCCGAAAAACTACACTTGCCCTTGAACTGTCGTAATCCCTGCTACACAACTATTAGAATTGGCTACTACTAAAAATATATGAGTATAGCCCCTTGGCCGAATACTTACCACCACCTTACCTTGATGAGTAGTCGAATTCAAACAGCCTCAAGTGCTCCCTCACGCCTTATCGATAAACCTCCCGAAGTCACCCTCCTAGATTCGGCCACTGGAGAAGGATCACTTGGCTTAAGGATTTGCGACTTAGTAGAGAGGATGCAAGGCTGAAAGGTTCGGCTATGGCTTCCTATTAGGGGTGAAATATTCGGCTATACAAGGAGAAGGTATAGAATTGGAGTTGGAAGGAAAAATAAATGAATAGGGAAAAAAGTAGAGGAATTCGGCTACTTGCAAAAATGACTAAAAGAAAATCAAGATGATAGATAGGTGCTTATAAAGGAATTCGGCACTAATGCCCCTATACTTGCCGTCCACTCTTCCTTTGAAGAGTTTAAAATTCCACCACTTCTTCGATTTACTCTAGGCCACAAGTTAGAATTAATCCAAAATAATATGAATTAATCACAAGGCTATTTTTCCTCTGCCGACTACAATGATTTAATCCCATAATAATCTAATAATAATGCTAATATTATCCCTTTTTACCTTATCAAATAAATAATAAAATAAAGAAACCATGTGCTTAACAAACTCTTCCAGCCGAATTCAAAAAGGACTAAACAATCATCAATTTAATCTTATCTATTGAAGTTCCCATGTGCCGTCCACCTTCACGCCACCTCTTCACATCAGCAGCAAAAGAAAAACCCCAACTGCAGCCTCCAGGGTTCGAACGCAGGACCTGGTGGAACAAGCTCCCAAGCAACGCCCCAGGCCATTCGGCCAAAGCGCTCTTTGGGAAATAAATTCGCCCCGTTTTCTTTTAAGCCCTCTCCATCTCCAACGCTAACTTCACACAACAAAACCATAAATGGTGCCCCAAAATAAAGAACGTACCTGATATTAAGTCCTTGGCTGACTCGCATCCGATCCTTTAGCACCTCTGCCGGTACCATTTCCTTCATGGCTCAAACCTCGACCTCTCGTTGCCTGAGGACAGTTCTTAACCAAATGGGCCTTCGACCCACACCGGAAACATTTCTTACTATTTTCCCAACATTCCCCTGAATGAGTTCTCCCACACTTAACACAGGAATGATTCCAACTCACATCAACCGGTGTACGTACAGGATTCTCGATCCTTGGTCTTTTCTGAACATTACCAAACGATGCTGATGGTTCAAAACTTCTCTTATTCTCGTTCCTATTCTTTTCTCGGTTCTCCCTGATAGTCTTCTTAACCTCTTCAGCGATCCGAGCTTTCTCCACCAGAGTGGCGAAGTCCCTTTCCCTCTGCGGAGCAATCAACTCCCGCAACTCATCTCGCAGCCCATCTTCGAATCGAACACTCCTTTCATAATCAGTAGCCACAATTCCTTTGGCGTACTGACTTAGCCGCACAAATTCAGCTTCATACTCCGCTACCGACTTATTCCCTTGTACTAGATTTAGAAACGCTTTCCTTTGCGAGTCCAAATAACTGGCTCCTACGTACTTTCCTTCAAACTTAGCCTTAAAGTAATCCCAATCCAATCGATCCGCCGGTACACCTTGTTTGACAGTAAGCCACCAACGATAAGCTTCGTCGCGAAGTAATGAAACAACACCTTTCAGTTTTTCTTTGTTGGTACAGTCCAAATCGTCCATGATTCTTTCGACTGCTTCTAGCCAATACTCCGCTACGTTCGGAGCTACTCCTGACACTCCTCTAAAGATCTCAGCTCCGTTCGATCTAAGCCTTTCCGATACTGACTTCCGAGTTCCATTTCCCCTACTAACTCCTGCTACTTGTTCTAGCACTCGTAACATGGCCCGCGATACTGCATCATCTTCACCTATCTGATCTTGTTCCTCCGCGCCCACTGCTGGCTGCGGCACTTCACTTTCTGACCCATGGCCAGACCCTACCGGTTCCGATGCTGCCATTCTACCTCTACCGCGTCCCCTAGAACTCATCTCTATCGTTGCGATTTTAATCTGATTTAAGAAATTTTATGCATTAGAAATTTTTTTTTGTTCCACTATTTATCCACGAGCAATTTTATGAGAAGAGATTCTAGAAGTGGTTCTTTCGATCACACAAAGGTTCGGTTCAAGTTCGATACCTTAATACAGGGAGTCACATTCATGTTCATAAACAGAGACACATTCATTCAGTGGTATCTACCACACACATTCACTATTCGGACATTTCTGCCCGTTTCTACCCCAGGGGTATTTCCGTCATTTTCCTACAGGGGTATTTTTGGTAATAAAAGAAATTTTGAGAGCTTTTAATCAGTCAAGACATTTTTAAAATTCCCAAAGCTGGAGGGTATTTCTGAAAATTTGCCAAATTTAAGGCACGGTAGAATTTTTGGAAACCAGGGGTATTTTGGAAATTTTGTCGATCAAGGGTGATTTTGTAATTTTTTTTTTGAATACTTTTGCAAAGTAGGGAAACTTTATTAAAATTAGGGTTAAACCGGAAATTTTGAACGTCAGGGGTATTTTGGAAATTTTTAACACAGGGGTATTTTCGTAGATTTTCCCATATCGGAGTATCTTGATATTTTGAAAACTACAGATTTTGGTATTTTGCAAAGTAAAAATCATTTTAACAAAAGTTGAGGGTAGTGCGGTAATTTAACAATACAGGGGCATTTTTGTAATTTTGCCGCTAGGGGCATTTTGGTAATTTTGGAAATCAATGATACTTTAGAAAAATTTTCACAAGAATCTTTTACTACAGTAATAAGGGTAATTTAAGGATTTTAAAACTAGGAATTTTATAAAACGGCACGGCTAGTCCCTTTCGGGTTTTAATAATTGGTTTAGCCTATGAACAAGTCCTTTTGGTTAAGGTGAACCGTAGCTACGCACCAGGTAGGATTCCAGCGAAGAGGAGGTGAGTCACGAGGACTGCTTAAGTACCAGGCTCTTCCGGATCCACTCCTAGACATGCGCACAATGGTTGCCACACCTTAACTCGGCGACTTAATCACAGGTTTGTTTAATGGTCCTTAAGTCTTATGTGTTCAATTTTTGAGTAAACTAATCCTAGGGTTCAATAGCCCTAATATTCTAATCTACGAGCCCAAATAAGCCCATAACAATTCACATATAACAAATCACTTCAAAAGTCCGAAGTACTTACCTGGTGGACTTCGGGTTGGAGGTACAGGTGCCATGCCAGAATAACCTGAAATAAAAGCCCATATTTTGAAAAGCCCATTTTTGAAAACATTTTTGAACCCAAAACCCTCAAAGCCGAGTTTTGAACTGGGCTCTGATACCAAACTGTAACATCCCCAAACCCGGCCCACAAGTCCTGACCGGATCCGGTATGTCACTGCGGAAAACTTTTAAAAATATTCTTACTTGTGGTGGAACTTGAAAATTTTGTTCTTAATCAAAAACCATGTCCATTAAAAAAAAATCTACTAAATAATATAAGCTTGATATAAAACGTCCGAATTAAAACCTTAATTTATATTTTAAGATATAGTTTGCCGAAGATAAGCTGATTTCAAAATAATAATTTAATCGTTATTTTGCTTTAGCATAATATAAATACTCAAGTAATTTTAATTGGGCCTTATTACAATAAAAACTTATTCAAATACTTAAAATACTGAAAATGACAAATTCTATTAAATAAGGAAAAACAACTTCTGCATGAAAAGCTTCTTCTGCATGGCCACCTTTGTATCCACTCCAACCCGGTCCAAAATCACGAATCACCTGCGATGTTTAAAAAATTGGGTGAGTCACACAGACTCAGTGTGTAATTAACCACTGAATTCCACCCACATGCTAACCACATAATAACCCATGCATTAGATATCATATATCATATTCAGACCATATCACATTCTGGGCTTGGCCCATACTCATAACATTTATCAAGTAACCGGGTAATTAACCACATACCCTCCACATACTGGGCTTAGCCCATTTCTCATTTTTAAGTCCACAATCACATGTATTCACATACCACAATTATGCAATAATGAATCCCGACCCAAGCCTAAGGTCCATCCTCTACACACCCCCTTATCCAGCCTACCACACACCAGGGGATTATTAAATCGCCCTCTCCTTTTTACTCCACAAAGGCATTCAAGCCATCCACGTGCAATTAAGCACAAAATCCACAACGCGACCTCAGTCAGCGCCAATCCACGATGTAGCCGTAGCTAACACCAAAATCACGATGGGACACATAGTCACTCATCAATCCACGATATGGCACATAGTCGATATCAATCACGATGAGGCACATAGCTACTCATCAACCACGTACTAGAAGTACACCCGTACCTTCTTTCATAGCCCACCCATGCACATGCAACATAAAATATAGTCATGATAATGCATGCACATGTTTATGCATAATCAAGGCATACTCACATATACAAATCAATGAACATATTTTAACAGCTTTGGTACTAACCTGATCATCCTCATACCCTTGAAGGGTATCAATATTACACTTATCACTGCATTTGTTAGTAAACACATCACGCATGCAAATATAAATCCCGGAAACAGTAGGCTAGTTACACACCTTATAACCTGAAGCTCTAGACCCTCGATCCCGACGCTATCGCTAAGCGAGACTACGGCTATCTGCCTAACCTGCTGCTCAGACGCTGGCCCACACCTCAGTGGCCAATCTCGAACCGCTGAGACAGCTCTTTTCTTAAACTTCGGGATAGGGGCTTTCCCTTGCCCTCCTTGACTGATATTGGCCTCCATCAAAACGCTTAATCAGAACACTTCGTTAATTGACAAGTACGAGATCTTAAATGAAAAAGGACCATAACTTAACATCCTTACCGAAAGATCTTAAATCCCGAAGGCTTGTTTACTTCTGTCGACTAGCCCCTAAACCTTACTTATCGAAATCCCGAAAAACTGCACTTGCCCTTGAACTGTCGTAATCCCTGCTACACAACTATTAGAATTGGCTACTACTAAAAATATATGAGTATAGCCCCCTTGGCCGAATACTTACCACCACCTTACCTTGATGAGTAGTCGAATTCAAACAGCCTCAAGTGCTCCCTCACGCCTTATCGATAAACCTCCCGAAGTCACCCTCCTAGATTCGGCCACTGGAGAAGGATTACTTGGCTTAAGGATTTGCGACTTAGTAGAGAGGATGCAAGGCTGAAAGGTTCGGCTGTGGCTTCCTATTAGGGGTGAAATGTTTGGCTATACAAGGAGAAGGTATAGAATTGGAGTTGGAAGGAAAAATAAATGAATAGGGGAAAAAGTAGAAGAATTCGGCTACTTGCAAAAATGACTAAAAGAAAATCAAGATGGTAGATAGGTGCTTATAAAGGAATTCGGCACTAATGCCCCTATACTTGCCGTCCACTCTTCCTTTGAAGAGTTTAAAATTCCACCACTTCTTCGATCTACTCTAGGCCACAAGTTAGAATTAATCCAAAATAATATGAATTAATCACAATGCTATTTTTCCTCTGCCGACTACAATGATTTAATCCCATAATAATCTAATAATAATGCTAATATTATCCCTTTTTACCTTATCAAATAAATAATAAAATAAAGAAACCATGTGCTTAACAAACTCTTCCAGCCGAATTCAAAAAGGACTAAACAATCATCAATTTAATCTTATCTATTGAAGTTCCCATGTGCCGTCCACCTTCACGCCACCTCTTCACGTCAGCAGCAAAAGAAAAACCCCAACTGCAGCCTCCAGGGTTCGAACGCAGGACCTGGTGGAACAAGCTCCCAAGCAACGCCCCAGGCCATTCGGCCAAAGCGCTCTTTGTGAAATAAATTCGCCCCGTTTTCTTTTAAGCCGTCTCCATCTCCAACGCCAGCTTGTAAAATAAATATCCAAAATTCTGTTTCCCTTGCGCCTTGAACTCACGACCTGCACCAAGCCCTCCTTACAACGCCCAGACCAACTCTCCCAATTGACTTTCATGTCAATCAACCCTTACCTTTTAATTATAAGCCCTCTTCTTGGCTCTCTTGCCTTTGACGCAAAAAGCCCAAAAATAACACTCCTTGCGTCCTTCATGTCTCGAACCCGAGACCTTAACCAAAGCCCCTTTTCAAGTAGCGCCTCAGCCACTCCGCCCACCTGCCTTTCATGTCAATAAGCCCCCCAGATTTAATTATAAGGCCTTCCTAGGCCTAATGCCCAAAAAACCCAAAAATAAAACACCCTTGTTGCCACTTGGACTCGAACCCAGGCCTTCATTAGCGCTACTTCCAGCCCTTAAGCAGCGCATAGAGCCACTTTGCCAACTGGACTTTCATGTCCATTAACCTGGCCATTTATTTATAAGGCATACCTGGCCCAGTTCCCCTGACGCAAAATAAAACCAAAATGCTGCCTTTGCAGCTCGAACATGCGTCCCCTAAGCATCATGAGGCGTCACCTTCCCAAAGCCCCAATTAGCGCCTCCATGCCACTCCACCAAAGACATTCTTGTGTCTTAACCTTCCAAATAATTTTCTTAAGACCTCCAAAGCCCAGCTCCCCTTCTTAACACTAAAATTCAAAAATTTCCTAAGTCATCCCTTGCCTTCTAGGGTTCTCCAAACCCCTAAAAATTCCTCCAACTTGACCATAAGCCTGCTAAACACTCGGGTTATGCTCCAAACACATAACCCCTAAACCAGGGTGTTACAATTCTACCCCCCTAAAAATAATTTCGTCCCCGAAATTACTTACTACCATGCAATCTTAACTCACTACTCTACGCCTCTGCTGCGCACTCTGATTTTAGTAAATCTATCCTGCCTTCTAGACACAGTCTTAAGGTTCACATCCAGAGTTCCTATACTTCACTAGCCACACAAGCATGAGCTAACTTCACACAACAAAACCATAAATGGTGCCCCAAAATAAAGAACGTACCTGATATCAAGTCCTTGGCTGACTCGCATCCGATCCTTTAGCACCTCTGCCGGTACCATTTCTTTCATGGCTCAAACCTCGACCTCTTGTTGCCTGAGGACAGTTCTTAACCAAATGGGCCTTCGACCCACACCGGAAACATTTCTAACTATTTCCCCAACATTCCCCTAAATGAGTTCTCCCACACTTAACACAGGAATGATTCCAACTCACATCAACCGGTGTACATACAGGATTCTCGATCCTTGGTCTTTTCTGAACATTACCAAACGATGCTGATGGTCCAAAACTTCTTTTATTCTCGTTCCTATTCTTTTCTCGGTTCTCCCTGATAGTCTTTTTAACCTCTTCAGCGATCCGAGCTTTCTCCACCAGAGTGGCGAAGTCCCTTTCCCTCTTCGGAGCGATCAACTCCCGCAACTCATCTCGCAGCCCATCTTCGAATCGAACACTCCTTTCATAATCAGTAGCCACAATTCCTTTGGCGTACTGACTTAGCCACACAAATTCAGCTTCATACTCCGCTACCGACTTATTCCCTTGTACTAGATTTAGAAACGCTTTCCTTTGCGAGTCCAAATAACTGGCTCCTACGTACTTTCCATCAAACTTAGCCTTAAAGTAATCCCAATCCAATCGATCCGCCGGTATATCTTGTTTGATAGTAAGCCACCAACGATAAGCTTCGTCGCGAAGTAATGAAACAACACCTTTCAGCTTTTCTACGTTGGTACAGTCCAAATCGTCCATGATTCTTTCGACTGCTTCTAGCCAATACTCCGCTACGTTCGGAGCTACTCCCGACACTCCTCTAAAGATCTCAGCTCCGTTCGATCTAAGCCTTTCCGATACTGACTTCCGAGTTCCATTTCCCCTACTAACTCCTGCTACTCGTTCTAGCACTCGTAACATGGCCCGCGATACTGCATCATCTTCACCTATCTGATCTTGTTCCTCCGCGCCCACTGCTGGCTGCGGCACTTCACTTTCTGACCCATGGCCAGACTCTACCGGTTCCGATGCTGCCATTCTACCTCTACCACGTCCTCTAGAACTCATCTCTATCGTCGCGATTTTAATCTGATTTAAGAAATTTTATGCATTAGAAATTTTTTTTTGTTCCACTATTTATCCACGAGCAATTTTATGAGAAGAGATTCTAGAAGTGGTTCTTTCGATCACACAAAGGTTCGGTTCAAGTTCGCTACCTTAATACAGGGAGTCACATTCATGTTCATAAACAGATACACATTCATTCAATGGTATCTACCACACACATTCACTATTTGGACATTTCTGCCCGTTTCTACCCCAGGGGTATTTCCGTCATTTTCTATAGGGGTATTTTTGGTAATAAAAGAAGTTTTGAGAGCTTTTAATCAGTCAAGACATTTTTAAAATTCCCAAAGCTGGAGGGTATTTCTGAAAATTTGCCAAATTTAAGGCACGGTAGAATTTTTGGAAACCAGGGGTATTTTGGAAATTTTATCGATCAGGGGTGATTTTGTAATTTTTTTTGAATACTTTTGCAAAGTAGGGAAACTTTATTAAAATTAGGGTTAAACCGAAAATTTTGAAAGTCAGGGGTATTTTGGAAATTTTTAACACAGGGGTATTTTCGTAGATTTTCCCAAATCGGAGTATCTTGATATTTTGAAAACTACAGATTTTGGTATTTTGCAAAGTAAAAATCATTTTAACAAAAGTTGAGGGTAGTGCGGTAATTTTACAATACAGGGGCATTTTTGTAATTTTGCCGCTAGGGGCATTTTGGTAATTTTGGAAATCAATGATACTTTAGAAAAATTTTCACAAGAATCTTTTACTACAGTAATAAGGGTAATTTAAGGATTTTAAAACTAGGAATTTTATAAAACGGCACGGCTAGTCCCTTTCGGGTTTTAATAATTGGTTTAGCCTATGAACAAGTCCTCTTGGTTAAGGTGAACCGTAGCTACGCACCAGGTAGGATTCCAGCGAAGAGGAGGTGAGTCACGAGGACTGCTTAAGTACCAGGCTCTTCCGGATCCACTCCTAGACATGCGCACAATGGTTGCCACACCTTAACTCGGCGACTTAATCACAGGTTTGTTTAATGGTCCTTAAGTCTTATGTGTTCAATGTTTGAGTAAACTAATCCTAGGGTTCAATAGCCCTAATATTCTAATCTACGAGCCCAAATAAGCCCATAACAATTCACATATAACAAATCACTTCAAAAGTCCGAAGTACTTACCTGGTGGACTTTGGGTTGGAGGTACAGGTGCCATGCCAGAATAACCTGAAATAAAAGCCCATATTTTGAAAAGCCCGTTTTTGAAAACATTTTTGAACCCAAAACCCTCAAAGCCGAGTTTTGAACCGGGCTCTGATACCAAACTGTAACATCCCAAAACCCGGCCCACAAGTCCTGACCGGATCCGGTATGTCACTGCGGAAAACGTTTAAAAATATTCTTACTTGTGGTGGAACTTGAAAATTTTGTTCTTAATCAAAAACCATGTCCATTAAAAAAAAATCTACTAAATAATATAAGCTTGATATAAAACGTCCGAATTAAAACCTTAATTTATATTTTAAGATATAGTTTGCCGAAGATAAGCTGATTTCAAAATAATAATTTAATCGTTATTTTGCTTCAGCATAATATAAATACTCAAGTAATTTTAATTGGGCCTTATTACAATAAAAACTTATTCAAATACTTAAAATACTGAAAATGAAAAATTCTATTAAATAAGGAAAAACAACTTCTGCATGAAAAGCTTCTTCTGCATGGCCACCTTTGTATCCACTCCAACCCAGTCCAAAATCACGAATCACCTGCGATGTTTAAAAAGTTGGGTGAGTCACACAGACTCAGTGTGTAATTAACCACTGAATTCCACCCACATGCTAACCACATAATAACCCATGCATTAGATATCATATATCATATTCAGACCATATCACATTCTGGGCTTGGCCCATATTCATAACATTTATCAAGTAACCGGGTAATTAACCACATACCCTCCACATACTGGGCTTAGCCCATTTCTTATTTTTAAGTCCACAATCACATGTATTCACATACCACAATTATGCAATAATGAATCCCGACCCAAGCCTAAGGTCCATCCTCTACACACCCCTTATCCAGCCTACCACACACCAGGGGATTATTAAATCGCCCTCTCCTTTTTACTCCACAAAGGCATTCAAGCCATCCACGTGCAATTAAGCACAAAATCCACAACGCGACCTCAGTCAGCGCCAATCCACGATGTAGCCGTAGCTAACACCAAAATCACGATGGGACACATAGTCACTCATCAATCCACGATATGGCACATAGTCGATATCAATCACGATGAGGCACATAGCTACTCATCAACCACGTACTCGAAGTACACCCATACCTTCTTTCATAGCCCACCCATGCACATGCAACATAAAATATAGTCATGATAATGCATGCACATGTTTATGCATAATCAAGGCATACTCACATATACAAATCAATGAACATATTTTAACAGCTTTGGTACTAACCTGATCATCCTCATACCCTTGAAGGGTATCAATATTACACTTATCACTACATTTGTTAGTAAACACATCACACATGCAAATATAAATCCCGGAAACAGTAGGCTAGTTACACACCTTATAACCTGAAGCTCTAGACCCTCGATCCTGACGCTATCGCTAAGCGAGACTACGGCTATCTGCCTAACCTGCTGCTCAGACGCTGGCCCACACCCCGGTGGCCAATCTCGAACCGCTGAGACAGCTCTTTTCTTAAACTTCGGGATAGGGGCTTTCCCTTGCCCTCCTTGACTGATATTGGCCTCCATCAAAACGCTTAATCAGAACACTTCGTTAATTGAAAAGTACGAGATCTTAAATGAAAAAGGACCATAACTTAACATCCTTACCGAAAGATCTTAAATCCCGAAGGCTTGTTTACTTCTGTCGACTAGCCCCTAAACCTTACTTATCGAAATCCCGAAAAACTGCACTTGCCATTGAACTGTCGTAATCTCTGCTACACAACTATTAGAATTGGCTACTACTAAAAATATATGAGTATAGCCCTCTTGGCCGAATACTTACCACCACCTTACCTTGATGAGTAGTCAAATTCAAACAGCCTCAAGTGCTCCCTCACGCCTTATCGATAAACCTCCAGAAGTCACCCTCCTAGATTCGGCCACTGGAGAAGGATCACTTGGCTTAAGGATTTGCGACTTAGTAGAGAGGATGCAAGGCTGAAAGGTTCGGCTGTGGCTTCCTATTAGGGGTGAAATATTCGGCTATACAAGGAGAAGGTATAGAATTGGAGTTGGAAGGAAAAATAAATGAATAGGGGAAAAAGTAGAAGAATTCGGCTACTTGCAAAAATGACTAAAAGAAAATCAAGATGGTAGATAGGTGCTTATAAAGGAATTCGGCACTAATGCCCCTATACTTGCCGTCCACTCTTCCTTTGAAGAGTTTAAAATTCCACCACTTCTTCGATTTACTCTAGGCCACAAGTTAGAATTAATCCAAAATAATATGAATTAATCACAATGCTATTTTTCCTCTGCCGACTACAATGATTTAATCCCATAATAATCTAATAATAATGCTAATATTATCCCTTTTTACCTTATCAAATAAATAATAAAATAAAGAAACCATGTGCTTAACAAACTCTTCCAGTCGAATTCAAAAAGGACTAAACAATCATCAATTTAATCTTATCTATTGAAGTTCCCATGTGCCGTCCACCTTCACGCCACCTCTTCACGTCAGCAGCAAAAGAAAAACCCCAACTGCAGCCTCCAGGGTTCGAACGCAGGACCTGGTGGAACAAGCTCCCAAGCAATGCCCCAGGCCATTCGGCCAAAGCGCTCTTTGTGAAATAAATTCGCCCCGTTTTCTTTTAAGCCGTCTCCATCTCCAACGCCAGCTTGTAAAATAAATATCCAAAATTCTGTTTCCCTTGCGCCTTGAACTCACGACCTGCACCAAGCCCTCCTTACAACGCCTAGACCAACTCTCCCAATTGACTTTCATGTCAATCAACCCTTACCTTTTAATTATAAGCCCTCTTCTTGGCTCTCTTGCCTTTGACGCAAAAAGCCCAAAAATAACACTCCTTGCGTCCTTCATGTCTCGAACTCGAGACCTTAACCAAAGCCCCTTTTCAAGTAGCGCCTCAGCCACTCCGCCCACCTGCCTTTCATGTCAATAAGCCCCCCAGATTTAATTATAAGGCCTTCCTAGGCCTAACGCCCAAAAAACCCAAAAATAAAACACCCTTGTTGCCGCCTGGACTCGAACCCAGGCCCTCATTAGCACTACTTCCAGCCCTTAAGCAGCGCATAGAGCCACTTTGCCAACTGGACTTTCATGTCCATTAACCTGGCCATTTATTTATAAGGCATACCTGGCCCAGTTCCCCTGACGCAAAATAAAACCAAAATGCTGCCTTTGCAGCTCGAACATGCGTCCTCTAAGCACCATGAGGCGTCACCTTCCCAAAGCCCCAATTAGCGCCTCCATGCCACTCCACCAAAGACATTCTTGTGTCTTAACCTTCCAAATAATTTTCTTAAGACCTCCAAAGCCCAGCTCCCCTTCTTAACACTAAAATTCAAAAATTTCCTAAGTCATCCCTTGCTTTCTAGGGTTCTCCAAACCCCTAAAAATTCCTCCAACTTGACCATAAGTCTGCTAAACACTCGGGTTATGCTCCAAACACATAACCCCTAAACCAGGGTGTTACATTCATCTTGTGCAAAGGCAACCGCTTTGTATATTTTGGGAAGGTTGCACAGGCGGTTCGTTAGCTTACTGCGTTAGAGGTTGGCAAGCCCAAGAGACAAAATGACGTGGTATTCGCCATTGAGAAGTGGTGATCTAGCATAAGATGGTCCCACAAAAGCGATTGTTGGCTAGAGTCAGGTTCCTCTAAATTGTAAGTCTAAAATTTTGGAGCTGATGGTCATAGGCGTCCTCTTCCATTATAACTGGTTTATTCTGTTTGAGAATGATCACTTAAAAGTCGAGGTTTGGACCCAAGGCGGATCGAGACAACCAGAGGCTGGAATCTATCCATAAGAAACTCATTTTCCTCAACTCTACTTATCTCTACTATTTTAATTTTAATTTTCGCAATTTCGATTCAACCAAAACTCTTAATTCTGTTTTTATTTTATTTTTCCAAATCAAAACTTTTAATTCTGTTTTTTTAGGTACGCAGGTTTTCTTGGGCACGACTCTGTCCAAGATTTCGAGGAACAAGTGATTGTGCAAATCTGGTCCCTGAGGATTTGACCCTACTTCCCTTATATTATTATTTTTATTATTTTATAGGGATAGGATATTTTTGGTGTTCTCAAAGACCATATCACTCAAGTTAGAGATTTGAAGCATCAGCTCACTAAACGTCTGAACATACTCTCGAACAGTGTCTTGTTGAGTAAGACGGCGCAACTTGGCTCGAGCCTCCTTCTTTGCATACTATAGGTAAAACTATTTCTTCAACTTTATTTGGAACTCCTTCTAAGTCTCAATCGTGTTCCCACCACGCTTCTCATCTGTGGACCTACGACGCCACCACAAGAGAGTAACATTAGTAAAATAAATTGAAGTAGTGTTTACCTTAACGACATCATCCTCAATGCTCATTGCTCAAAAGTATTGTTCCATCTCCCACAAGAAGTTGTCCACTTCCTTTATGGACCTTGTACCCTTGAACTTCTCCAGTTTGGGAACATCTATTGCTCGTTGGTTCTACTTTGAAGCCAACATCCCATTACTCAAAGCAGCCTCAAAAATTGAAAGCTCCCTCTTAAGCTTCGCGATCTCCTTTTTCAAGTCTGACACCATAGCCTCAAGAGCATCATCCCTCCCCTTCAGCTTACTTGTAATGGAATTCGGCACCCTTTTCATCTTTTCCACATTGGAACCAAGAGAATCCAACACAAAATCTTTGAACTGCTCCTCCATTGAGTCAAACTCACCTGTACGTCCCTTGACCAACTCGAATGTCTCCCTCATGTCCCCTACAAACTCCTCGAGATTCACCACTCGTCCTTCTAAAGTTGACAACATGTCCCTTAAACAAATTAATTTTTTTCCTTCCCACAAGTCTTTATTGCCTCATTCTAATCGACAACTTCTTTCGACATCTCGAATGGTGCCTTCACAACCTTAGCCCTGATACCAACTGTTACGAGGCTAGAACTTTAGTCTCGCTATCCATGCAGCCTCAGGCAATTCTTTTGACTCAAATATGCCTAAGTCAGCCTAACTCCCACAAAATGAGGATTCTCATAGAATTCCTCCACGTCATCAATTTATATAGCGGAAGCAACTCGAGTCAAAAGATTACTCAAACGAACAAAAATAACCACAAAAAAAGTAATGCACGAGAGGTGTTTAAGTAAATGCTCTCAAAGAATTCTATTACTCTAAAAATTTAGGATACAATGGATGATTTACAACCAAGGGGGAGGCTCTCTATTTATAGTTGTGCTCCCCTAAATCCAACGGTCTAGCTAAATTTACATCGACAGACGAGATGAAGCCTATCCCTACAATTAAGAGATTTACAAGATTTACACAATCAAATCAAATCTAATCTTATCAGATTTTATTCTCCTCCATTTTCTAAGATTAGTTTCCCTATTTACTAAGGTAACCTAATTTCCCATGTTTGTCTCACTAGGCCACGAAGGCTTCAAGTAGATAGGCTTCATCACTTGTTCTTCGAATCGGGCCAACTATCGTGGGTCAGATGATCCTCATCTAATCGATAGACCCCGATGGGATGCATTTTGTGCAATGGTCACGAGCTTTGCACCTTGGCTTGTGACACTAGTCTCTACACGTTGGATGAATGAGCAAAATAGCTTATCTATTAAATATGTGTTGCTGAATGCTTATTTTAGAGTTTTATATAAAGCATAACAATAAATTTAACCCTCAATATTTACACATTTATTCAAATTAGCTCATATTCTTTTATTTGGTATAAGTTGATCCTCAACCTTTTATTATTGATGTGACGTTATTTTATTTTATATGTCAAGTTAATAAATAATTTAAATTTTTTTGAAATTTCAAATTTTCAAAAATTATAATTTCAAAAATTTTGAAAAAGAGTATTCAAAAATTTAAAAATAAAACCTAAAAATAAAATAAAATTACAAAAATTACAAAAGTTGAAACAATAATACAAGAAAAATTATATTTATTAAGGGTAAACTACACATGTAGTCACCCAACTCTTGGTAAGTTTCTTTTTTGGTCACCCAACTATAAAAAGTTATAAAACAATCACCCAACTTTTCAAATTTTTTTTTTGGTCATAAGTAATGGAAAGATGACTTGGTAGCTTTTAAAATTGACATAATAACCCTCAAAATTTATACATGGTGTTAGTTTAGTCTTGATTCTAAAAAAAATTTAACCCTCAACATTTACACATTGTGCAATTTGGTCTTTTTTTTTTTCAATTTTGCTTTTTTATGACCCTTTGACCTAGAAAGCTAAAAAAAAAAAAAAACAAATCTATAAACTAAGTTTGATCGAAAATATACCAAAAATGTAAACACTCAAGATAATATTTTTCATCTTTTCTCATTCTTTTAAAATCAACCCTCAATGTCACAAATAAAAGTAAAATTGCAAAAAATGATCAAATTGCACAATGTGTAAATGTTGAGGGTTAATAAAATTGCAAAAAAATAACCAAATTGCAGAATTTGTAAATGCTGAGGGTTAATTTTTTTAGAATCAAGACTAAATTGATACAATATATAAATGTTGAGGGTTACAGTTGCTATTATGTCAATTTTGAAACCTGTCAAATTATCTTTCTGTTAGTAATTTCATGGTTGGTGACCAAAAAAAGAAAAATTCAAATAATTAGGTGACCAGAAATGAAAAAATTGAATAATTGAGTGACCATTTTATAAATTTTCATAATTGAATGATAAAAAATATAATAATAATTAGATAACTACTAATGCAATTTATTTTTTAAATACACGACAAGTTGGCACCCCCCAATGTTGGTTTTATCATTCCATTTTCTTACCTTTGCGATCTTGCCACTAAGGGTGAGCAAAATCCGATTAGATTCGAAAAAAATCGATAAAAATTTTAAATTTTGAATTAAATAGTTCGAGTTATTTGAGTTAATCAAGTTATTCGGACCAACTTAAATAAAAAAAAATTAAGTTTTTCAGTTTAACTCGAAAATGAATTACACAATTCTAGTTATCCGAAAATCCGAATAAGAAAAGACAAAACTACACCGTTTTGATAAATGTTTTCTTTTTTAAAAGTTAAAAGTTAAATTCATTATGCTAAAAGGCAAAATTACATCATTTTGATAAATGTTTACCCATTAAGTTAAAAAGCAAAATCATTATATTGTTTATGTAGTTAAATAATCTTGTACTTTATCTACTAGTTAAATAATCGGTACATGTAAACGCAACATTGAGTATAAATAATAAGATTCATTAACTCGACTTGACTCGAAATTATTTATCTCGTTTTGATTCGATTCGAAAAAAATTTAAATTGAGTTTAATTGCTAAAATAAAATTTATCAACTCAACTGAACTCAACTCAATTAAATATTCACCACTAATTGTGAGAAGATGAAAGAGTGTTTCCCTCTAAATGTGCAGAAAAATCCAAATCCAATAGGCGCATCCAATCGCATCAATATTCGACATCTTAATCATCTTAAAAATCTCTCTCTCTCTCTCTCATTTTTAAAGAAATTTTCAAATGAAATTTATCTACTTCAAGATAAAGGCAAAAGGAAATCATGATCATATTGCAAGAATTAAATGAAGATAAGAACGTAACATTTATGATTAGCTAATATAATATTTGATACATGAATTTAATTTTTTTAATTTGATATTTAATTTTTTATTTAATTTGGTATATAAATTTGATTTTTTTTTAATTTGATATTTAAAATATTTTTGTCTAATGTGGTACTTATACTCGTTAAATGTTATACAAATTACTCAAATACTAATAATGTTATTTTTTATAAGATAATAAAGATAATCAATATATGATCAACGTGTAATATATGATATTTTTTTTTTTGTATTTTAAATGTTCAATTTCTTTTTGTTTAATTTGATTTAGTTTAATTTTTAATTTAGCATAACAAATTTCTTTTATTTAAGGCTATAAAATTCTTATTTTTTTCTTCAATATCCATTCGCTAAGCATAACTCAAAGCATAATTTTTTAACACAAATTTCCTCTAATACTTTAGGTATACTTTAGGTATGTGTTCCTTCTTGAACCATTCCTAACATTAACAATGAAAGTAATGCCAATCCCAATGAAAGGTAAAATTCGAGCATATTATTTAGTGAAACAAAAAAAACTCCAAATGAATGTAATCATTTTGCCATTGAATTCCATGTTACCTGTCACATGTCAGTCGTATATTAGTTATTTTTGTCCCCTCATAAAAAACTTACATTGTCAATATTGTGTTTCGAGTAATTTGAATAATATTTGACAAGTTTAGATACCAAATTAGGTAAAAAAAATTAGATACCAAATTAGAAAAAAATGTTAAATTATGTACCAAATTAGATAATAAAAAAAAGCTTAGTTACCAAATTTATGTATTAAGAAAAAAAATGTCATGTCAACAATGAAAGTTTGAGGGCCAATTTACTTCAAATAAAAGAGTAGAGACCAAATTGAAAAAAATGTGTAAAAATTGAGGCTAAATTTGTTATTAAGCCATATATATAAAATGATAAATAAGTATTTAACGACATAATTTTAACGGACGAAATATTTTACTCTTCTATCTAACGTGCAACTCCAGTTTATCTATTTTTAGTAGAGAGATCAAAATGCAATCCGGGATATAGTCCAAGGACTGCTATAGTAATTTTACCTATAGTTCAAGAATCAATTTAGTTGTTAAGTCTAAAAATTAATGTGCCACATCATTGGTTCATTACTAAATTATTAAACGAGTGACCAAAATATTACAAGTCTATAACAATAGTAATTATTTTTTAACTTCTCATAGTTAGAGAATGGAAATTTTTTTTATTGAGGAATAATTACTTAACCCCTATGTTGAGGTGCATTAACAAGTTAATGAAGAAGTGCCTTAAATAATCAACTTTGAATAATTAAATGTTTAAATTATAATATTTATAATTAAATGACGAAAGTTAATAATGGAGTTAACTTATCTTCCTTTGAAAATTTTAATTTATTTTTTGTTTCCATATGTCAAAACATGCTTTCAATTGATTTTGTGTCAGCTTTGTTGTTCATGTTGAAAGTTGTTTTCTTCCTTATTAATGCTTGGTCCTACCAACTTTTTAAAAAAATATATCTTTTAAAAGTAAACCCAAAAGATAAAAAGGAAAAGGTTATTTTTAGGCAAGCATTACAAAATGGGTTGAAATGGAAGCACAAAGTTGCACATTTTCTTCCATCCATTTGAATCAATTGGTTGAATTCAACTTAATTAATGCGAATATCCCATCTCTTCATTTCAACAAAAGGAAATATATATTGTTGGATAAATTAAAATATTAAAAAATTAATATGTTTGTTGAGGGATTAATTTTTTCGAGAAAAGTCTTCAAAATATCATCTGTCGGATAGTCGATTGAGTCCCAACAATGTTAAGATATATCTCCCAATAGGGGTTTTGCCCTCCTATTTTGTCTAGGGCCAACTGCCTTAAGAGGTTGCCTGAAGAGGCTTGATTTACAAAGCCGAGAACACCTCAATTGGTGGAGATATGACTTGTAAGGCTCAAAGGAAACATGTCAATATAACACATATACTTGCAAGTATTGTCCCTCGGTGGGGGTTTACAATGTTGCTTGAAGAGGCCTAGTTAGGGGTGTTCAAACTTTGGTTAAAATCGAATTAATTGACCGAACCAATCTAATTTGGTTAATCGATTGGTGGTCGAACTTGATTCGGTCAGAGGTCAGTTAATGGTTTATTGGAATTTCAGTTATCAGTTAATTCCGTTCGAAATCGAGTAATTAATCGAATTAAATAATTAATATTATGTGTTAATTATGTGTTAATTTCAAGACTTATGTAGTGTTTCAAGACATAAAATTTCGATTAATTCTGTTAACTTTCAAGATAAAAACATATATTTCGGTTAAATTTCAATATGTTTCTTGATATGTTTTATACTTGTTTTAACCAAAAGACAAAAACATATAAATTTTGGTTAATTCAGTTAACCAATCGAATTAACCGAAATAATTTGGTTTGGTTAATGGTTAAAGGATTATACAGTTCAGTTGATTTGGTTAATGCTAGTTCAATTCGGTTATTAACCGAACCGACCGTTTGAACACCCCTAGGCCTAGTTCATAAACTAGAAGCACCTTAATTGGCGGAGATACAACTTGTAAGGCCCAAGAGAAATGTGTCAATATAGTTCGTAACAACAATTATGGAAGTCACTAGTGTACAAGGAGATTAAAATTGCCAAACCTAAGGCATATAAGCAATATACTTGCAATTATAGTACCACTTGAGTTACATCTTCATGCAATCTCTTAAGGAACTTTGACTCTCAACAGAATACGAGGGATAAAACCTAGGACAATACTTTAATATTGTTAATGTTTGATTGGGTGCCTAACGTATGATACTTTAAAATTTTCTATTCTTTATTTTTTAAAAAAAAGTTTGAATAAGCATCTATCTTTTATTTTCATCCTTGAAAGTATTAATTTTAACTACAAAATAAAAATACTTTTAAATATTCAAAATCCTCGGTTACAAACAACATTTTGAAATATTAAACTAATAATATTCGTCTATTTATTTATATATGTATTATTAGATTATTTTTAAGATATTTTCATATTAATATCTATCCTAATTTTATTTCACTTTACGACTCCAAAATTTTGAAGTAGAATAAAAATGAAACAACCATTATGGGATCTCAATTTCTGATTGTTAAACAATAGGAAAGAAACAAGAATGAAACAATAATGCTATTGTATTAATCATGAAGAACAACTCAACTTCAATATACATGCATGAAGTGTATTTATAACGTCGCACTTCAACTGCATTGTTAACAGCTAACAGCTAACAGCTAACAACTTAACTAACTATTTAATTGCTAACCACCTTCATTAGTTATCCTAACATTCTCTTGGTTTTCGTTCTTTGCAAAAAAAAAAATTCTTTAGGCACTATGCAAAGGGCCTGTTGAAAAAAACTAAATCGTTTAGGGGTGATGGGTTTTGTGAAGACATCAGCAACTTGCTGATCCGATGGACAAAAATTGACCTGCAATGTTCCATCCAATACTTTCTCTCGAACAAAATGATAGTCGATCTCAACATGTTTTATTTTGGCATGATGAGCTGGGTTGGCAGCTATTGACACCGTGGATGAGTTATCACACTAAACAACAGGTGACTGACGGAGATCCAGATCAATCTCGGACAGCAATTGGGTAATCCACAGAAGTTCAGACACACAATTGGCAAGACTACGATATTCCGCTTCTGATGAAGACCTAGACACAACAGCTTGTTTCTTTGAGCACCACGCAATTGGACTTGAACCGAGGTAAACGACATACCCAGTAGTGGATCGTCTGTCTTCAATGGATGAAGCCCAGTCAGTATCAGTATAGCAGGTGAGTTGAAACTGTCCTCTGGAGTAACGGAGTCCATGGGAGATCGTGCCTTGAAGGTATCGAAGAACACGCTTGACTGCCTTCCAATGATTGTCATTGGGGGCATTCATATATTGACTGAGCTTTTTGACACAGTAGGACAAATCCGGACGAGTAATGCAGACATACTGAAGCATACCGATTATACTCCGATAGAGATGACTATCAACCAACTGTGCACTCTCATCAGCTGCAACTAGCTTTGGAAAACTCACCATGGGAGTTGGTGTAGGTGCTGCTGTAGCCATGCCTGCTTTAACCAGTATCTCACTGATATACTTCTGTTGACTGAGGAACAGACCTTGAGAGTTATGATGAACTGCAATGCCTAAGAAAAAATTGAGTGACCCCATATCTTTGAGAGCAAATCATTTGTGCAATAAGTGAATCACATTGTTAACCTCTTGATCAGAATTGCCAGTGAGAACTATATCATCAACATATGCCATAAGAAGAAGCAGACCGCCAGATGATGCACGAATAAACAATGAAGGATCAGACTTGGACGCACAAAACCCAAGTTGATTAAGCAAAAATTGTTGTAGAGTTTGAAACCATGCTTGAGGAGCTTGTCGTAGTCCATAGAGAGCCTTGTTGAGGCGACACACAAGCTTTTGTCCATTAGGGCCATATTCTTCAAAACCAGGGGGTTGCTCCATGTAAATCTCTTCAGTCAATTCTCTATTGAGAAAGGCATTGTTTACATCAACTTGCCTTAATGACTAGCCTTTCATGACAGCAAGAGCAAGAACTAGACGAATGGTAGTGGCTCGAACAACAGGACTGAATGTATCCCGAAAATCCAGGCCTGCATGCTGAGAAAAACTTTTAGTTACAAGGCGAGCTTTGTACCTTTCAATTGTGCCATCAACATTTGTCTTTACTTTAAACAACCATTTACAGCCAACTGCTTGTCTATTGTCAGGTAGGGAACATAAGGACCACGTGTTATTTTGAACAAGAGCTTGAAGTTCTTTAAAAATAGCATCCTTCCATAAAGCATTAGACATTGCAACATGTATATCCTTTGGAAGGTCATTAGCAGAAGGAGTTGCAGTGCTCATGAAGACCTTCGGTTTAAAGACACCCGCTTTGCTACGTGTGACCATTGCATGCGTGTTGCATGGAACATGCACAGAAGGTACGTGAGGTAGAACATGAATAGATGTATTAGAAGGTAGAGGCATAGGGCTAGGGCTAGCAGTAGTACTAGGAGATGTAGGGTTAGGATTAGCAATAGTAGCAGGAGACATATGGTTAGAACTAGCAGTAGGAATAGGTATAGGCTGTAGTTGTTGAGGTGATTGTCTTGGAAAACGAGCTGGAGAGCAGGCTGATGATAATACAAGTAACTTTGAACTGAACGCTGGTGGGTTTGAAGAAAAAATTTGTTTTTGAGTGAGGGTTTGAAATGGGAAGACTGTTTCATGAAAGGTAGCATTACTAGTGACATATATCTGACCATTGGTGTCTAGACATCGGTAGCCTTTATGGAGAGATGAGAATCCTAAAAAGGTACAGGATGTGGATCGAAACTGTAACTTGTTTGAGTTGTAGGGGTCGTAGATTGGGAAAGCAAAGGCACCCAAAGACACGTAGGTAAGTGTAGGTGGGCTGAGCATGGAACAATTTTTCATAAGGTGAAACATAGTTAAGAGGCTTGGAAGGTAATCGGTTGATCAAATAAATGGCACTAGCAAAAGCATCATTCCAGAAAGTCAATGGCATAGAAGCATGAGCTAGCATGGACAAGTCGGTTTCAACTGTCTGCCTATGTTTTCGTTCAACTAGACCATTTTGAGCTGAAGTGTAAGGGCATGTAAAGCGATGCACAATCCCTTGTTGAGCAAGATACATTTTTAAACTTTGAAACTCTTCTCCCCCATCAGTTTGTAGAGTTTTAAGTTTGCAACCAGTGACACGTTCAGCCTGTCTGTGAAACTGTGGAAACACTGTTAAAACTTCAGACTTCTTCTTTAGAAAATAAACCCAAGTGTATCTTGTACAAGCATTTGTAAAAGCAACATAATAATGAAAATTATTAGATGAAACTGGAGCTGGTCCCCAAACATCAGGAGCTACTAGTTGTAGTGGTTCAGTATACACAGTATTTGATGATTGAAATGGTTGCTTGTGTTCCTTGCCCAAATGATAGTCAATACATGAGAAAGAGTTTTTAAATGACCCGAGAGGTATATTACAGTTGAGTAATGCCTTTGTAAGAACATATTTGCATGGGTGGCCTAGTCTATAATGCCACAAATCAAAAGGAACAGATGAATTAACAGTAAGACATTGAGGTGATGTAGTCGAGCTCGTCTGGACTGAATCAGGAATATGAAGCTTGTATAACCCATGATGAACAGACCCCTTAAGGAGCACCTCGCCTGTATGCATGTCACGAACCTGACACTGTGTAGGCATAAACTCAAAAATTACCTTGTTATCTTTAGTAAACTTTGAGACATATAAAAGATTCTTGGTTATCCCAGGCACACACAATAAGGATCGCATGTATAAGGGCCTTGAACGTGTAATTAAAGACGACTGACCAGAATACAGAATAGGAAGAGTATCACCATTTCCAACATATACCATACCTAGACCCTTATATGATGTGTTTCAGCTAAAGCAGCAGGTGAATGCATGAGATGATGCGTTGCACCAGAATCAGGGTACCAGACATTATCGCCAACTGTCTCAGGAGTGGCAAGAAACGCTTGAGGTTGGGAGCTTGGAGGAACAGAAGCACTGCCTGCTGAAAAACCATTATTGACAAAAGGATTGGACCACACATAAGGAGACACAGTAGATGGATGAAGCCAGTTTGATTGAGCATTGGGAACAGAAGAAGACATCCAAGGCGGCATGGGAGATCCAGTACCAAACATACAAAGGTTGGCTTGTGCAGGCTGAGGTGGCGGTCTATACCCTGTACTTTTGTATGAGGAATCAAATCTATAGTAGCAACGATCGACAAGATGACCTTGTTTTCCACACAATTGGCATTGAAACCTTGAACTGGACATTTGACCACGGCCTCGCCCTCGATTGCTTGAAGGACGATAAGTGGGTGTAGCGCTACTATCAACCTGTCTTGCAGACTAACTTGTGACGATATTAGCAGAAGCAGGAGCCTCAGGGACTAAGGAAAATTGCCGTGTCTCAGCATCTAAAAGCATGGTAGTGACTCCCTGTACAGTATAAGGAGTTTGAATGGCTGAAATGATTGTAATTACAGACTTATATTCTGAAGGTAACCCATTGAGAATAGCAGTAACGTGCTCATGATCGCTGATGGTCTCACCACAGCTGGCAAGACTAGCACAATATCCTTTAATTTTCATCAAGAAATCTCACATAGTAAAATCTCCTTTGCGTTGAGAGTGTAAAGCTCGTCTATAAAACATTAGTCTAGAAGTAGTTTTGCTGCCATAGAGATTAACAATTGCATTCCAAATCTGAGCACTAGTGTCCATACCTATAAGTTGCGGGAGCACTGCTTGACTGACGATGACAAGAGCCAAGACGCAATAGCACTGTCTTGCTGTTCAAACCTAGTAAACTCAAGATTTTCTTGAGGAACACCATTAGCATCTGGAAGATATTGAACAGGAGCAACAGTTCGAGGATCCAAGAAACTCTGAAACTTGAAAGTCTTGGCCACAAGCAAAATCTGTTGACGCCATAATAGAAAGTTAGTATCATCAAGAACCACACTAACCTTCTTTTTCGAGGAAAACCGACTATCAACACCATCAGTAACACTGGACGCCATTGCAGGTGCAGCAGATTGAACTGCAGAGACATGAAGAAAGAAAACAACTTAGCAGACTAACCCACAAGGATCAATGGCAATCTGATACCATGTTAAACAATAGGAAAGAAACAATAATGAAATAATAATGCTACTGCATTAATCATGAAGAACAACTCAACTTCAATATACATGCATGAAGTGTATTTATAACGTCGCACTTCAACTGCATTGTTAACAGCTAACAGCTAACAGCTTAACTAACTATTTAACTACTAACCACCTTCATTAGTTATCCTAACACTGATTACGGCCCAAAAAGTAAAACATATACTATATAACATATAATGAAACAATTGTAAAATACATTGAGATTGAAAAACAAGTGCAAAATATTATTTTATATACAATATTGAGCTGAAAATAGGTCAAACTTTAACTTATGCTATTTAGGGCTAGTTTGACAATACTTTTGAAAAGTGCTTTTGAAAAATTTGAGTGTTTGGTATTGCTGTCAGAAAGTGCTTTTGAGAAATAAAATGTCCATTTTAGACATATGATATTATAAAGTCACAAATATGTATTTAAATAATGTTCAAATTAGTTACTATTATGATATTTTAGCAAAAATATAAAAAAATTTATTATAACTTATTGTTAATATTTTAATATATAATATTAATTTAAATATTTCTAAGTACAAAATAAATATAAAAATTCAAGCTTTCGTCTATCTATCTATCTATATATATTACTTTATCTAGTAAATCCAAATTAGCTGAAAAAATTTACATTATCATCCATATAATTCACCAAAAAAATCCTAATTCAGAACAAAAATCAAAGAAACAAATAACTTAAATCCACCAAAATTTAAAAAAGAAAATCTTGATAAGCAAATCTTTATGAACCCAAAATTTTGTTCACTAATAGCAATAACTAAAGCACCATAAAAACAAAATCCTCAACCTCTAAGCATAGGGGTAGAGAATCCAAAAATGAGAAGCAAAGGTAAACAAACATGAAATTTTAAACAAACCCAGAAAAAGTTCACCCATAAATAATGAAAAGAAGCATTGAGAAACCAAATAATATTAAACTCATAAACAAAGCAAAAATAGAGTATTTTAGAGGGGAGAAAGCAAGGAAAAGCCAGCAGAGATATTTACCTGAGAAAAGAGTTGACATCTTTGAAGAGAAAAGATAATTGAAGAAAGAAATGGGAGCAAAACAGAGACAGGAGATGGGAGGGGAATGGATTGTGAAGCCTGTGACGGTCTCCTATAAATATAGAGACAAAGGCCATTAATGTTTTTTTTACTGCATAATGAACATTTAAAGAGAAGAAGAAGAAAAGAAAGACCTACCTGTGGAGAAGAAGAAGAACAATAGGAAAAGTAAGGTTCAGACAAAAGAAAAAAGGGAAAAAAATAGGTTCTAACTGTCGGAACCATTTTTTTGTTTGAAAACGGGCCGACTTTAAAATATGAAAATGGAGTCCCCACCCATCTTTTTTGAAGTGTGATTGGGCCACTTTTGAAAACGTTTTGGTCTGCAAATTTTAAGAAAACGGGTTCGGGAGTCAGTTACGCACGAGGAAGGATGAGCACCCTCGTAACGCCCAAAATTGGTACCTTATTGATTGATTAATGTCCTTAATGTCGAAAATTGGGAAAGATTTTAAAATAAGAATCTTCAAAAAATGTTTGGATAACTCGAATTGGATATCGAAACTCTCTTGTTCCGAAAAAATGAAATACCACATCCAGCATGATAGGACTCGATGTTTCAAACTCTTGATACCAAAATCATTCCATGATTTCCTGTAACACCCCAAACCCGGCCCAAACACCACGACCGGATCTGGCATGTCACTGAGAAGATTTATTAAAACATGTCACATCTTTGGAAAATCATTTGTTGAATTTATACATTTTAACCGGAAAAACTTTGTAATTTGATAATGTACTCAAAATATAAATTTTATACAAAGCCTTTATGAATTAAAAACCGAAATTTAGTATATGCTTTAGTCTCAATTTTTATCGAATAATTCAAGCGTCTAAAAATAAAGCCCAAAACCCAAAAAAAAAATATAAAATGAATAGCCCATGGCCTTATTACAATGAAATAAAAACCCAACTATACCAAAATATTAAATATAAATAAATAAAATAATGTGTGGCAGTATCCAAAATAATCTCATGCATGGCCACCTTGCGTTCCTCTCCAACCAGGTACGATGCTTTAAGTGTCTCCTATAAAATGTTAAATAATAGGATGAGCCACGAGACTCAGTGTGCAACCCTCATGCACCATCAGATTGGGCCTTAGCCCCACAGAACAGATATCAAAACATGAAATAATAGAAATTAGGCAAAGCCCAACCCAATCCTAGGTTTCCATCCGCTACACACCACCCTTACCTGCCATTCACACCATTGGGGATTTCTACAATCAACCCACACCGCTACACACCATCGATGGCAGTCATGCTGCAGTTAGCTGCTCATCGTCAGATCATGGCAATAGCCACTACAACAGATCATGGCAAAAAGCCACTACAACAGATCATGGCAAAAGCCACTACAACAGAATACTTCCCCTTTTATCAATCTCCCAACCCCGTGAAATCACAGAAATCGGCATACATACAAGCATATCATCAGCAGAAACATTCACTTATGAATGACAGAGATCACTAACCTGGTGATTCGCTTTTACCCTCCTTGGGTTTTCAACCATTATGCCGGGATTTCGGCATTTAACAGAGTATAAGTAGATTTAATAACACATATTAGCAGACAATCTAAATGGTGTGAGAAGTTACACACCTGATAACACGTAGTACTACTCTCTATGTCGATACCCTTACTAATCAGATCTACTGCCCTTTGTCTACAACTTTGCTCAAAAGCCGGAAGAATGCGAAGATAAGGCCTCCCCTATATTCGGCCAAGGGTTAGTGTTTTACCCGAATTATACGTTTAAATTAATAGACCTCCTTACCTTGAAATCCCGAAAGTAATACGATCCGAGTGCTACTGAAATCTGGCTTAAAAATCTAAACGATTGAATCCTCTTCAAATCCCGGAATGCCGCAAATGAAAGAAAACACGAGATTAATCCACCATGTAGCCATTCGACTATGGTTTCTAAAAGCCAGAATAGATTGAAAGAATAACATATTCGACACTTACCTCTTCAGAAGATTTCGGCTACCCCTTGCAGGAAAATTCGGCAAACACCAGAGAAGAGATCTAGGAATTTTGGCTTTTAAGAAAATCCTGAAAAAGTATGAACAAGAGAAGACTGATACGTTTTCGGCTTTTAGAAGAACTGAGTGAGGAGTTTCGGTTTTTGGCAGAAAAAGAGAAGAAGAAAAGAAAACAAAAAAGAGGCTTGGAGATTTCGGTTAGGAAGAAAAAGAATGGAAAAAGATTTCGGCTTAATAGAGAAATCGGCACAAGAGAAAAAGAATGAAGAAGATAATGAAATAAAAGGTTTCGGCTTCTGGAGAATTCAAAAGAAAAGATTGCAGAAAGCAACTAGGGTTTTGGCTTGTAGAAGAGAATGAGAGAAAAGATTGAGAGAATGAGGTTCAAATGCCAGAATTGAAAAGATATCCCCCCTATTTATAGAAATTTCGGCCATCACCTAGCCTTGCAGATAAATCCTATCTTTTCTCCTTTATCTTAATCCATCCATATCTCCCAAAGAAACCTAGATAGCACCACCTCTTCCTTCTTTTATCAGCACATTATCCACATAATTTAAAACATAAAATCCCCTAAATAATAGCCTTGTTGCCGTCCAACCTACTCCTTCTTATAAGTGTCGAATTTGGCCCAAAAACATGGGCTCCAAACGGCCACAAATTGGGCCTCTCCCCTGGCCTATTGACGCCAACTCCCTTCTCTCTTAGTGGCGCCATTTTGCCACTGGGCCACAAGCCCATTATGTCATTTAAACTCAGATACCACCTTTTAAACATTATAGTACCCAAGCAAGAATTTCACCAAGGCCTTGTCCACATCTTGAGCTCAATTTGGACCCCTAACAGTTAAATTAACACATTAAACATATCCACCCATTAAACGCATAGGCCCAAGAATTCAGGATGTTACAGTTCTACCCCCTTAAAGAAATTTCGTCCTCGAAATTTACAACTAACTATTAATCTACTACCCAGGTCTCACCACTATGCTTTCGCTGCGCACTCTAATTCTAAAGCCAAAAGAAACACTTAGTACACTATGGTAGAGTACGCACCGGTATTCGCATCTAGAGCATCCTCGTCCCCTTGTACTCATTCTACCGATTCGCATTTATCTGATTAGAAATTTTATGAATTATTAATTTCTTTCACTGATTAACCCCGAACAATCTTATGGACAGTAGTTTCAAAAGTAGTTCTTTCGAATCTAAATTATATCTACGGGTTTCAGTCTCAAGTTTGTACCTCCTAGTTCTAGGAATCAGATACATTCAACCATCATACATCAACATACAAGTAGCATCCACGAACTCACATTCATCACATAAGGGTATTTTCATCATTTCACTACCCAGGGGTTTTTCCGTATTTTATCCTACAAGGGTATTTTTCGTAGTTTCCCAAAATATGGTATCTTGGTGATTTTTCGAAATAGAGGTATTTTGGTATTATCGTTGTAATAACCAATTTTTGCCTGGGCCCAATACAGATTAGAGGCCCAAGTGATAAAACAAAAACAATAAAACCCAAATAGATCAAACGTCCAATTACAAATTAAGCCCAATAAATAAAAAGTCCAGTCCATTTACAGAACAAAACTAGGGCCCAATTACAAAACCAAATGTCAAGCCCAAATCAAAACAAATAATGAAAACCAAGCCAAACAAATTCAAATCCAAACCAATTCCAGCCCAAAACCCGTCAGACCCACCAAGCCCAATCTAAGCTCTAACCCATAAACGGAATAAAGTCAAAAAAAAAAAAAACAAACAGCTTCTACAAGCCCAGTTAGCCCAAATAAACAGCCCAAATTTAATGACCCTAAACCAATAGCCTAGCCCAAAACCCATGGCCCAAAAGGCCCAATACCTTAACAAGATCAGAGACCTAGGGTTCCTGGGAAACCCTAGGCTCCGCCGACCCTTCGTTTGCCCCGATGTGGGCGCCGCATGGCCCTTCGTCTGCTGCCACGTTGTACTGACCCCATGCGCATCATTTCCTCGCCCACCACGCCTCTGTCAGCACCGCACGCCTCTACCTCCACCAGTAGATCCCCACGCCTCTGACACCTCTCGCACCCACCACCATCGCCCATACCCTGCAGAAGGGTTGACAAACAGAGAAACAGAGGCATCAAGAACAAAGAAGTATGGAACGAATATTAGAATAACAAAAAATAGATGGTGTCTTTCGGCTATAAAGCCGTTCGAATAGCGATGTAAATTTTTTCCCTTTTCTTTTGGAAGAACACTTGGATAAGCAATCAAAAAACACATCAATCAGAAAGAAAAAGAAAAAAGGTTGATTTCGATTTTACTTCTTTAAGTCGCCTTTGTTTTGCATTTTGTTTATTGGTTCGTTCGTTGATTTTATCATTTTAAAACAAACTTTTACAAAGTCAAAAAACGAAAGAGAAGGAAGAAGGTTTTACCTGAACCAGGGGCGCGGCGTCGGAGGCTCCTCTCCGTCGTCGAGACTAAACCGGGACCCCAAGAGAGGGTTTTCCTCTCTCGAGTGTCGGGGAGCCGAGGTTTGGTTCACACGAGTTCTGTAGCGGGGCCAAAGGCCTATCGCCGTGTACAATCGGCTGCCAGATGTGGTACCGTGTCACGAGGGCTGGCTGAGGAACCCCAACCGACGGCGCGATGATGGGTTCTGAAAACCCTAGCAGAGCATCGGGAAGGGGGGAAGTCTGTTTATTTTTTAAAAGAAAAAGGGAATCAAAATGGCAAAATAAAAAAAAGGAGAAGGCTTTATAAAACTAGCAAACGGCGCCGTCTCGAGAGGGTAGGATCCGCGCGTCAACCCGCTTGGTGACTCGGATCCGCGCCTCTCTGCTTTAAAAGGGGTTATTGCACGTTTAGACCCTCTGCTCGTCGATTCTGTTGCAATATAGTCCTACCATAAAACGCAGCGTTTCCGGTGGCTGAAATATTTATCGACCCAGTCCTCATTCATTCGCACACATTGTAATTTTAGTCTTTTTTAATTTATTTTTTAATTTATTGTTTTTTTTTTGCTCCGTAATTTTATTCTGATTTCAAAGCAGTCCTTTAATAATTTATGTAATTATTTGTTTGTTTATTTCTTTAATCATTTTCTTTTCACTAATATTAAATGATAAATACTGTGACTTAAGTTATTTTTAGGATATATATATTTTCATAAATGCGATATATATATATATGTATATATATTTTTTTCTTTCGTACACACATTTGTATTAAATTATTTTTATACATATACCATTAATTTCGTATTATTTTATATAAGTATTTTCGTTAAAATTCATTTATACGTATAGATATATTTTAAATTTCTCCATTAATGTAATCTATTTCTTCTTAAACTCATATTTCGCGACATGTTTTTGTTTATTTCGAAAATCCTTATGCATTATTGTCTTTATATATATAAATTATTAATACTAATTTTTATTCCATGCATTTAGGGTTATCATTGATTTTTGCATATTATTTGTTTTGATTTCCTTGTATATAGTATTTATTTGCAATCTATTGGTATTTAAGTTTTTATTTTATATGCATACTATCCTCATACCACATTTCAAACTTCAATATATTCGAACCTCTTCAAACTTTTTATTACATTTAAAAATGAATGTTGAGCCAATTTTAAGATTACATATTTTAAAAGAGAAGAAGCAATATTTGTATGTTTAGAAGTACAGAAAGTTACATCCTAACGTGTTGGGTGTTGATTTCTCGTTCAACTAAATAATCAAATATCCTTTTTATACGCTTTGAAGATCAAGGTTGATCTCGATGTCAGAGTATAAAGGCATTATACCCTAACATGCTGGGTATGATACCTTCATCCCTTTGAAACGAGTTAAATCTTGAAATTCAATCCTGCTTTAAATGACCCTTTTTTCAAGAGTTTTTAACCCTAAATAATTTCAAGTCTTCAACATTAGGACAACATCAATCAATTTGGTACCAATTTTGGGCGTGACGAGGGTGCTAACCCTTCCTCGCGCGTAACCGACTCCCGAACTCGTTTTCTCAAATTTTCGTAGACCAAAAAAAAAAACACTGTTTTTGTAAATCAAAATGTTTTATTAAAACAAAGGTGATCCGATCACACCTAATAAAGATCGGTGGCGACTCCCTATTTTTAAAAGTCGATTCCACTTTTCAAAAAATGGTTTCGACAGCTTGGCGACTCCATTGGGGATCTCGAGAGTCAGGCAATAAATTGATTAATTTTTTGTCCTCTTGATTGAAAATTTGGAAAATTGTTTTAATCATGTTTCTGTCGATGCATCTGCCTATGCTATAACTGTAATACTGTTGAGTCTCATGATACTGGCATTTACATTGCATGACCGCTGTGGTCACACCTTTAAGTGGAGTAAGAAACTAAGCCTTCGTGAGGTTTTCACCTCCGCATGGGCTAGTGGATTGCTTCCGGGATACATCCGTACCTATGTGCTTCGTGAGGTTTTCACCTCCGCATGGCCATAGGGAAATGTATCCCCCTGAACCGAACTTGGTCCGCATGAGCCTATAATGGGTGAGGATTGAGGAATCTACTGGTTCAGGTACCCCTCTTTAGAACCAAGCCCCATACAGGAACCTAGAGCCTATCCTAGGCAGAATGTCGAAACAGTTACCCAGATAAGTGTTTAATGATATTTTACTTGTTTTGATTATGCAATATTAACTTGTGTTGATTTGTTTGATCTGCATGACATTCCATATAGTAGAGGTGTCAATTTCTGTTCGGTTGCTGAAATAGGAAGTTTGCTATGGAAAACGACTTTCTTGATAAAGTAGAGGACAATGCGGCCGTGCGCACATGGTCAGAAACATTGCAGTTGGAAAAAGGAGATAGCTTAGTTGAAGGTCATACATCGGAGCTGAGGGACTTCACCCGTGTCAACGTGACACAAAATGAGCTTCAAGAGTTGCGGGATATCTGGACCCATTGGGAAGAGGAAGCTAAACAGATGTTCTGCCACCGTTATGGTGATATCTCTTACTTATTGGATGTTAAGTTAGACAAACACCTGTTTCGGGCTATGGTCCAGTTTTGGAATTCCGCATACAGTTGCTTCTCTTTTGGGAAAGTGGATTTGGTGCCAACAATAGAAGAATATACCACTTTACTTCGTATTCCCGGGATATAAGTTGACAAGGTTTATATTAGGCCTACCTATGTCCCTCCTTTGGCGAAGAAGTTGATGAAAATTACGGGAATGAGTGAACAGTGGATCTCGACCAAGATTCAACAGAAAGGTGAAGGGAGATGTATTCCTTGGGTAAATTTAAGGGATCTGATTTTGATGCACCCTGATGTGAGGAGGAAGGTTGATATCTTCGCCTTAAGCCTCTGCGGACTAGTCATCTTCCCAAAAGCCCAAAGACACATAGATGAAGCAGTGGTGGATTTGTTCGATCGATTGGATAAACAAGTTACACCTGTCCCAGCAATTCTTGCAGAGACTTTCAGATCATTAAATGCATGCAGAAGAGCGGGAGAAGGAAGGTTTATCGGATGCGCATAGCTATTAATGGTATGGTTTTATGGGCATTTTTGGAAGATGGATAAAGTCTCTTGTCGACCCTTTTATAAGGATTATTCACTGATAAAAGAGGAAGTAGCCGTGTCAAGACGAGAAGATATAACGGAAGAAGGATGGAGGACAATTCTTCAAAATCTTCAGGAGGGAGACATTGAGTGGAGAGCTCCATCGATGGTGCCTGGAGGGATCCTTTACAGATGCGGAGACTTTAATTGGGTCCCTCTACCCGGAATTTGGGGAGTCATCGGGTATGCCCCTTTGCTAGCAGCAAGACAATACCAGTTTAGACAGTTCATGCCAGCAACACATGGGTTGGATCGAAGCGAATTCTCTTATACAGGAGAGGGTTATAAGAAGAAGATTAAGGATATTACAAATGCTTGGAAGCAAACCTACCGGATGAAGAGGTTGACTGTGGGCGAAACGGCGACTTCTGAGTATAAAGTGTGGCTAAACAAAAGAATCAACGACAATATCCCGAGACCAAGTTCAGATAACGCTCAATCTACGGAGGAACGGTTGCAAATGATACCGACGGAGTTAGAAATTATAAAGCAAGATTTTGTACGGCGAAATTCAAAGCTCGAGAAGAAAATTGAGCAGTTAGAGGAGGAGAAGATGCTTTTGAAGTTGGATACAGAGATACAGAAATCAGAAGCAGAAAATATGAGAAAGGGAAAGAGCAAAGCCGAAGAAGAGCTGGACAGCCTAAAAAGGGACTACAAGAAGATGCACCTCTCAATGAGAACTGCGGGACTAGGAAAGACTTCGAGTCAATGGCGACAAGAGTTACAAGAGAAAAGAGCTAAGACCGAGCAATGGGAAAGGAAATTTCAAGAAATGAAGGCTCAGAAGGAGATCCTAGAAAAGCAAGTGCCAGAAGGCCAAAACAGAAGAAATAAATTGAAGACTGGAGTGGCGGAGTTGGAAAGGTCTCTTGACTATTATCAAAACCGTAACTCGGTAAGAGAATTAAAGGCAAGTTTGAGTAGAATCGAAGAAATGGAGAAAAAGATCGAAGAGTTAGAAATGGAGCTGCAGAACTGTCAGAATCATATTGGATATTTAAAGGAGAATGAAGAACGAAGAGAAGTGGAGATGTACCATTCCCAGAATCAAGTCAAAGATAGAGATTACCTCATGGGGGAGGCTATAACCCAGATACGAGAGATAGCCGAGTATTTACAGACTCTAGCCATACAAGCTGACACATTGAGCGTACAGTTCGAGACACGGTCGGATCGTGGACGAGAATTAGCTTCCCTACTGACGAAGATTAAAGCCTTAGGTGTTAGAGCAAGGTTGTTCTTGTAATCTATCTTGTGTAAAGAGCTTTGTTTTCTAAGAAAGTTTTCTATGGGGAATTGAATCAGAGTTGACACCTTTTTTGCATTCATACCATGCATTTGCATTGCGTTGCATACATTAGTATCATATCACCTTAATTATTCACTAAGGCTAAAATCGTATAATCCGCAGTTGCGACACTACGAATCTGGAATCACGTCATCCCTATAGAACACGTCTAAGAGCTAGAGCTATGGATGCCGAACTCAATGAGAGGATCGAAAGAATGGAAAGAATCCAGAGAGAGCTACAAGAACAGTTAGCCAAGTCGCAGCAAGAAGCAAGGGATCTGATGGCAAGATCCCGAGAGGAATCGCTCGAGCAGAAGGATCAAATTGCCAAAATGATGGAGATGATGTCAACTCTGGTCAAAGGAAAAGGGCCCGCGCAAAGTCCTGATGTTACAGAGCCCCATTCGAGAGTTAATCAGGATCCGCTCTATCTCCCAGGATTCACTCCACCCCACGCCCATGCAACGCAAGGAGGATATCCTCAAGGGGAACCGGTAGGCCCAGAGCAACGACCTGCACCACCTGCTCATCTAGGGCAAGGTATGTTTACGTCGAACTCCGGAGATAATTCCGCTAATCTAATAGTTCCGGATTTGGATGATCCAGTAGAAATAGCCAAGCTGAGAATGAAGGAGCATGATGCCGAGGACAAGTATAGGAGTCTAGAAGAAAGACTCAAAGCGGTAGAAGGTACTGGAGTTTTCTCTGCACTGAGCGCCAAAGAGCTCAGTTTAGTGCCTGATCTGGTCCTACCTCCGAAATTCAAAGTGTCAGATTTTGAAAAATACGATGGAACGAGATGTCCAAAGGCGCATCTTATCATGTTTTGTCGGAAGATGGCGGGTTATGTGAATGAAGGCAAATTGTTAATACATTGTTTTCAAGATAGCTTGATCGGATCAGCCCTCCGATGGTATAATCAACTCAGCAGAGAGAGGATCCAATCATGGAAGGACCTAGTATCTGTATTTTGCGAACAGTACAAGCATGTCTCTAATATGGCGCCCGATCGACTAACGCTGCAGATGATGGAAAAGAAACCAGCAGAGACGTTTAGACAATACGCTCAAAGGTGGAAGGACATCTCGGCGCAAATAGAGCCCCCACTGACTAAAAGTGAGATAACGGTCCTCTTTATCAACACCTTGAGAGCGCCATTTTACGACAAACTGGTGGGAAACGCCATAAAAGACTTCGCCGATATCGTAATGTCTGGAGAACTGTGTCGTATGGAGAACTGTGCCCGAAATTACTAGAAAAACAATTAATATCCCCACATTATATGGCACCCCTGAAACCTCCATACCCGAAATGGTACGATCCTAACGCCAGTTGCATATACCATGCTGGAAACCGGGGGCATTCGACAAAAAATTGCCTAGCTTTCAAAAAACGGGTTCAAGGTCTTATTGATGCGGGCATTTTACGATTTGATGGTATTAATAATATGGCTGGAAATCCGCTCCCTAACCATGCTGAAGGGAACGTGAGCGTGGTGATGAAGGAAGACAGGTGGCGAGCTAAAGATCGCGTATCTGAAATAAAGACACCTTTGAGCAAAGTATGGGAAATAATGACTGAGAAGGGCTTGTTCAAGAAAAGTTTCAAGGAGGAAAGTACAGAAGGTCAAAGTTTTTGTGTCTTTCATGGCATAGAAGGGCATCACATCCAGTCTTGCGAGGAATTCAAAGAGTTACTCTAAGACATGATGAACAACAAGGAGGTCAAGATCTTTGATAAAATAGACGAGGCTGAGGAAAGGGAGATATGCGCCTCTGATAATCAACCACCAGCCATCCCCTATAGTGCTGATCAACCTCTGGTAATTTATTATGAGGCCAAGAAGAAGGAAGTCGAACCAAAGATGATAATCAAAGTACCAGCTCCTTTCCCTTACAAGGATGACAAGGCAGTGCCATGGAAATACGATGTCAACATTGCCATACCTGGAGCCATGACTGGAAGTGTTAGCGAGGTGGGGCATTTTACCCGTAGCGGGAGATGTTATTCCCCTGAAGTGGACGAACCGAAGAAGAAAGCCGTTGACGCGAATCAGAAAGGAAAGGCGCCAATGCGTAGTGCTGAGGTTGATGTTGAAATACAGTCTGAGCAAGAAATTAAAAGACCTGTGAATGAGGATGAAGCTCATGAATTCTTAAAGTTTATAAGCATAGTGAATATAACATCGTGGAACAGTTGAACAAACAACCGGCGAAAATCTCAGTGTTATCTCTACTGTTGAGCTCGGAACCACATTGAAACGCTTTACTGAGAGTGTTAAACCAAGCGTATGTGCCGAGCAACGTACCTGTTGAAAAGCTTGATAGGTGGGTGAACAAATTGAATACGAATAATTTCATCTCTTTCAGTGATGTCGAAATACCACCAAATGGTAGGGGTTCTGTAGAAGCATTGCACATCACGACTGGTTGCAAAGGCTATATAATACCGAACGTGCTTATTGATAACGGGTCTGCACTCAATGTCATGCCTTTGGCTACACTGTCCAGGATGCCGGTTGATATGTCTTACCTAAGGCATTGTCATTCCGCGGTAAGGGCGTTTGCTGGGACACGACGAGAGGTCATGGGAAAGATAGAGATTCCTCTAGAAGTGGGCCCATATACATACGATATTGAGTTCCAGGTCATGGACATCGCACCTTCATATAACTGCCTCTTAGGGAGGCCTTAGATCCATTCCGCCAGGGCAGTTCCTTCGTCTCTCCATCAAAAGGTCAAGTTTGTCATGGATAACCGTTTGATCACGGTCGCTGGTGAAGAAGACATTGTTGCGTCTGTCTCTACTGACGTGCCTTACATTGAAGCAAATAAAGATGCAGTAGAATGCTCCTTCCACTCCTTCGAATTTATCAATGCTACATTTGTTGTTGAAGGAAATAAGATTCCCGCACCCAAGTTATCGAAGAATGCCAAGATGGGAATCAAGCTGACTGTGGGAAAAGGAGCCCGAGCGAAGAAAGGGTTGGGAAAATACCAGCAAGGAATAGTCAGAGCACTAAAGCCAGTATACCACAAGGCTCGATGTGGTTTAGGATTCAAGCCTGACGTGCGACAAAGAAGGAAACAGTTACAGAAGGAGCAAGAAAGGAGGATTGTAAGAGCCTCAGGTTGGGAAGTGGAATGGGAGCCCATAATGTATCCTCCCTTGTCGAAAACATTTACATCTGCAGGAATGATATACCCGGGGAGAGATAATTCACGAAACACGTTGTTATCGATTAAAAAGGGCCTTCAGAACTTCAGCATAAACGTCATTGACAAAATGGATGATGCAGTGGAAGACATTTCAATGATACGCCCTATCCCCCCTGGATTTGTTTTGAATAACTGGACTGCCGTGGACCTTCTCGTAGTTTCTAAGTCCTCCCAAAAGTAATGCTCAATGCTCACTTCTTGTATGCCCCTAATTTGTAGGGGGATCTGTTATAAGAGTTTATTTTGGCTATTTAGCTTTTAAATGAACATTAATGAAGATGCCTTTTGTCATGGTCTTTCATTCTCATTGGCTTCATATTTATTCCCTCTTCTCATAGCCTGCCCTTAGATATATCTCATATCATGCCATAGTATCACGTTCGTAGGTTCCAGTACCTCGATGCTCCTCTATAGTTTTTTTTTCCATTTACCTTTCAGGTGCTCAGATATCGACGACGTGAACAATCCCGTTACAAGTCCTAAAATTGATTTCAAGCAAGCTATTTGTTTAGGAGAATTCGAAGCTGAGGAAAATGCTGAGGATTGTGTCTCATCCCCTGACTTACTGAGAATGATAGAACAAGAAGATAAACAGATTCTGCCCCATGAAGAATCTGTTGAGGCAGTGAACTTGGGAAACGAAGAAAAGAGGCAAGAAGTGAAGATTGGGACCTCCATTTCAAAGCACACCAAACATGATTTGATCGCCTTGCTTCATGAGTACAGAGATGTGTTTGCATGGTCGTATCAGGACATGCCAGGTTTGAACGAGGATGTAGTGGTCCATAGACTCCCACTGAAGCCAGAATGCAAACCCATTCAACAAAAGCTAAGACGAATGAGACCTGAAATGTTGCTAAAGATAAAAGAAGAGGTAAGAAAACAATTTGATGCTGGCTTCTTACAAGTCTCTAAATATCCAGAATGGGTGGCTAATATAGTCCAGTACCGAAGAAAGACGGTAAGGTGCGAATGTGCGTAGATTATCGCGACCTGAATCGAGCAAGCCCAAAAGATAATTTTCCCTTGCCACACATCGATACATTGGTAGATAACACAACAAGACATTCATTATTTTCTTTCATGGATGGGTTCTCGGGTTATAATCAGATAAAGATGGCTCCCGAGGATATGGAGAAAACTACCTTCGTGACGATGTGGGGGACATTCTGCTACAAGGTGATGCCATTCGGATTAAAGAATGCCGGGGTAACATATCAAAGGGCAATGGTGATGCTGTTCATGACATGATGCACAAAGAAATAGAAGTCTATGTCGACGATATGATTGCCAAATCTCGAGGGGAAAGAGAGCATGTCGGGAACCTCAGGAAGTTGTTTGAAAGACTGAGAAAATTCCAGCTAAAGCTTAACCCAGCCAAGTGTACCTTCGGGGCTACCTCTGGAAAATTACTGGGCTTCATCGTCAGCGAGAGAGGTATCGAGGTTGATCCAGACAAGATAAAAGCCATACGAGAACTACCGCCTCCACGCACACAAAAAGAAGTCAGAGGATTCTTAGGGAGGTTGAACTACATCGCTCGATTTATCGCTCAACTTACCAACTAGTGTGACCCAATTTTCCGGCTCCTTCGAAAACATAATCTTGGAGAATGGAACGAGGAGTGCCAAGTGGCTTTTGACAAGATAAAACAATATTTGTCCAGCCCCCCGGTGCTAGTACCGCCAACTCCCGGGAGACCGTTAATATTGTATCTGACTGTATTCAAAAATTCCATGGGTTGTGTACTGGGGCAACATGATGAGTCAGGGAAAAGAGAAAAGGTGATTTACTACCTCAGCAAGAAGTTCACGGAGTATGAAGCGAAATATCCGTCAATTGAAAACTCTGTTGTGCTTTGGTCTGGGTGGTTTGAAGGCTCAGACAATATATGTTGTATCATACGACGTGGTTGATTTCAAAACTGGACCCACTAAAATACATGATGGAATCACCTGCACTCTCAGGAAGAATGGCACGATGGCAGATCCTACTGTTAGAGTACAACATCATCTACGTGAATCAAAAGTCGATAAAAGGAAGTGCAATAGCTGACTTCTTAGCAACTCGAACAACTGAGGAATACGAGCCATTGAGATTTGACTTCCCAGACGAAGACTTGATATACACTACAGAAGAAGAATGTCAGTCGTCAAATGAGAAATCATGGAAGATGAGCTTTGATGGTGCATCAAATGCATTGGGGCATGGGATTGGAGCAGTCTTAGTGTCACCAGAAGGGAATCATTACCCATTCATTGCCAGATTAAATTTCTTCTGTACCAATAACATAGCGGAATACGAGGCTTGCATCATGGGACTTCGCACAGCTATTGAAAGAGGCATCAAAATCTTAAAGGTATCCGGGGATTCAGCATTGGTGATTTACCAAATCCGTGGAAATTGGGAAGTGAGAGACTCGAAGTTGGTCAAATATCGCGATCTTGTTGTGGAATTGGTCAAAGAATTCGAAGAAGTGACTTTTAATTACTTCCTACGAGAAGAAAACCAATTGGCTGATGCCCTGGCCACCTTGGCTTTAATGTTCAAAGCAAACCGAGAAACAGAAATAATGCTCTCCAGATGAGCATATATGAGGCCCCTGCGCATTGTTTTAGCATTGAAAAAGAGGCGGATGGACAGCCATGGTTCCATGATATCTTAAAATATGTCAAGAATCAAGGATATCCTGAGCAAGCAAATGAGAATGACAAAAGAACAATCAGAAGAATGGCAGCGGGATTTGTTCTTGATGGGGACATTCTATACAAAAAGGGAAAAGATCAAGTGCTCTTGAGATGTGTGGATACTGTTGAAGCCAGAAAGATACTTGAAGATGTCCATGAAGGAATTTGCGGAACGCATGCTAACGGTTTCACTATGGCTAGGCAGATTATGAGGCTCGGTTATTACTAGCTGACGATGGAAAGCAACTGCATTAGTTACGCGTGAAAGTGCCACAAATGTCAAGTTTACGGCGATAAAATTCATGCAGCACCTTCGCCCCTTCACGTCATGACTTCTCCGTGGCCTTTTTCTATGTGGGGCATGGATGTTATAGGGCCAATTTCCCCAAAGGCTTCTAATGGACATCGGTTCATTTTTGTGGTCATAGATTATTTCACGAAATGGGTAGAAGTCGCTTCATTTGCTAATGTGACAAGGACCGCAGTTTGCAAATTCATAAAAAAGGAGATCATATGCCGATACGGATTGCCTGAGAGAATTATTTCAGATAATGCTTTAAATCTGAACAACAAGATGATGAAAGAAGTGTGTGAACAATTTCAAATAAAGCATCATAATTCCTCACCCTATCGTCCAAAGATGAACGGAGCGGTAGAAGCTGCTAATAAGAATATTAAGAAGATTATTGGGAAAATGACCGAGACGTATAAAGACTGGCACGAGAAGCTACCATTTGCTCTATATGCATATCGCACGTGTGTGCGAACCTCTACGGGGGCAACTCCTTTCTCTCTGGTCTATGGAATGGAAGCTGTGCTGCCCATTGAAGTTGGGATCCCCTCCCTGCGAGTCCTAATGGAGTCAAAACTAGAAGAATCGGAATGGGTTCGAGCTAGATATGACCAGCTAAATCTTATCGAGGAAAAACGCTTGAAGGCAATTTGTCATAGACAAATGTACCAGAAGAGAATGATCAACGCCCATGATAAGAAGGTGCGGCCAAGAGAATTTCGCGAGGGAGAACTCGTACTGAGGAAGATTCTCCCAATACAAAAAGACTTTCGAGGAAAATGGGCACCAAATTGGGAAGGGCCATACGTCGTGAAGAGAGTGTTCTTAGGCGGAGCTTTGACTCTCACTGAAATGGATGGGAAGGAGTTACCAAATCCGGTAAACTCAGATGCCGTGAAGAAGTACTACGCCTAAAAAAAATCAGGATGAAAACCCGAAAAGGGCGTCTTGATAAACAAAATTGGGATGAAAACCTGAAAGGGCGTCCTAATGAAGGGGATTTGGGCATAAAGAGCTAGGGCGATTTGAACAGGGAGTCAAAGGGCGAGATATTAATATTTGAAGCAGACTCGGAAGCTCAAAATCTTCTACACAAGAAACTTCACTCGAAAAGATCCAGGATGAAGGAACGTAAAGAAGTTCATGCGCTGGATATCTAGAGCATTTGGGACAATTGAACCTGCTTTCCTTCTTATAATGCTTTCTTTATTGAGTTATTCCTTGTCAATTTTCTTTGCTTGTTGCTTTTGAAATAAATATGAGTGTGAGGCATCCCTTTCATACCTACTTGGCCATTTTCATGCATCTCATGTTTGGTTCATTTAAATGATAAATAGTGAAATTACATACTCTAAACAAAAGGAAGGTCGAGCATTACCTGGATGAGAATTTGGTAAGTACAAGAGCCTCAAACCAAGGACAAAGTTCAACAGGAGGCGAAAGGGTGATATACGAGAAACGCAGATTACTCGTAAAGCTTGAAGACGAGTACAAAACCTGAAAGGAAAGTCAAGAATCGAAGTAATGAATGCAGTTCGTCATGAAAGTAGTAATGAAAAGAGACATATGACAAACAAACCCAAGGCGCATGACATAATCATGTAGGCATAAAAGCATTTAAGACCAGCACGCGCATATCATGATAACATCACGCATGACACATACAGGTACACCAATCGAACATGAAGTTTTGACGATAGCTGTACCAAACCAAGGAAAATAGGACATCCGAGTTCCACACTGAGGTGTTTTTCAATTTTTATTTTCCAAATATCAACTCATAATATGAGAGGTGAGTTGAGCCTCAGGTCACACCCTGAGGTGTTTTTCAATTTTTATTTGTCAAATATCAACTCATAATACGAGAGGTGAGTTGAGCCCTAGGTCACACGCAGAGGTGTTTTTCAATTTCTGTTCAAAATATCAACTCATAATAGGAGAGGTGAGTTGAGCCTCAGGTCACACCCTGAGGTGTTTTTCAATTTTTATTTTCCAAATATCAACTCAAAATACGAGAGGTGATTTGAGCCTCAGGTCACACCCTGAGGTGTTTTTCAATTTTTATTTGTCAAATATCAACTTATAATACGAGAGGTGAGTTGAGCCCCAGGTCACACGCTGAGGTGTTTTTCAATTTCTACTTTTCAATTTAGTTTTCAAATATCAACTCATAATACGAGAAGTGAGTTGAGCCTCAGGTCACACCTTGAGGTGTTTTTCAATTTCTGTTCAAAATATCAACTCATAATACGAGAGGTGAGTTGAGCCTCAGGTCACACCTTGAGGTGTTTTTCAATTTTTATTTTCCAAATATCAACTCATAATACGATAGGTGAGTTGAGCCCCAGGTCACACCCTGAGGTGTTTTTCAATTTTTATTTGTCAAATATCAACACATAATACGAGAGGTGAGTTGAGCCTCAGGTCACACCTTGAGGTGTTTTTCAATTTCTGTTCAAAATATCAACTCATAATACGAGAGGTGAGTTGAGCCTCAGGTCACACCCTGAGGTGTTTTTCAATTTTTATTTTTCAAATATCAACTCATAATACGAGAGGTGAGTCGAGCCTCAGGTCACACCCAGAGGTGTTTTTCAATTTCTTTTCAAAAATTAACTCATAATACGAGAGACGAGTTGAGCTTCGGGTCATATGCCGAGGTATTTTTAATTTTTGTCTTTCAATGTCTGTTTTTCAATTTATGTTTTCAAAAAAAAAAGGAAAAAAGAGGAAGAAAGAAGAGAGAGGTCAACTCATATTGCGAGAATAAAGAAGCAGCTTGAAAAGTTCAGGTTTCTTCGTGTCCTGAAGTCGTATTGAAGCGAGTTAAAAAAATAAACAAGATTGAGGAAAAGCGAATTGAAGCTACGGGTCATGTCTCACGGAAGCAGCGGTAGAATGGATCAAAGCAACAGGGTTTGAAGACGTTTGAGGAAGATAAGGACCAATAAGTCAAGGCTCGACCAAGACCGGGCAAAATTGGTTCTTCTATTTTCTTTGCTCTATTCTCGTTTCACGACAATGAGCAAAGAGTGGCAGCTGTAATAACCAATTTTTGCCCGGGCCCAATACAGATTAGAGGCCCAAGTGATAAAACAAAAACAATAAAACCGAAATAAACCAAACGTCCAATTACAAATTAAGCCCAATAAATAAAAAGTCCAGACGAGGCGTGCGGTGCTGACAGAGGCGTGGTGGGCGAGGTGAGTATTTATTTGCAATCTATCCTCATACCACATTTCAAACTTCAATATATTCGAACCTCTTCAAACATTTTATTACATTTAAAAATGAATGTTGAGCCAATTTTAAGATTACATATTTTAAAAGAGAAGAGGCAATATTTGTATGTTTAGAAGTACAGAAAGTTACATCCTAACGTGTTGGGTGTTGATTTCTCGTTCAACTAAATAATCAAATATCCTTTTTATACGCTTTGAAGATCAAGGTTGATCCTGATGTCAGAGTATAAAGGCATTATACCCTAACGTGCTGGGTATGATACCTTCATCCCTATGAAACGAGTTAAATCTTGAAATTCAATCATGCTTTAAATGACCCTTTTTTTCAAGAGTTTTTAACCCTAAATATTTTCAAGTCTTCAACATTAGGACAACATCAATCAATTTGGTACCAATTTTGGGCGTGACGAGGGTGCTAACCCTTCCTCGCGCGTAATCGACTCCCGAACTCGTTTTCTCAAATTTTCGTAGACCAAAAAAAACACTATTTTTGTAAATCAAAATGTTTTATTAAAACAAAGGTGATCCGATCACACCTAATAAAGATCGGTGGCGACTCCCTATTTTTAAAAGTCGATTCCAATTTTCAAAAAATGGTTTCGACAATCGTAACACAGGGGTATTTTGAATATATTTTTTTTAAAACAGGGGTATTTTGGAAAATTTTATTTTCCAAACCAGGTACTTTTGGAAATCTAGGGGTTTTTGGGTTAAGTTGCAAAACATAGGTATTTTGGTAATTTTTCCAACCGGGGGTGTTTCAGTAATTTCACAAATTTTAGTAGTTTTACAAATCCAGGATATTCTGGGAAATTTTCACAAATCAAGGGTATTTCAGAAATTTTACAAAACTAGGGGTATTTTTAGTAATTTTGTAAAGTAGGGTGGCTGGTCCCTTTCGGGTTTTAATTATAAATTTTGGCCCGTCAACAAGTCCTCATGGCTAAGGTGAACAGTCACTACGCACCAGGTAGGATTCCAGCGAAGAGGAGGTGAGTCACTAGGACTGCTTAAGTACCAAGCTCTTGCTGAATCCAATCCTAGACATGTGTATGCCTATTGCCACACCCTAACCCTTCGACTCGTTCACGGGTTTGTTTAGTTGGATTAAGTCTTATGGAATTGAAGAGTTGTTTAACTAGGCCTAAAGTCCATTAATACTATCATACTAGTCTACGTCCACAAAGCCCATCAACCCCACAAATATATCACATCAAGAGTTAGAATACTTACCTGCGTGGATCGGGTGCCGGTAGACTCAAAGGCCATATCTTCTTCCAGAAATTTTTTTTTCCAAATTCACATCAAATTTTCAAAACACTGCTAGACACATTTCACAGCCCGAGTTTTGAATTGGGCTCTGATACCAATTTGTAACACCCCAAACTCGGCCCAAACACCACGACCGGATCTGGCATGTCACTGAGAAGATTTATTAAAACATGTCACATCTTTGGAAAATCATTTGTTGAGTTTATACATTTTAACTGGAAAAACTTTGTAATTTGATAATGTACTCAAAATATAAATTTTATACGAAGCCTTTATGAATTAAAAACCGAAATTTAGTATATGCTTTAGTCTCAATTTTTATCGAATAATTCAAGCGTCTAAAAATAAAGCCCAAAACCCAAAAAAAAAATATAAAATGAATAGCCCATGGCCTTATTACAATGAAATAAAAACCCAACTATACCAAAATATTAAATATAAATAAATAAAATAATGTCTGTGGCAGTATCCAAAATAATCTCATGCATGGCCACCTTGCGTTCCTCTCCAGCCCTGTCCGATGCTTTAAGTGTCTCCTATAAAATGTTAAATAATAGGGTGAGTCACGAGACTCAGTGTGCAACTCTCATGCACCATCAGATTGGGCCTTAGCTCCACAGAACAGATATCAAAACATGAAATAACAGAAATTATGCAAAGCCCAACCCAATCCTAGGTTTCCATCCGCTATACACCACCCTTACCTGCCATTCACACCGTTGGGGATTTCTACAATCAACCCACACCGCTACATACCATCGATGGCAGTCATGCTGCAGTTAGCTGCTCATCGTCAGATCATGGCAATAGCCATTACAACAGATCATGGCAAAAAGCCACTACAACAGATCATGGCAAAAGCCACTACAACAGATCATGGCAAAAGCCACTACAACAGAACACTTCCCCTTTTATCAATCTCCCAACCCCGTGAAATCACAAAAATCGGCATACATACAAGCATATCATCAGCAGAAACATTCACTTATGAATGACAGAGATCACTAACCTAGTGATTCGCTTTTACCCTCATTGGGTTTTCAACCATTATGCCGGGATTTCGGCATTTAACAGAGTATAAGCAGATTTAATAACACATATTAGCAGACAATCTAAATGGTGTGAGAAGTTACACACCTGATAACACGTAGTACTACTCTCTATGTCGATACCCTCACTAATCAGATCTACTGCCCTTTGTCTACAACTTTGCTCAAAAGCCGGAAGAACGCGAAGATAAGGCCTCTCCTATATTCGGCCAAGGGTTAGTGTTTTACCCAAATTATACATTTAAATTAACAGATCTCCTTACCTTGAAATCCCGAACGTAATACGATCCGAGTGGTACTGAACTCTGGCTTAAAAATCTAAACGATTGAATCCTCTTCAAATCCTGGAATGCCGCAAATGAAAGAAAACACGAGATTAATCCACCATGTAGCCATTCGGCTATGGTTTCTAAAAGCCAGAATAGATTGAAAGAATAACATATTCGACACTTACCTCTTCAGAAGATTTCGGCTACCCCTTGCAGGAAATTTCGGCAAACACCAGAGAAGAGATCTAGGAATTTCGGCTTTTAAGAAAATCCCGAAAAAGTATGAACAAGAGAAGGCTGATACGTTTCTGGTAGAAAAAAGAGAAAAAGAAAAGAAAACAAGAAAGAGGCTTGGATATTTCGGCTAGGAAGAAAAAGAATGGAAAAAGATTTCGGCTTAATGGAGAAATCGGCACAAGAGAAAAAGAATGAAGAAGAGAATGAAATAAAAGGTTTCGACTTCTGGAGAATTCAAAAGAAAAGATTGCAGAAAGCAACTAGGGTTTTAGCTTGTAGAAGAGAATGAGAGAAAAGATTGAGAGAATGGGGTTCAAATGCCGGAATTGAAGAGATATGCCCCCTATTTATAGAAATTTCGGCCATCACTTAGCCTTGCAGATAAATCCTGTCTTTTCTCCTTTATCTTAATCCATCCATATCTCCAAAAGAAACCTAGATAACACCACCTCTTCCTTCTTTTATCAGCACATTATCCACATAATTTAAAACATAAAATCCCCTAAATAATAGCCTTGTTGCCGTCCAACCTACTCCTCTTTATAAGTGTCGAATTTGGCCCTAAAACATGGGCTCCAAATGGCCACAAATTGGGCCTCTCCCCTGGCCTATTGACGCCAACTCCCTTCCCTCTTAGTGGCGCCATTTTGCCACCGGGCCACAAGCCCATTATGTCATTTAAACTCAGATACCACCTTTTAAACATTATAGTACCCAAGCAAGAATTTCACCAAAGCCTTGTCCACATCCTGAGCCCAATTTAGACCCCTAACAGTTAAATTAACACATTAAACATATCCACCCATTAAATGCATAGGCCCAAAAATTCAGGATGTTACATTTCCAAAGTTCAAGTCTTGCAATTTGAAAAGGGTATTTCACTATTTGGTCAAACCAAAAACCGAAACTTAGCACGATTGGGCACGATTCCTTGAATTTTCAATCGTGAAATATTGCCTTTATTTAAGAAAACCCGGTCAAAACCTCCGAAGGATATTTGGTTATTTGGACGAATAGAAAATCGAGACCCAGCACGATTGGGCACGAATCTCTTGAACTTCCAAACACGAAACATTGCCTTATTTTCAAAAAACATGATCAAAATCTTTAAGGGATATTTAGTGATCTAGACGAACGAAAAATCGAAGCCCAGCACGATTGGGCACGATTTTTCGAACTCCCAAACACACAATATTACCTTTGTGAAACCCTTTTTATGAATTTTTGAATAAAAAATAAATAATAGCAAAAACAAAAATGGTAAAAGGCAATTCGAAATAATCGATCCATATGAAATGATGGGAACAAGAGTAAATAAACCATAATAGTAAAACCAAAAATAGCAATGATGATGTTGATAATAAAAAAAATAAAAGTAATAATAACCCTAGCAATAAAATAAAAATAATGGATATAATAAAACAATAATAAGTAATAATAATATATATATATGAATACGTAAAAATTGAAATACTAAATATATAAAATAGTTAAAAGAGGTAAATATCTATATATAAAAAAAATAGGTAAAAATATATAGTTTAAAATTAATAGTAAATATATATGATAAATATAATAGTAAAATACTAGTAGAAATAATAATAATAGATATAATAGTATGTAATAAAACATAAAATAATAAAAGTAATAAATAAAAATGTTAGTAATAAAATAATATAACGATAAATGTAATAATAATAAATATAGTATAGTAATAATAACATATATAAAATACTAGTGGCAAAAAAATAAAAAAATTAATGGTAGATGAAAATAAAAGTAATAGTAAAAATATAGTATTAGAAAAAAGGAACAATAAAATAATAAATAATGACATAAAAAACGATAATTCAAAAATACAAGGAATATAAAAATATAACATAACAATAATATTATATATATATATATAAAATGACGGTACCAATAAAATAATAGGTATAATAATAAACATTAAAATAATTAATTATAAAATAAAGTAAAATAGGCGAAAAAAAGACTAAACTGAATTTAAAACAGGATTTGGGGGGCCAAATTAAAAATAAAGGAAGAATAGAGGGCTAAATTAAAATGGGGGAGAAGTTATCAGGTAAAATTAAAAAAGAAAAAAAAATGGGACGCAATTGAAATGGTGGAGCAAAGTAGAAGGCCCAACTGCGCAATTTACCCATTTAGGGTAAAATTGCTCAAATCCACCTGCAAAAGCAGGTGATTACACGGGGTCTTCCCTTTTAATTTGTTTTAAAACTCTAAAAACCTAAGCTTTCTCTTCATTTCTCATTTCTGCTTTGACATAGCAGACCAGAAACTTCCCCCCTTTTCTTTGCTGCTTATTCTCTAGAGTTCGCGACTCCCTCGCCGCAAGTCCCCCCGTGCCCACCATCAACGGCGACCAGAGGAACAACGGTAAGCCCTCTCGATCTCCCCCTTTTTTTAAAAAAAAAACTTTGTTTGGTTTTTTTGAAAACTATGAAATCAATCAGGGAAAAAAATGGAAAGGTTTTCGTTTTCAAAAATGAATAAGAAAAGGGAAAAAAATTCAACAGAAGGAAGATCGAAAGAAAAAACCTTTTCTTGATTCTTTAGTAATGATTCGTAACTGCTCTCTGTATTTCTTGTGTAAATCGTGTACAAAAAAAGGATCCCATTTTCAATGATTTTCGTGGCTTTTACAGCCTTTGAGTTTTACAACTGAATCTATCTTGTTTGCTGTTGTTTTGTCCTCCTTTTTCGCAGGTGAGGCGACGTGGAGGCGCCCAACACGGAGAGGAGCCGTGCGGCGTGGGGGCATGGCTCTGCTGGTGAGAGATGTGCTGCGCGAGGTCTTCTGGTGCCTCTAGGGTTGGCTGAAAAGTTTGGGCCATTTGGGCCTGCAATGTGTTGGATTAAATTTTGGGGCTTTTACTATTTTTTGGTTTGGGCCCTGAGCTCTAAAATTGGGCCTTACAGCTGCCCCTCTTTGCTCATTGTCGTGTAACGAGAATAGAGCAAAGACTTTAAAAGGGCCAATTTTGCCTCATCTTGTTGAATCTTGACTTCTTGTAGCTTCATTCCATCCACTGCCTCTTCAGAGAGACCAGACTTGCAGCTTCAATCCGTTTCACTATTCCGTTGTATCTTCAGGGAGATAATATTTGCAATCTTTAGCCTATTCCACTGCTGGTCTAGGAGATAAGACTATGGCTTAAATCATGTTCCACTATTATTTAGGGAAACTAGATTTGCCTTCGACTTTGTCCCACTACTGTTTAGGGCAACAAGATCTACAATATTCAACCTATTCCACTGGAATTTTGAGGAAATAAGAATTCAGGGAGAAGAGATTCGTAGTCTCCATCTTCTCTATTGAAATTTCAAGAAATAAGGGTTGATCCTCATTGTTAACTCAGGGAGGCGGGATTCGTAATTTCAACCTACTCCATGGAACTTTGAGGAAATAAGAATTCAGGGAGAAGAGATTCGTAGTCTCCATCTTCTCTACTAAAATTTCAAAGAAATAAGGGTTGATCCTCATTGTTAACTCAAGGAGGCAGGATTTGTAATCTCAACATACTCCACTGGAACTCTGAGGAAATAAGAATTCAGGGAGAAGAGATTCGTAGTCTCTATCTTCTCTACTGAAATTTCAAAGAAATAAGGGTTGATCCTCATTGTTAACTCAGGGAGGCGGGATTTGTAATCTCAACCTACTCCACTGGAACTTTGAGGAAATAAGAATTTAGGGAGAAGAGATTCGTAGTCTCCATCTTCTCTACTGAAATTTCAAAGAAATAAGGGTTGATCCTCATTGTTAACTTAGGGAGGGGGAATTTGTAATCTCAACCTACTCCACTGGAACTTTGAGAAAATAAGAATTCAGGGAGAAGAGATTCGTAGTCTCCATCTTCTCTACTGAAATTTCAAAGAAATAAGGGTTGATCCTCATTGTTAACTCAGGGAGGCGGGATTTGTAATCTCAACCTACTCCACTGGAACTTTGAAGAAATAAGAATTCATATCTTCGATCTGCTTCCTGCAACATTAGGAATGTCAGACTTGCTAACTTAGGAAGAAATCTTCGATATTGCTACACCGTTCTCTGGAGAACTTGTCCTGTAGAATTAGTTTTATGTGCTTATGCTTATGCAAATGATGCAGATGCTATGATCGAAATGACCCAAATGCTCCTAACTGCATGTGTAATGGATGACATCTACATAAGCGCAGAATGTCATGAGAATGCTGATTAAGATGCAATGATCGTAATAAATCAAATGCTCCTAACTAAAGGACATTTGCATGAATGCAGAATGTCATGATAATGATTCTTTGTTAAAAATGCATAAGGACCGGGATGCGATAATTGAAACGCTCCTAACGATGATGCAGAAATGACCCCTTTTTAATGCTTAGGGTTGTCATTGCTCGTCGTCCATCAGAATCTTATTGCTGACGTATTACGCTGCTATCTCGCTCTGCTGGTACCTTTGCCAAAAACTCAAAGAAACCATCTTATTTTTCTCAAATGACTTGCCCCAATGTAACTTCAAGGTCCATTCCACAGTATCTATAGGACTTTAAGGCTTATACCATCTTCAGACCCCTTCTCTGCAACTTCAGGGGGGTGAAACTTTTTCAATTTATTCCACTGTCATTCAGGGGTAAAGAACTTGTTCAATCAACTGATCACTCCCTGGGAAATCCGCCCAGATGTGTATTCATGATATTCGTATGGGTACAGAATATCATTCTTCTTGGGAATGATTCCCCTCTTATGCTTGAGTCGATATTGCTCTCTGACGTAATATCTTGTCATCTTGTTCAACCACCATTTTTGACAAAATCCGAAGAGATAACCTTATTTTGGACTCAGATGTTTCCAACCCTTAAGCTTAGTGAATCCTAAACAATAATCATGTTTCAGACTCCTGTATTATTTAGAGGTTTCCAGAGTAATATGCGAAACTCCTTTCATGAAAGTATTATTAGTCCAATAATCATTATTTCAATGCAAAATGCTAGAAAAAGATCGTAATAATGGACGAAACGGAAATTTATTGGGAGCATAGCTCGAAACAAATAAGTTAATCAAAGCTAGCAAATGCAATGAAGAAGAAAGATAGCAAACTCAAAATGGGTAAGATGGAAACTAGGTGCCCCAGATATCGCAGCTTGAGCTTCTCTGTTCAAACTTCTTGAGGACCATTTTAAGCTCAATATGTGTTTAGGGGATCCGGAGTACTTTGTCGATGCCCCAAGACGTAACATACTTCTTCATTGTTAATTCAGGCATAGCATGACTACTACATGCCCTATCTTTGATCAAAATTTGAGCTGCCCTTTTTGGGTTTTCAACTCAAATCCACATTTGGTCTCAAAGCGCCCTTTGCGGGTTTTCGCCTTTAGCCTCTCCTTTTTCTTTCTTCTTTTTTTGATGAATTTTTTTTTCTTTTTTTATTTTTTTTAGGCTGAATCTGAATTCACCAAAATGGGCAGGTCCTTGCCATCCATCTCAGTCAATATCCATGCTTCCATAGAACATGCCTTCTTTGCTGCAAAAGGTCCTTCCTAGTTTGGCATATGATTTTTTCTGAAATTGTTTTGTAGAAAAAAAATCTTTTCCAACATTAGGTTTCTTCGTAGAATTCCCTAAGATGAACTTCTTTAACATAAGCTCGCATCATCTGGCCGTGGCAAATAGCTTTTAACCTGTCCTTCGATTAAGTTTAATTGACAAAAATACTTCAATTTCATAATGGGTAAGATGTTGCCCCAGTGAAGGTTCTGGCCGACGTTCAATAAGATAGAGGGTAGTGATAGCTTTTTATGCAAATTTTTACAAGTCTTAGCCACCTTTCATTCATTTTTTTTGGCAACTTTTGTTGCACTGTGATATACTGCCTGACCTTTGGACAAACTATAAACTATCTTTGTACAGTTACTTAAACGCGATCCTTTATGGTATTCCGCTACCATCTTGATCTCTTTTTTTTTGGCGAATTTGATGACTTCGACCTTGTAATATTGACATATGAAGCTACTTCCACCCTCTTAGCGAAGTAGACGACGACCATGACGGTGAATCGATGTCAACTAGAAGCTTTTAACAAGATTGGCTCCATCATATTCATGCCCCATATTTGGAAAAATTGTGAAGAATTGGAGAAAGTACATGAATCTTGTCTCTTTAAATACGGCATAGCTGATACCATCCCTTTCTATGTAGATCAGCAGTACCTGATCCTTATGTTAAGCCCGCGTCTTAGTAGCCTAGGCATATTCTGGTACTGCTGTGCAAAAACATCTTTGAATGACCCAATGACGTCTTGCATTATTTCTATTGTGAGCTGGACTTCACTCTTCACCTCTTTTCTAGGCTCATAATATCCGTTGACCCTTTGTGGAGTAAGGTCTGTTTTTCATCTTGTTAAACCATTCTTAACAAGTCAGAAGATATGTCACAATCTCTGTCATCTTCCAAGTCCTGAGATCCCCTAGACCCATATCTCATTCAAAAAGGGAGTCAGTAACAACGTCGCTCATGTCGTTGATATCTGGGTACCTAGGTACGAAGGCAAGAAGTCTAAAAAATAAATGATTCTAAGGATTATTATTGGTATGGTATGGTTATGAACGAAAGAATATTGTAAAAAACAAAAGAATGTACAATATGAAATGGAAAAAATAAAAGAATATGTACTCAAAAAGATGTATTTTATTGAAATAAAATTTCAGACACAAGCCTATTTCACAAAAGGGTTCTTATTGCCTCTAGGCTTAAGGCAACAAGTGTGTTTTGCACATTACTATAGATCAGCTTTAAAAATATAAGGATCTCTTCCACAGTCTCATGGTTCAAAACACTCTCAAACATGCATGGTCTTGGAAACTTTGATTCCTCAGTTCACTCTTCAGATACGTCGTTAGTGTTCTGATTTCCCGATTTCCAGGCCTCTGATGACCTCTTCAAGGAAACGCAACTCTCCGGCCTCCACTTTTAATTACTACATTTACTGCTTTGTCATCGAGCTTCACAATACCAATGTTGATGAAATTTTCCACCAATTTCTTGAAATTAAGGCAATTTTCAATTGAATGGCCTGTAATCCCCGCGTGGTACTCACACTGAGCGTTTGGATCATACCATTTTGGGTATGGAGGTTGCATCGATTTTGGATAGTTTGGGGACACAACGTGCGCATCAAATAAACTTTGATACAACTCCTTATACGTCATTGGGATTGGCGTAAATTGGAGTTCTTCAATGTTTTTCCTTGTGCGAGATTTTTTCCTTGATGAACCCTGATACCCAGTAGTCACCATTTTTGGCTGATTAATGGTAATCGACTTTGAGTGCCCCATGTTTGTATTATTCACTTTCTTTTCTTTCTTCATCATGGCCATTCTCTTGTTACTTTCTCCTGCCTCTATCCTTCCATTTTTTATGGCATTCTCAATCATTTCTCCAGTCATTACAATGTCCGAGAAGCCCTTTGTAGCGTTCCCTAGCATATAGGAGATAAACGGGGCCCTCAGTGTATTAATGAAGAGCATGGTCGTCTCTTTCTCTAAGAGTGTTGGTTCGATTTGCGTCACCACCTCCCTTCATTGTTGGGCATACTGCCTAAAGCTCTCACTCAATTTTTTTTTCCATATTCTGTAGCATGAATCTGTCGGGTGCCACGTCCGTTACGTGGCCATATTGTTTCATGAAAGCTTGAGCCAAGTCTTTCCATGAACTAATTTGGGCACGACTCAATTGGTTATACCACTTAGCCGTAGATCCAATCAGGCTGTCTTGGAAACAGTGGATTAGTAGCTGGTCATTGTTGACGTATCATGTCATCCTCCGATAGAACATCGTAATATGAGCTTCTGGGCAACTTGTCCCATTATACTTCTCAAACTCTGGAGTCTTAAACTTCGGTGGGAGTACCAAGTCAGGGACTAAACTTAAGTCTCTGGCATCAACCCCATAACAGCTATCAGCACTTTCTATTGCCTTAAATTTCTCCTCCAACAGTTTATATCTATCTTCTAGCTGCTTTGGTAATTCTACTTTTGTCCTCTCTCCTTCAGCTATTTCATCCAAATCAGGGACATTGGTATCGACTGGATTATCTCCTAAACCTGAGCCAGTTTGGAGATTCATTGAAGCACTAGCTTGGAATCGTTGAGGCTCGATCGTGACCGACGGTTTTTGTGAAGTCACTCGAGGTTGTGCTTGCACATGTGGTGGGGTAAAACCCAGAGGAATGCCTTCGTTTTCTTCTCCTGTAATTGTCATGGGACCTTTTCCTTTATCCATTGCCCCACTCAACGTTTGGGCTATTTGAGCTATCATGTTCTTTTGAGCCTCCAACATCTGGTCCCTCATCTCCTGTTGGAATTTTTCCATTTGCTCTTGCATCTGGTCTTGCATATCTTTTTGGATTTGTTCCATTTTCTTTGATTTAGCACGTGTACCGTAAGGATATTCAGCTTCCAGATTTTCCTTTTCTTTCTCTTTCTCTTTCTCTCTCTCTATTAGTTCAACTAATTAGGCTCTCTCAATGGTTTTAAATGCATAGGATGTGATGTGATGCAAATGCATAAAATGCAATGCAAATGCATGGAATGAATGCAAAAAGAAAGAAAGGCGTTGATTATGAATTCAATTCCATTAGAAGAACTTTTCTAGAAAATACGTTTCTTTACATAAAACGAATTGCATATACGGCATTGTCCTCATAGTCCAGGTGAAAACACCAATCCTCTTCTTCGTATCCGGATGTTATGGTCATGTCCCGTGAACTTCCTAAAGGATGCCTTTTCTAGCTCCTTGTTGATTGGTCCAGGCCGAACCTCTTCACTCACTTATCCTCCGCGATGTTCATAATAGAAAATTGAGACATGATGACTCTTAAATAATCCTTGTCGGCTTGAATCATTAGGCAAAGTCTTGTATTCTTCTGTGGGCTATCAACCTTCTCTTGTTGTTTACTTGGACTATGTTCGAACGACCATATTATAATCCACTTTATCAAGTAACACCTTTCCTTATGACAAACTCTTCTATTTAGCAATCAAATATGAATCAACACCCCATTTCTAAGATGATGCAATGCAATGTAATCAAAACAGAAGAAAACACGTTAGTGCAAGAGAAATAAACAAAATAGAGTACCTATCCAGGTGACCACTAGGGGTTTGGAATGGTTCTACCTAAGGTAGGCTCTTAAGGCTCACTATATGAGGTTCGGTTCTAAAGAGGGGTACCTGAACTAGTAGATTCCTCAATCTTCACCCATTATAGGCTCATATGGACCGAGTTCAATTCAGGGGGATACATTTCCCTATGGCCATGCGGAGATGAAGATCTCACGAAGACATAGGTAGGGATGTATCTTGAAAGTAGTCCACTAGCCCATGCGGAGGTGAAAACCTCACGAAGGCATAGCTTCTCACTCCCACTTAAAGGTGCGACCACGACGGTTATGGAATGCAATGTGCGCAAGAAAGCAACAAACAAATGCAACTAAAGGATCGTAATTTCAAATCAACTTTCAAATCTTCAAATTGAACTTTTGAATTTTCGACATAGGACAGAAAACAATCAATTTACGGCCTGACTCTCTTTATGTCCCCAGCGGAGTCGCCAAGCTGTCGGAACCATTTTTTTGTTTGAAAACGGGCCGACTTTAAAATATGAAAATGGAGTCACCAACCATCTTTTTGAAGTTTGATTGGGCCACTTTTGAAAACATTTTGGTCTGCAAATTTTAAGAAAACGGGTTTGGGAGTCAGTTACGCACGAGGAAGGATGAGCACCCTCGCAATGCCCAAAATTGGTACCTTATTGATTGATTAATGTCCTTAATGTCAAAAATTGGGAAAGATTTTAAAATAAGAATCTTCAAAAAATGTTTGGATAACTCGAATTGGATATCGAAACTCTCTTGTTCCGAAAAAATGAAATACCACATCCAGCACGATAGGACTCGATGTTTCAAACTCTCGATACCAAAATCATTTTATGATTTCAAAAGTTCATGTCTTGCAATTTGAAAAGGGTATTTCACTATTTGTTCAAACCAAAAACCGAAACCCAGCACGATTGGTCACGATTCCTTGAATTTTCAATCGTGAAATATTGCCTTTATTTAAGAAAACCCCGTCAAAACCTCCGAAGGATATTTGGTCATTTGGACGAATAGAAAATCGAGACCCAGCACGATTGGGCACGAATCTCTTGAACTTCCAAACACGAAACATTGCCTTATTTTCAAAAAACATGATCAAAATCTTTAAGGGATATTTAGTGATCTAGGCGAACGAAAAATCGAAGCCCAGCACGATGGGGCACGATTTCCCGAACTCCCAAACACACAATATTACCTTTGTGAAACCCTTTTTATGAATTTTTGAATAAAAAATAAATAATAGCAAAAACAAAAATGGTAAAAGGCAATTCGAAATCATCGATCCATATGAAATGATGGGAACAAGAGTAAATAAACCATAATAGTAAAACCAAAAATAGCAATGATGATGTTGATAATAATAAAAATAAAAGTAATAATAACCCTAGCAATAAAATAAAAATAATGGATATAATAAAACAATAATAAGTAATAATAATATATATATATGAATACGTAAAACTTGAAATACTAAATATATAAAATAGTTAAAAGAGGTAAAATATCTGTATATATAAAAAAAGGTAAAAATATATAGTTTAAAATTAATAGTAAATATATATAAATATAATAGTAGTAAATAATAATAATAGATATAATAGTATGTAATAAAACATAAAATAATAAAAGTAATAAATAAAAATGTTAGTAATAAAATAATATAACGATAAATGTATTAATAATAAATAGTATAGTAATAATAACATATATAAAATACTAGTGGTAAAAAAAATAAAAAAATTAATGGTAGATGAAAATAAAAGTAATAGTAAAAATATAGTATTAGAAAAAAGGAACAATAAAATAATAAATAATGACATAAAAAAACGATAATTCAAAAATACAAGGAATATAAAAATATAACATCACAATAATATTATATATATATATATATAAAATGACGGTACCAATAAAATAATAGGTATAATAATAAATATTAAAATAATTAATTATAAAATAAAGTAAAATAGGTGAAAAGAAGACCAAACTGAATTTGAAACAGGATTTGGGGGGCCAAATTAAAAATAAAGGAAGAATAGAGGGCTAAATTAAAATGGGGGAGAAGTTATCAGGTAAAATTAAAAAAGAAAAAAAAAATGGGACGCAAGTGAAATGGTGGAGCAAAGTAGAAGGCCCAACTGCGCAATTTACCCATTTAGGGTAAAATTGCGCAAATCCACCTGCAAAAGCAGGTGATTGCACGGGGCCTTCCCTTTTAATTTGTTTTAAAACTCTAAAAACCTAAGCTTTCCCTTCATTTCTCATTTCTGCTTTGACATAGCAGACCAGAAACTCCCCCATTTTCTTTACTGCTTATTCTCTAGAGTTCGTGCCTCCCTCGCTGCAAGTCCCCCCGTGCCCACCATCAACGGCGGCCAGAGGAACAACGGTAAGCCCTCTCGATTTCCCCCTTTTTTTAAAAAAAACTTTGTTTGGTTTTTTTTGAAAACTATGAAATCAATCAGGGAAAAAAATGGAAAGGTTTTCGTTTTCGAAAATGAAGAAGAAAAGGGAAAAAAAAATTCAACAGAAGGAAGAACGAAAGAAAAAACCTTTTCTTGATTATTTAGTAATGATTCGTAACTACTCTCTGTATTTCTTGTGTAAATCGTGTACAAAAAAAGGATCCCATTTACAATGATTTTTGTGGCTTTTATAGCCTTTGAGTTTTACAACTGAATCTATCTTGTTTGCTGTTGTTTTGTCCTCCTTTTTCGCAGGTGAGGCGACGTGGAGGCGCCCAACACGGAGAGGAGCCGTGCGGCGTGGGGGCATGGCTCTGCTGGTGAGAGACGTGCGGCGCGAGGTCTTCTGGTGCCTCTAGGGTTGGCTGAAAAGTTTGGGCCATTTGGGCCTGCAATGTGTTGGATTAAATTTTGGGGCTTTTACTATTTTTTGGTTTGGGCCCCGAGCTCTAAAATTGGGCCTTACACTAACATTTGAAAAATGGAAAAAAAAAAAAGGAAGAGAACAAATAAAGTTAAAAAAGTAATATCAGCCTCAAAAGCACTTTTGGCTGAAAAAAAAAAGCACCAAATTTCTGCTTTTTCATCTGAGAAAAAAGACTTTTCTTAAGTTGAAAAAGCTTCTACTTTTTACGTCTGTTATTTATTGCTTTTTATATAAAAGCACTTTTTCTCCTAAAAGTTCATCTAAAAATCAATGCCGAACGCAGCCTTAACAAGAAATTTAACCATCACTCCATATAAATTAAGATAAATATAAATTTTTTTAAAGATATATATCGAGTATATTTGATTTTTGTGAATAAAATATCTTATTAATTAAAAATAAATATAAGGTTTATTTGAAAGGAAGGTACTAATTTAGAGATATTTTAAGTTTTTACTTCAAAATAGTAATTTTTATTATTTATTAAATTATCTTTTTATAAAATCCATTTTGCAAAAAAAATGTTTTTAAAGGTTATCTGGGCACTTGTGAGTGTTAATTTTGTGCAATCTAATTTTTTTTGCGCCTAATGAATCAAGGGAATGATTATTAAAATATTAAAAGTATTTCGACACCTATGAGTGATGATTTTCCAGTAAATTACTTAAAATTTGAACTGTAACAATAAATTTTAATTTTATAATAGGTTTGGATAATATTTAAATGAAACTTGATATCTATGAATGTTGAGTTTAATTTTAAAAATTAAAAATATCTATGTAACTGTATATTTGTAGATTGAGAGGGTTATTTAAATGGAGTGAGTGTTGAGTTTTATGAAATCCTGGTTAGGTAATTTAATTGTTTGGATAATTGATTTAGTATAGGGATTACATTGTAAAGATAGTAAAAGTTTATTTTTATGGATTTCTATTTACTAATGATAATAAATTATCGATTAGGGCCTAAAATGATAATTTAGACATTTCCTTTATAGATAGTGATTGGTTAAGTGTTGGCATTATTTAGAATATTTGTAATTTTATATAATAATTAAATTATATATATACTGGGGTATAGTGGATGGAGTAGGGAAAAATTCATTTTCTTTTATCTTTTCCATCACCGTCTTTGCTATTTCATGGTGAGCTAATTCGAGCCTGTTTTACATGGACTTTTTGTTTTTGGGATCGTTGTACTTCAATCTAGCTAACAGTTGTGTCTGTTTCTAAAACTGTTAAGGATTCATGAGATTGCCATTGTTAAATGCTTGAAATTGTGGTGTTAAATGATTAGGCTAGAGGAGAGGTTATAAAAAAGGACCACTTTGAAAAATGAAAATTTTTTAGTTTTAAATATCAAGACTTAAGTAAACATTTTGAAACCAGTTTGAGATTTCTTTAAACGTTGCTATAATAAGGCTCGACTGTATAATGTGTGAGGTTTAAAGGAATTGCGAGTGACTGAATTGAATTGACTCATATGCATACTAAGCTGAGGAATGATATTTGGTTGATTGCAAATTTATTAAATTATGCTATAGATCAAGATTTGAATCCGCCGAGTGAAGATCAAAGGAGAAGGAAAGCCATTGAGTAGACTCTACTGTAGTGTGTTACCATTCTGCTAGGTAAGTTCATACAACATGAATCCGTTTTTGTTTTGTTCTTTTTAAGTATAAATGTGTGCATGAATTGATCATGAAGTAAATTTAGTCAGTAAGAGTTGGGTTGTTTGGATAAAAAAGGATATTAAGTTGCAATAAAAAGGAGAATTATATTATGAAGTGAGTTTGTCTCGACGAACTTAATAAATGACTCAAGCATAGGGTCCCATGTTATTTCTTGATGATTCCGAGATTCCAGCATTTTTTGTGGACTCTAAGATACATGTGACACAGATTTAGCCTGGGCTGGTAATATGATGTCATTTTAAAGGTCTAGCTATTGGAAAAAAAATCCAATTTGAAAACGATTTTCTTGTACAGCAAAAAATTTAAACTTTGAAAATCGACCCGGTTTGTGATATTTATAGTAATAAACCTTAGACTGAAATCATACATGTGTTTTCGGATAAGTGGATCCTAGATGTTTTCCGGCTTTCAACCAAATGATCTTCTCCGCTATTCTAGTACCACGAATTGCTTCGAGTGTGGGCTCGAACCAATTGAATCAAAATACAAAACTAGAAAAAATAATTTTGGTGAAAATGAAAAGTCTCTCTTCTTTAATATAAATCAGTAGAATTGTTATTCTGGAAAAAGATATTTAACAGTTAAGAATAGATTCTCTCTATTTTTGGGCAGAGTAACAATCTCTCAAAGTTGTGTTAATAACTCTATTGATGCCATCTATTTATAGGAAGAGAAAGTAGAACCCTTGTTGAATTGTAAAAGTTTATTTCAATTAGAAAAACAACTTACTACTTAGAGTAGGAGTAGGTTGGACGACATCCCCTTCTACTAGGGTTGTCGCCCCTTCATATTCCATAAGGGGATTTTGGACCTCCCCCACATCGGGTCCAATTACGAGTACTTCCTAAAGTTTTTGACTCAGTAATTTGTGATTTGATCCAACCTAATTTTGTTTTTCTACTTTCCAAAATAAACTTCAATATTTTATATTAAATAATTTTCTCATCATAATTTTACCCATGGTAAAATTATGACGATTTTATCCCTAGTGAAAATTTTGAGAAAATATGTTTAATTTTCACCACTCAACATGTTCACTATGACCAGATGATTTATTTCCATTTTCGGGTTTTAAAATAACTCAAAAATATAAACTCATTCTCTCGATCATTTTTAACTAATTCATCTACATTTGCAAATGAATCATTTCTCATTTTCATTCCCATTTTGAGAAACCTACATTTATTTTCAAATGATTCTATTTCTCCATTTTGGAGAAAACCATAATCATTCCTGAATGTTTATCATTTCTCTATTTCTATTCATTCTGTTCATTTTGATTCAAAACACACAATTCATTTTTGGTTTCAACTAGCTAGACGAGGGACCAATTGGACATATGTAATTAAGGCTCAAATGATTTATAATTTAGTTCTAGCTTTTCGCCTATTAATTATAAACTCATTTAGTCACGAAGTCATTCCACTATAGTATTGTGATTGAGCTCTCCCTAATGACATACTCTTACAAAGCAACTCCTCAGCGCTCGTCTAATGTCCTTGTCATAAGTGTGTTACCCTCATAGGATATCCTTAATCTCTTTGGGATAATACCCGCTTTCCCAATATGATCATATTTTATCTCATGGTAACCATTACATCTGCCTTCATGAAAAGTCAGTTACTATCAAATAGTAATTAAGTCATTCCTCACAAAGACGAATGACCCGTGACCACGTTTACTTTTCATCAACCATGTAATGCCAATAAGTGGATATCGTTTACCCATGTCTCGATCTATGAATTCAACTATTGTGAATGACGCTACATTTATTCATACCTTTATTAGTTCGATTTATCACAATCAACTTTTACTCATACACTTAAGTATCGTTTTCAACATTATCAAAATTGGCTCGGTTGAGAAAGCCTATCTATAAGTAAAACAAATCTCATCAGAGTCGTAAGATATCACACTATCATAGATTATATAATGGAATGTATTTCTAGACCTCACATATAGTATGTTCGGTCCGAGAACCGACTAAACCGAAGCTCTGATACCACTAAATGTATCGCCCCTAACCCGAATCCGTTACCGGAATAGAGTTACGGAGCATTACCGGAGTTTCAAATTTATTTATCAGACATTTTATTTCATCTAGTATTCATATTTGGAACCAATCAAAATCAAACATATTATCCCTTAAACATACTTATTTTTCTCGACATGTCTTACTTGAATTTATTACTCGTCTCAACATATTTAATTTCCTTGTATCAACGTATCAAAGATAATCACATATTTACATGTCATGATAAATATCATACTCTTGTCGTTTCTTCATAAACATAAATAAGTTAATTCATTATATCAATATTTCATATACCATCAACTCGTATTTCCTAATATCACATAATTAGATTACACGGACTTACCTAGCTAAATTGCAGAAATACCAAGATTCAGGGGCATTTTGATAATTTTTTATTTCCATGATTTTTGGTGATTTTTCAAAGTTAACCTACTATTACTGTCCAAAACTGTTTCTTATAACTTATTTTACAATTAAATCATTTACCCAATTTTAACTTGAAATTCTATCAATTTAACCCCTAATTCACCAATTAATTCAACATAAACTATATTCAAAAGCGTAAGAACTTTCAAAACTTCAACTTAATTTCAACAAAACTTTGTTCTAAAACTTCTAAAACATCAAATTTAAGTAAAAAGGACTTAATTGACTTACCTATTAAAACTTCAAGCTCTCAAACCCTAGTTTCTCCTTTTCTTTTTCTTTTCTTCTTTCTTTCCCCCTATTTCGTTTGAACTCTCTGCTTCTTCTCTTCTCCTTTTGTTTCTTTTCATTCCTTTTATATTCTATTTCTTTTATTCTTTAATTTATTATAATAATGTTATAATAATAAAATTAATTAATAAATATCTTTTGCTTGTTATATAATAAAATATATAAATAATTTACAAGTGTATAAACATATATCTTACACATGTACCATTAATAATTATACAATTGTCTTCATTCTAATTTAGTTTAATAATAACAATCATAATTTAATAATTTAATATAAAACTATAATTATAATAAATATCTATCTAATAAAAAATACATATATTACAATTGTACACATATTTATTTTACATTTGTATATTATCATCACCATCCACTTGTCATCGTTTAATTTATTTATCCTATAAAAATCTTATATTATAATTATTTTATTAATAAATATCTTTTAACTTAAATTTTAAGTAAATAAATAATTATAATACAAGTGTGTATATACACATTATTACACATGTACCATTTATCACCCTACATTTGTCATATTTCAATTTATTTCATAATATAATAATATTTAATATAATTTATAATTCAATAAAATAATAATAAAATTAACTAATTAATTAATTGAGTAAATATCTAAGAAAAAAATCTTAGATTTTTCATATGTTTGCCGCCACAACCATTAAGAATGGCTTATTTGCCATTTTGGTCCTCCCTTCTTTCTATTAATCTATAATTAAATTTTTATCCCTTATTCAATTTAGTTTTTTTTTCCTAATTTCTCTTAATTAAGCTAAATTCACTTAATTAAAGCTTAATTAAACACACAACTAGCCTCACAAATATTCCCAATAAATATTTATGAACTCGGTTCACTAAGACGGAGGCCCTATAACTCGCTTTTCCAGTGCTCGTGAATTTTGGGTCATTACATTTCTCCCCACCTTCAATAAATTTCGTCCTCGAAATTTACCTAAAAAGAGATGGGGGTACTGAGATCTTATAGTTTCTTCCTGTTCCCAAGTTGCTTATTCCACATTATGGCTTTTACATAATACTTTCACTAAAGGAATCTGTTTGTTTCTTAACTCGTTTACTTCACCAATTTATCATCTTCTAACTGCGCTGACTTAATCTGATCAACATCACCGATTTGATTTTTAATTCAGCCAATAAACTTTCATTATCATTGATACTAAGCTGAGTAAACATTGTTTGCAATTCAATTGCTACTTACTGTAGTAATTTTCGGGGTATTACATTTCTCTCTCCCTAAAATTGGTACCTAGTTGATTGCTTGATGTCTTTAATGTCGAAAAATTGAAACTTTGAAGAATTTAAAATACAATCCTTTTTTACATTAATGTATATTTTGTTTTAGAATGCTTAAATAAGTCAAAAATATGCTGAAGACTTTCTTATCTCGAGGCTATAAAACGTCACATCCCGTAACTTAGGACATGACATTTCGAATCCTTGAGAATAATTTGGCCTTTGATTTTCATTTGAAATCTTACGTGTTTTAGTTTTTTTAAAAGGATATTCAATTATTCGAATTCAACGAGAAAAATCGAAACCCCGTAAGTTAGGGCGCGATTTTATCAAATCTTTCAAATACGGAACATTGCCTATTTTTGAAAATTTTATTGACATGTTCGGATAAAAATTAATGATATAAAATATTACGTTGATGTTATTGTTCCAATTGCATTTGGTAGTTCATTAAAAGTGGATATAGAAGTTGCAGATGAAATAGGCTCCCCAAAACAAGTGTTTGCTTATAAGGAAATAATAAATTAAAAGTGATGGACTTATTTATCAACAATGGCTCCAAAAAATCTGTAAAAATCAATGTTAAAAGTGATGGACTTATTTATCAACAATAGATACATATTGTGGTTTCTAGCAGTTGCAAGAGAATATAGAATGAGAAAGGACTTGCTTTAGTTGATTGAATTCTCTACCTTTTGCTATTTTTTATATTCTATTGTAGAACTTTTCCATGAACTTTTCCATATTTGTTTTGTTCTTGTTGTAGTTTGAATATTGATGTAAACGTATATTGCTGTAATTTTTACAGGATCTATATTGTTCTAATGGTGATACTCATAACTTTAACTTGGATACCTAAGATATACTTTAATAATTGCCTGCGATATTGTCCTAGCTACCCTGTAAGGTTTATACTGATTCTTTATTGAAAATAATGGTATCTTTATTTCTTCTCTTATAGGTATATTTTGCTTTTATAGCAATAATTCAATTAAGAACATAAGCTTGAAATTTGTGCACTGCTAAATAGCAAGGTCATAGTTAGTATCTCTTGTTTCCATGAACATCATATTGTAAGTTTTATGTATTTATTATTTAAATTTATGCATCACATTCTGTTTTGAGATTAATTTATACTATGATTTGAATATATATAACACTTTAATATCTTGCAGTAATGACTCATTTACCTTTAATAGTACAAAGTGAGAGGTGAAAAAGAATTGGTCTTGCATTGACAGTATGGTTGTAGATGTTTACAGTTGTAAGTTGGTTCTTAGTTATGTTGGGTGGCGTCTCTAGCCTACATACTTATAAACCAATGATTAGATCATATATTTTAGATTTTTATGCACAACGAGATTATGTGAAAAAACTTGTACATGCTAATGACAAGACCTGTATTGAACAAGTTAGGATGAATAGAGTTACTTTTTTAAAACTATGTAAGATGTTACAAACTTTAGGAGGATTGAAGTCGTCAAAGAACATGCTTGTTGATGAGCAAGTGGCAATGTTCTTGCATATCATTTCTCATCACCTTAAAAATCGAGTTATCAAATATCACTTTAATAGGTCTGTGGAAACCGTTAGCAGATCATTTCACAATGTTTTAAATGTTGTCATACTCTTACAAGATGTGTTATTTAAAAAGGCAGAGCCAATTACAGCTAATTCTACAGATCCAAGGTGGAAATGGTTCAAGGTATTAGAGTGGGTTTCAGATATAGCTTGTACATAATTCACTTGATTATGATTTAAATATAGTATCTTAACCCAAGATTTTTAAACTATTTTTGTAGAATTACTTAGGTGCCTTGGATGGAACTCACATCAAGATTAGGGTTCCAAAAGTTGATAAACCTAGGTATTGAATGCGAAAAGGTGACATAGCAACAAATATGTTAGGTTTTGTACACCTGATATGCAATTTGTTTATGTTTTTCCTGGTTGGGAAGATTTCGTTGCTGATGGATGAGTTCTTCGAGATGCCATTAGTAGGAGACATGAACTAAAAGTTCTTCATGGTAAAGTACATAATTGGAGGAATTTGAATTAATTTTTAAGATAATATTTTTTTGGGAAAGTTATTGAAAATAAATAGTTTTTTTATAGGCTGTTATTATCTAGTTGATGCTGGTTAACACAAATTGTGAGAGCTTTCTTTCTCCTTTTAGGGGATAAAGGTATTATTTGAATGAATGGCGCCAGGGTCACCAACCAAGTACTCCAGAAGAATTTTTCAATATGAAACATGCTTCAGCGTGCAATGCTATTGAAAGATGCTTTGGGTTATTCAAATTTAGATGGGGAGTACTTAGGAGTCCATCGTTTTATCCTGTGAGGGTGCACAATAAAATCATTATTACATGTTGTTTGCTCCATAATTTTATTCGAACCTATATGAGTCTTAATCCTATTGAAACGGAGTTGGGAAAAAGATTACCTAGTAATGTGATAGAGGACGATGAACTGAATATCGTAAATATTCATCCATCGGATGCATGGGCTACTTGGAGGATGAAAGTAGCTAATCAAATGTAAGCATCTAGAAATTAGTTAGGTTTATTAAAACATAGTAGAAGATTAATTTGTTTATGTTATTTTCATGTATCTAGTTTATGAAACTTTGGTGTTGTTTGTATCGTCTTTATGTATTGTATTGGACATGTTGAATTACAACTTCAATTAAATTGATGTATGAACATTATGTTTGGATGTAAAATATAATTCTCAAGCTATTTATTACTTCTAATATTTTGTTTTTTTAGTTTAGAGGATAATTAAATTATTTATTTCGTTAATGATATTCTATCACATTAAACATGCATTGCAGTTTAACAATAATAAAGTAGACTATATATTAATTTTCTAATATTATTTATTATTATTTTTATTAATTCATATTTTAATAATAATTATATTAAGAATTTTATTAAATTATATTTAATAATAATCCTATTAAAATTTAATAAAAATAACAATAATCATCTATTTACATTTTTTTTGCTATGAGTGCTATGGTCATTTCAACTTTTTTCATATGCTATTATAATATCTATTCCATTTAACCAAATACAATAATATTATTACAGATCTATTTCATTTGTCTGACATAAACTTTTTTTTTTTTTGATCGTATATATTTGATCATATGATGTTAGAAAAGAGAAATGATGATAATAGAATTCATGTTATTTAAGTAATAGCTGAGTGTCTAAACTATTATTTCAATTAAGTGTTAACGGATAATATATATTATTTTATAATGTATATCATATAAAAGTAATATATATATTATATCGTAGTGTGAACATAAAAATATTTTAAATTATTTATATTTCAACTTCTTTTACAAACATATTATGAATAGTTTTAATAAATTGGAATTATCCATTTACAAACAATAAATGGATTGTGGTGTATCTTACCAAATAAATCCATATCTTAAATTTTGTAATTACCATAAATGTAACAAATTACTTTTTAAATCTTGGGAAGAAACAATTTTAAAATAAAAATTCTAGAAACAACTAACACCGACTATTAATAAATAAATTTCCAATATTCAATTAATATATTTGGAAATGATATCACAAAATTACAAAAAGAAATCTAATAAAATCATAAAAATTAAGATGTTTTTAAATTTATTCATAAATAAAAGAGATAACCTTCCATTAATTAGTAAATAAAATTAATTATATTATAACAATTTTATTTTCTTACTCACTCTTAAAGAAAATCTAATAAATAATAAAAACCTACCAAATATAAATATGTATAAACTTATTACATTCTCCCCATCTTTTTCTCCCTTGCTCTTTTTGATGATATAAAAATACTGCAAACACTGCACAAAAATCTCTCTTCCGTCCTCTTTTGTAAGTTAAAGTTTTTTCAGTAAAACCCTTTGTAAATTTTCATATCTTTACCTTCTTTTCAATGTTATTTTCTTTCTTTTTGTGCTTTAACTTCTTGTTTTTTTCTTTTCTCCAGCTTTTGCATTGAAAACAGTTCATGGAAGAGAAAACAGTGGCTCTCTCTCCCGACTCTGCTGCTAATGCTAATCACCAAACCCAAAACAAGTCATCAATGGATCCACCGGAAGTTCAAGCGAATGCTTTAGGGCCCGAGGAAGGGTCAGGTTGGACTGCAACCAGTAAAGAAATCGTTAACAAGAGAGGAAGGGGGAGGCCAAGGAAGTACGAGCATGGTATTCCAATCATTAATGGCTCATTGGAAGCTTTCCCACTACCAACGGCGGCCTATTGTTCGACAAAAAGACCTCGGGGACGGCCTAAGGGTACTGGCAAGTTTCAGGGTTTGGCTTCTTTTGGTGAGTTGTTGTTGGTATAAGAATGATATAGTTAAGGTTTAATTAATGCTAGACTTTGTAATTACGTATCTTTTTATCATTATTTTGCTTTTATAGCTTTTTGTTTTTTGTAACGTTAGATACATGTTTGGCATGTTATAAAAGCTTATGGTTTTACAATATTGCTGTATTTTTTTTATGGATACTTGAACTTGTTTCATTAAGGTGAATATATGGACACTGTTGGCGGAAGCTTTACACCTCATGTACTGCCAGTGTACAAAGGAGAGGTAATTGTTATATAAAATAAAGAAAGTTAGTTTCTGAGTTTTCAGTTAATATGCCCTTCAAGAAGTTGTTCTAAATTCTCTGTTGCTGAAGCAGGATCTTGTTAATACGATAGTATCATTTTGTGGAAGGGCTTCTCGTTCAGTTTGTGTTCTTACTGCTAGTGGTGCTGTCTCCAGTGTCACCCTATGTGCGCCTGGTTCTTCTGTTGGTACTTTGACATATGAGGTGTAGTCGATTTGATCTTTCACATATTTTATTACATTTCATGCTATATGCATTCATACATATATTTATACATAATCCAAAGCAAGAATTTGCTGTTTCTGAACTGGCATTCAACAAGAAGGGCCGAAACAGAACACTAAATTTTACTTATTAATGCAGGGACGCTTTGAAATTCTTACTCTCAGTGGTTCCTCTGTTGTGTCCGGGGAACCGGGGACTCGTCGGAGAACCGGTCTTTTGAGTGTTTCATTGGCTAATCCTCATGGACGAGTTTTTGGTGGAAGTGTTGAAGGTCCACTGATTGCAGCTGGCCCTGGACCTATCCAAGTATGACCCTTTAGTTCTCTCAACCTCAATGTTTACCCGAGTCTTATCGATATATAGATATAGATATTCGTGACAGCACTGTTCTTCATTCACTTGATCATGAATTATCACTTAATTAGGTTTACTTCATTAAGTTTACTTGTAGGTTGAGTTTGTTGGTTTAGCTTAAAAATGGTGATTGCAGCACTATATCGATCTTCTGATTGTACTCATTTGGTGTTCTCTTTGTGTTTATCAGCTAATTGTTGCCAGTTTCAAGCAAAACATCGGTCGGGAAGTCCGAAAGAAGTATTGTGGAGGAACTTCAGCATCAGCCAACATTTTTGCCAGTTCAGAAATGGTGAATGCTCCCATTAATCAAGTTTCTGCAATGGCAGAAGACCATGAGAAGTGTACTTCACCACCCCCAGTAGCAGTTATTATGAAAGCAGATAGCCTGAAATCCAATACCATTGTAGCTGAAAACAATAACATCAACCCCACTTCACTACAAAGTATTGATCCAAACAACTTGCAGAAAACAGAGAATTTGATAGCTGAAAACCGTGACTGTAGCTCTCAAAAAATGGCAGGTTCAAACAACTTGCAGACCTCACCAGTCCAACAGCCCGTAGCTGATGAAATGATGATTGATAACTCCGGACACTAAAGATGTCTGTGAGATGCATGCAAAGGAGTATGATTAGTGACATACACAGGCCTTTTTTCCATGGACTATGGTTCTTAATAAACTAAATTTGGGAAGTATATTGTTGTTGTTTAAGTAGCATGTAGTTTTATTTAGATTAACCCACAGGCTGAGGCTTATTTAGTAATGAGCTGAGATCAAACATCTGGTTCCTTATCATCCCAACTTTTATCGACTGTCTCATGTTGTATCTCTTATGTTCATGAGATAAAAGAAGGGATAATTTTGTGTTGTTGAATATTTGATCTACTAGCAATTTCTCATTTCATCATCAATATATAACGTGATGTTTACAGTTGTTACGCCCGAACTGGATGGGCCACAGTTTTAGCTGTCATTGGAGGGTCTGTAGGTGGTAACCTTATATCATTGACAATAGCAAATGGAAAGCTTGCGGAATTGGGGTATGGAGGTGGGCTTATTTTTTATTTGCTTTGAAAATCCAGTGATTGCTTTTTCGTTAATTTTGTATGATTAGACTAGGAGATTTATCTGTCCTTTATGAATACAACAGGCTATTATTTCTTATCAAATGAAAACGATAAAAAAATAAATGAAACTAAATTCTTCTTTCTCATCAAACATAAACAAGGTGCTAGTCGTTAATTAGTTTAGGTTTTTCATTTTATTAAAATCAAATTTTGTTTGTCCATTAAATCCCTTTGATATTTTCTGAAATAATACGTAATATTTCATTGGCTAATCCTCATGGACGAGTTTTTGGTGGACGAGTTTGAAGCATGGTGGGTGCTCAGCCTCGAAGACATACAAGGCGCTGGATTACCAGTTGGGGAGTGGAGGACCGATGTTCGAACATAATATGGAAATTTGCAGTGCTACAACGAGTGAGGCAATTCCTTCGGCTTGCTTTTCAGGATAGTATTTTGACTAACTTAGAGCGAGTTCGTGGCACTTGCACACTAGTGACCGTAGTCCAAGGTGTGGTCTTGAAGTAGAACCATGTTTGAATATGTTGAGTGATTGTGGTTTCGTTAAGAATGTTTGGAATGTTGTGGAACCGCTTGGGTTACGAGTGGTCTTCTTTACTTTGCCCCTACAACAATGGTTGTTGCACAACTTAGAAAATGAGAATAATTATGTGATTGATGATGCAGACTGGTGCGCGCTTTTGCTATTATGTGTTAGAAGGTATGGAAGAATAGGAATGATCCAGTCTTTAATGAGGGTCATGACAGTAGTAGGGACGTAGTAGTGACCAGCCTGGCACGGGCTCCCAGCTTGTCGAATCACAAAGTGCAACAACTGCATGTATTTGTGGATTATGAGCTCTCTGCTACCTGGTGCCCTCTACAGGATGGGTGGGTCAAGCTAAACTGGAATGTTTCCATGAGTGTTGTGACTGCTGAATCGCCCATAGGTGGTGTGCTAAGAGGAAATGAAGTTGTTTGGATTTTTGGATACAGCAAAGGGCTAAATGTTGCTGGAATTTTTCGGGCAGAGGCGAAGGCACTTCTCGAGGGCTTGGTACTAGCATGGAATAGAGGCTTCGGACAGGTAGAAGTTGAGTCTGATAATTCGTTATTGATTAACTTGATATGCACTGGCCGGGATGCATCAACGTCCATTATTAAGGTGCAGCAAATTAGAGATTTATGCCATAGACCATGGCAGCTCAAGTTTAGACATATTAGTTGGGACTCCAATATGTGTGCTGATGGCTTGGCAAAAATGAGCAGAGGTGGCTCGTCCTATTCTTGTTAATATCAGTCTCCTTCAAGTCTCTATTCTTGTACAAAAGAAAATGGTGTTTTTTTTTTTTTTTTTTGGTAATTTCACGATTAAAATTGATATGACTCGTGAAGTGATACTAAACTTTGATAGCCTCTTTATATAAATAGTTAGTTTTAATCTGATAATAAAAATAGTTATATAACAAATTTATAAAAAGTTAAGAAAAAATATAAAAATTTTGATATAAAAATATATTGTAGTTTTAGTTGAAATAGTAAAGAGAAGATACCAAAAAGTATAGTACTTTGAGTTCAAATCTTATATATTTTTCTAAATTTTATATAGAAGATAAAAAAATTTCTCAAAACAATATTTATTGTTTTGTAAAAATAATGTGTTTTTTTTTGTAACTTTGTGATTAAGTTGGGACCCGATTGATGACGACACAAACTTAGCGCCAAATTTGTCATTGTTGTTGTAGTTTAAAAGTGCTTTTGAAAAGTTGTGTGTGGAAAAAAAACTTTTGAAAAGTGTTATGAAAAAATATAGTTTATTATATTAAAATGTGTTTAATTGTAGTTGTATATACTTTTTATCCATAATTTTTATTTAATTTGATTATAACATATATAAATATTTTATTTGTTTATAAACAATAAATTAGAATTGAGTCAATAAAAAGAAATAAAAAAAGGTTTTTGGACCATACTCCAACCTGAATGTCCATGAAACATATTAATGGGCTTGTTTAAGCAACATTAAATTTGGGCTAGCCAATGCCCATCAAAGTAATCTATATTAGTATATCCAATCAACATCTAGAAAGAAACGGACATTGTGATTCGACAGTCATAATCACATCGCACAAACTCCAGTACCATTATAAACCCTTTCGTTTCTCTCCCTGCCATCCAATAATCCCCACATGCACATACTTCTCCCCTTCAAATTCAAAAACAAAAGAGATCCTTTTAATAGACAAAGGAAGAAAGAGAGAGGAAACAAAAATGGCAAAGCACTTAGCGTCCATATTTGGTACGGAAAAGGATAGAGTGAACTGTCCCTTCTATTTCAAGATTAGCACCTGTCGTCAGCCCTACTATCCTCCTCTCCAATATGTACTAGTGCCTTGATATGATCACCCCCGGCATCGATGCCCAGGGTTACCCTATCGACCTCTGTAAGATCCAAGAGTATTTTGAGGTATTTCTCTTTAACTTTTTTTTTTTAAAAAAAAAAAACTTGTTTTAATGATGTGTTATGGCTTTACGATTTAATCAAAATTTAGATTTGCTTCTAATATCAACAAGCAACTTAATATTAGATGTTGAACTTTAATGTTAATTTTTGCAGGATTTTATGAGGATTTATTTGAGTAACACCCTTCACTCGAAATGAACTTATACATCTTGAGCAAGAGATGTCACATTTGGACACTAAGATTGGTTTAATTTGAGCATCAATTTCAAGACTTTACTTCAATGTAAATGAAGTCTTTTGAAGTTATTTAAGTCATTTTTAGGCTTATTTTAAAGTTTAGTTACAAACGGAAATCGTTCGGGGTTTATTCAGGTCAAAACAAGTTAAACAATGTCATGTTACAACATTGGAAAGTGGTGTCAACAATGATTGATGTCATGACACTAGAAATCGATTACTTAAATAAGATCAATGTCACGACATTGGGAAATGGGAGTCACGACACTGACTGATGTCGCAACATCGAAGGCAGATTACCTGGAACATGTCTGAAGCATCTATACCAAATTTGAACTATCATCAACCATTCCATAACACATCTAAACAATTTTAGGACTCAAAATATGTCAAATTATCATTTAAAAACTTTATATAACACATGAGTATATCCATCTAAGGAAGATTATCTCAAGATACAAAATGACATTAAGCATGCATGACATAGTTTTGGAACCTCTTAGTTATGTTATAACAAAAATTCACATGGTTCTAATCCCATGTATATGTCACTCTATTACTAATAATTTTACTTCCATATACTTCAGTCCTTGTTTGATGATGAGATAAGGATGAAGATGGCCACTTCAAATTGTGCCTTCAAAACAAACTTTACCTACGCATTCAAAACAAACGCGTTAAGCTTGTGAAAACTTTGTAAGTACTCAATATTTCATATCTTACCTTTGAATCCAATAATTAAACCAAAGATAAAGTACATAATAGCAACAAGGATAACTAACACACTTTCACTTACCATACTTCCATCATTCACTTATTATTATTATTATTTTATACCACTCACGTTGCCCCTTATACACTCGAGTGAACAATAAGGATATATGGAATATAATCACGAAGTACATGAGCATGTAAGTGCTTGATTATTATGAACACTAATAGTGTTAGAACACAAGCACCGAAATGTTAAATTCACAAGCGCGCTAAGGAACTCTTAATGGCATGCCATCTATATCCCATAAGTATATAAGGGTTTTAACATTATTATAAGTCTAATATTCATCACAAGCACAATCAAGTTTCATAATTTCATAATCACATATAACTTTTTAACATTTTACAATTTAGTTCTTTTCTCTACACACTTAATCACATCAACAATAACCACAATCTTTTACTACTTTCTTGAATTATTCACACATTCATTAAGTTACAAGTACTTAATTCATGACAATAACATGTTCTTTAATTCATCATTTTAATAAAAATCTAATTAGGTAAGAAAGAATTCTAAAGTACTTACAAATTTTAACTAGATTATACTTCCTTCAAGCTTTGTCTACTTGTTTCCCTTTGTCCACTCTTCTTCCATCTTCTCCATTGTCTGTCTTTTCATTTTACCTCAATTTAATAAAATATGATTGTAACACCCATAACCCGTATCCATCGTCGGACTAGGGTTACAAGGTATTACCGGTCAAATCTTAACATTTCTACCATCATGGCTCACACATCAACACATCATAGTAATCAATAGCACAAAGTCCCTTTAGTAGGTCTACGAAACCTTAAACACGCTTTAAAGAGGATTCGGGACTAAACCAATCTCATAAAAAAACTTTACAAAACTTAAAAAATTTTTCTTCTAAAATAGCGCACACGTCTGTGTGGATAGACCGTGTGCCTTACACGACCATGCCTCAGATCATGTCTTACCTCGTGCGCAACACTGACTTGAGTCACACGGCCTATCACATGCCCGTGTGTCTGGCCCGTGTGCAAGTCTGGCATACATAAAAAATAGGCAGTGATGGACACAGGTGAAACACACGCCTATGTACTCACCTATGCGGACAATTATAGGCCATTTACAAGGCCAAATTGCCACCCAATTTGGGTCATCCCTACATGCTCAATTTCAACATCAATAACATACATTTTAATCACCATTCTCAACTACCAAAACAAGTATGATTTATACCAATTCAATATCACCAAAGCATGCCCTAATGGGCCATTTACACAAGACCATATTTACTTATTACTTAAACCATTATCACAAAGCAAAATATGTATCAAAATCATTCCACAACCTTACTAGCCTATACATGCCATATACCATATATACAACTTCCAAAAAGGTACCAAAATAGATGTCTGATAGTGTGATTGAGTCGCTGACGATCCCCAGATCCGAGCTAGCTTTAATGACACTGTAAAACCGAGAAAGACTTCACACAGTAAGCTTTAAAGCTTAGTAAGTTCATAATATAACACAAATAACTCAACATTTCAAATTCAATATGCAAAATTAACTAACACATAGATCAATTTGCATCACCATTCAATCTCACTCATGACCATTACTCACTTTCATACCACATCTATAGATTTATGTACAAGCCTTTATAATGCTTCTCAATCCAATTCTTTTCATCAATCATTCACATAATCATCCATTTATTTCATACACGATATAATCAACCACATAGATTTTGTACATACCTGTACCATCACATAATTATTTATCACATTTACCACACAATACTCGATGCCATAACTCATTCGATCTTCTTTAAACTTTCGATGAACTTGCACACTTAGTGCCAATTACTTAGCTAAAGCTATAATATCATCGCACACTTAGTGCCATTACATTAAACCCTATTTGTCTCGGTATCGCACACATAGTGCCAAATAACATAGTCAATGCTTTATTTATCTCGCACACTTAGTGTTGTTTATCATTGTATCGATTTTATTTACGCACACTTAGTGTCATATATCTTCAAACTCACAACTCACATTTCTAAATTCCACAATCACATTTCCATTCATTTAAACACATATGAACATCATTTAAACAATATGTATTATACACGAACTTACCTCGGATGTAAAAATAACGACACTAGTCGATTAATCGAGTACTTTGTTTTTGCCTCGATCTCGGTTCGAATCTCTCTTTTCTTAATCTATATAATATCAAATTCAATTCATTCAGTCACATTTTCATCCAAAACAATCCACAACACATAGTTAAAGCATTTTACACTTTAGCCACCATAATTCCATATTTTGACATTTTAGTCCCTATTTCACAATTACATAAAATACACATAATTTATTCACACCCAAGCTTGGCCGAATTTCATACTAGTCCCTAGCAGCCCATATCTTTCATTTATTTCACATTTTAACCCTTCAAAGTTTCATTTTCACAAATTAGCCCATAATAATCAATTTCATCAAAAATTCCAAATACAAAACATATTTTTCATTCATCAATCTTTCATTTTTCACCAACTATCAACACAAAACTCACATATTCATCAATGGCACATCTCAAAATCTTCATTAATTTCATGAATTTAAGCATGGGCTTTATAGAACACAAAGCAACGATCACAAAAACGTAAAAATCATCAAAAATGGATCGAAAACACATACCTAATTGAAGCTTGAGCTTGCCAAACCCTAACTAGCTCTTTTTCTTTTCTTTTTCTTTCAATTTTCGGTAAAACATAAAATGGCCACTAATTTATGTTTTGTTTTATTAATATTAACTTAATAACCAAATTACTATTTTATCCTTTAATTTAAACATTATAAAATCATTCATTTAATGGCCATTTATGTCAAATTCCACTATCAATGGTCTAATAACAACATAAGGACCTCTCATTTAATAAGACATGGCAATTAAGCACTTTTAACTACTAGCACACAGCTTTTGTATTTTACGCGATTAGGTCATTTTTCATAAATCGACACGCAAATGATAAAATTTTCACACAGAACTTTCACACATACTTTATCACATACTGTAAACATCAAAAATAATATTTAATTATTTCTCCGACCTTGAATTTGTGGTCCCGAAACCACTATTCCAACTAGGGTCTAAACCAGGCTGTTACAATGATAAATCAATTCATTTGATTCATATCACTTTCATGCTCAAGCATTTGAAATAAACATGATACTGTTACTAAATCATGAAAATCTTATCTTAGATCTTTAGTTTCCCACATAGTCTAGATTCTCTCTTTAAACATGAACCCAACACTTCTATTTAAAAATCTAAGCTTGCTATGTTGTGGGTAACTTGATTTAGCTAAGGCTTCTATACAAATTTGATGATTTCAAGCTTGGAAAGGCCTTTAATGATGATAGAGGACTAGATTGTAAAAGAAAGAAAAGTTGCTTTCTCCCCAAAGTGATTGTAACATGTAGAAGAAGAAGAAGATGATGATGGAGAATCTTCTCCATCTTTCTTTTAAAATATCATCGTTATTATAATAATAAAATATAATAATACTAATATCAATAATAATAAAATATAAAATTATAACTTATTCATAAAAATCTAACCATCATCATTATTCATTATATCTTGATAAAATTGCTCTCCATCTCCTAACATATTTCGTCATTAATTTAATTTAATCCTTTTTACTTTTAATTTCTTACTTTGACCCCCAACACCTTGTAAAACCTTACAATTTAGTCTATATCTCAGATTAATATTTCTCAATACATTAGTCTTTTAAATTTTCTCCGATCTCCTACTACCCTTTCCAATAAAACTTATAAATCAAATTTTAGTTCTTCTAAGAAATTTGATTCGTAATTGCTCAAAGTAATATTGTTACGACCAAGAAGTTTTCAAGGATGTTATAAGAACTAAGCAAGTACGGTGAAATTGAGAGTCTGAACATATGCAACAACTTGGATGATCATATGGTAACATTTTTTTTCCTTTGAAGTTGTGTCCTTTTCATTTTCTTTTTCCTTTTTTTGTAATTTCATATTATTCTTCAATAAGTATGTTCAATTTAGAGAGGAAGAACATAATGCAAATGCAATTAAGAATTTTACTGGAAGATTTTATGCAGGTTTGACTTCTGCTTTTGTATTACTATATGTATATATGTTTTGTTGGGTTAGGATATGAATTACAACACATTCTAGTTTGTCTAAGGTAGGGTTGGCAGTTTGTGACAGTTTCAGATGAACACTTAACAAATAAATGGTTTTCTATAGTTAATTAATTGTGTTAGTGTCCTTGTAACAAAAGCATCATGTTTATTACACAAGTTATTGTTAATTCATTTAAATACAGTTAATATGACACAATTAACTGATTTAGACATGATTAACCTATTTAAATTATAACACCAATAATAAGTTGTTTTTATATATCAATAATGCAATAAATGAGTTTAAATGGTCTAGATAGCCAACCTGTTAACACAATTCATTAAAAATATATAAATGAGTTGTATAGTGGTTAGATAGGTCAACCTGTATGAAATATGAATGAGTCTAATAGGTTCAACAAAAAACAAACTTAAACATTGTGCAGTGGTTGGGTTTAGGCTACATTATTATTCTTTTGTATTATTTCCTACCTCTTAGTAATTTTGGTATTATAGTAGATGATTGTGTTCTTACATTATCTTTTTGGTAGTTCTAATAAATGGTTGCCTTGTTAATTTGCCCTTTTTCTATTAGGTTCTATTTTGCTAATCATTTTGGAAGTGTATTTCCACACTTGCTTGTATCATTAAATTGTATTGTGCTTTTTTATGCAAGGTAGCCTATCATTGTTGACTTCTCACCTGTGACAGGCTTCTGTGAAGCCACCTGCAAGCAGTATGACGAGAACCCTTGTAATTGTGGTGGATATTGTAACACCCCCAACCTGTATCTGTCGCCGAAACAGGGTTACGAGGCATTACCAAAAAATACAGAACACTTTCAAACAATTTGAAATTATTATCTTTACACAAACAGTACACTTGAGATGTACAGTTCTAAAATTATGAATAAACACATTTATCAAACATATTCCATGTTTTTGTTTTTTTTTTTATATATATATCACAATCTCATATTTCCATGTATCAAGTACCATCATTTCCTCGTATTTCAGACAAAAACATGTAACAATTCATAGACATGCAACTCACTAACTCCTCCTACCAATCACAATTTAAATTGACAAATCACTTATTGAGTCCAATTTCAATGTTCACTAAAATCTATCATATAAATTTGGATGTATGTATCCACCAATAGATTCCATATACCGATATCATCATCTCAAATTTCCACATACATTTACTTTCCACATTATGAATTCAAATAACATATACAAGATATACCAATGTATTTCAAGTACGGTTTCATAATATGTCATTTCAAATTTCAGATTATTTCATACTAGAATTTTTCTCATTAACTCATTTGGAATACCAATTCATACGGATAATACACTCAAGGGTGTACAAATATATAATCACAGATGAACTCATTCATCAACCAAGTTCTATGCTCATGTCTCATCAACTCATATTTTCTTATATCACATAATTCTATGTAACACTTACCAAACTTCGTCAAATTAGTGAACGTCTTACGGAATTGGTCTGCATCGGTATGCATTGAATTTCACTGATAATCACCGATGCCATAATAGCTATGGTCTTTTCATAGCTCAGCCATACATCTTCACTATCATTATGCCATGGTGAAACCATGGACTTATCCGTCAATTCATCACTTTTCACTAGAATGCCATAGCCCAGCTATGGTCTTACATCTTAAACACGTGTCACACAGATGCCACATCCTAGATATGGTCTTACACGAAAATCACTTGTCACTTGTAGCCAAAGCTACCATTATTCACTGATCAAGTAGCCGGAGCTACCACTTTTCACCGATCAGGTAGCCGGAGCTACCACTTTTCACTTGATCAGGTAGCTGAAGCTACCACTTATCACTTTCACTTGTCCTTGATCAGATAAGTGTAGCCGAAGCTGTCACTTATCACTTTCACTTGTCCTTGATCAGATAAGTATAGCCAAAGCTATCACTTATTACTTGTTGCCATAGTTCAACCATGGTTTTTGCCGTCAATTCATCTTGTTACTGAACTGAAGTGTTCTATTTGATCATTTATTCAATTTTCATGCTTTTACATTATTCACAATTTTATCATCAATACATATAAAATAACACATCATGAAGTTCATAAAATTAACAAATGATCACTAAAATTTAGCCGTATTAACTCACAAGTTCAATTTTTGTATTATAACGATAATAATAATTTCATAATAAATATTCCAAATAAAACATTATATCATTTCTAATTCAACATTTATCAATTATAATCGAGCATGTGATCAATTTATACATAATTCGTTCATATATTTTTTTCCTCCTCCTCTCCATCCACATCCTTAGTATAAACAACACACTTGAAAGTAATATTATCTATAGTTTTCACTATTTACTTATGTGAATATTCAAGCTGTCCATCTGTGTCATAGTCACTAAATTATTTTTATCTTGAGCTACAAAACTAAAAATTAAGATTCGTTAACTTTATTTCAAACTAGACTCACGTATCTTCTTACTATAATTTTTCCAGAATTTTTGGTGTGGCCAATTAGTACAGTTTATTAGTTAAGTTCTCCCCTATTACACAGTCTGACAGCTCTGACCTCTCTTCACTAAAAATCAATTATCTCATAATAAGATTTTCATATAGTTTTTATGATTATTTCTAATGAAAATAGGCTCACTAAGGAATACAAAAATATAAATTATAACTCATAATTATTTTTGTACAATTTTTAGTGAATTTCTAAAGTAAGAACAGGGGATCACGAAGTTATTCTAAACCAGTCTTACAAAAATTTAAATATCTCAATACGTAGACTTCCTTTGCTTGCTCTATTTCTTTTATATGAAAATAGACTCAACAAGCTTTAATTCTATATCTCACTCAACTTCTAATTCAATTTCTACCATTTTTGGTGATGTTTCAAAGTTAGACATCTACTGCTGTCCAAAACTGCTTTAGTGTAACATGTTGATTTCTATTTTGTCCCAAATTCCACAATTCATACAATTCAGTCTGTAACACCCCAAACCCGGCCCACAAGCCTTGACCGGATCTGGTATGTCACGGAGTAAAAACTTTTTGAAAGATTCGGGTTAACATTGGAAATCTGAAAATAATGTTGAATTTCTAAAACAATGTTTGCTAAAACTAAGATAGTTTGGTTTGATAAACACGATGGAGTTGAAAACTTTTTCTTTTCCTTTGAAACCATTCGATCATTTAGATTTTTAGAAATGTCGGGGTTATTAATAACTAGTAAAATTTGCTACCCGATGGTAACGTCTTTGAAAACGCGTACGAGCACTTACTTTGAAAACGTCGCTTTTACCGATTTGATTAACAGCTTATAAGTTCGTTAGTAATATAATAGAAATAAGGTAAAAGCAACTACTTAAACATCCAAAATAATAGCTAGCGGCCATATTACAAATCAAACCAAAATGTAATAAATATTAACTTTAATAATACGAAATAAAATTTCAAAACCGAGGAACATGCATGGCCGCCTCGAGTCCTCTCCGGCTCCGTCTCCGCGATCTATTCACCTGAGAAAGATAGAAAAAGGGGGTGAGTCACCAAGACTCAGTGCATAGCTATTACACATGTCCCCACATATGGGCCTGGCCCATATCCACACAATCCATGCACATGAATATGCAAAAATGAAGTCCAACCCCTCCTAAGTCCATCCGATACTCCTACCTTAGCAGACTCCCTGCTCAAGGCCGTGGCTAATCCACCGTGACTAGCCATCGATCACAAAGTGATCCACATATTTTACCTTGGCAGACTCACTGCTCAAGGCCATGGCTAAGCCACCGTGACCAGCCATCGATCACAAAGTGATCCACATATTTTACCTTGGCAGACTCACTGCTCAAGGCCATGGCTAAGCCACCGTGACCAGGCCACCGATCACAAAGATCCTCATAACTTACCTTGGCAGACGCACTGCTCAAGGCTGTGGCCAAGTCACCGATCCCATAGGGATCCACAGGTCAATCCAGACCACGGTGATGCACACAGCAATCAACCGCCGAGATGGGCACTCAGCCAACACCTCCCTTGATGTAGCACATAGCTAACATCAAGCGCTAATGTAGCACGAGGCTAACATTAGACCACGCACATAGCGTACACTCCTCCTCCAATGTCATATCCCAAGTCCCATGCATATGTATATGTACCATGGCAACATTTTACTCGAAACAACTATACATCGCATGCCATCACATTTTATACAATAATCAATAATCATTTAATACTGTAAATCACATACCTGAGTATCCAATCACCCACCACGGGTATTCACAACCTTAGCCCTTATTTCGGCTAACATGCACAACGTATACATTTACAAGAAATAACACATACAACAAGCAAGAGAACAGTGCGATAACTACGCACCTGATCACAAACAACGTTATGCCCTCAATCCCAAGCTCTTAAGCGATACTACGGCTATTTGCCTACGTTGTTGTTCGGACGCTGGCCCACACCCCGGTGGCCAATCCCGAACCGCTGAGATAACTCTCCTTTTAAACTTTGGGATAGGGGCTACCCCTTTTCCTTCTTGACTGTATTTGCCTCCATCATAACACTTAATCAGAACCATCGGTTGAACACGAATACTTTAATCTAAATATACCAAATCTAGATCATACTTACTGAACATTCTTACCAACGAGTCAAAATCCCGGAAGCTTCCTTAATACTTGACAATTTTGCCCCTAAAAGCCATCATCAAAATCGGTCAACCCTTCAATACCAAAATGTGGCCTAAGGCCGAATGCTATTAGCCACCTACCTTGCTTATCCTGAATATTTGCTCGCTCCTGAAGTTATCGAAATCCCTTGATTATTCAAAACCCGAAGGCTCCTTAGACGCTCCTACACACAAAAAGAGCACGTCACTTTGGCCTTATACATATTCGGCCATCCCTAAAACCAAGATCAACATTCGATTATGGCATACCAAGGAGAAACCGGTAGATAAAGTAAGCATACCTACCACTATACAAGCACCCACAGAGAATCGGCTTTAAACAAAATCTTAGAAAAGATGGCTCTTGGCCGAATATTACATATCCCTTACCTTGATGTATCCAATCCCGAGAGAACCCTTACTCCTTTAACGCTATCTCCCCTTGACTACACAAGAACAAAACATGAAATCAAGGCCCTATTAAGGTTCAGCCAACCCCAAATACTAAGGCTAAAATATGATGATTTCGGCATACTAAAAGAGTAGGGAGGAACCCGATTAATGGTAGAACCAACTAAGAAATTTTGGCACCTCCAAAGCTCTCAAAACCGATCAACAACTCCCAAGCCCCATGCTTCATTCGGCTATACTTCCTATGCCAAGAACCCATCCATTGGAAATAAAATAATCCTTGGTTTAGTCACTTTCCACAATTTCAAAGTTTAATCCTTCACCCATACTACACTATTTCCTATACCTATTTCTTTAATAAACAAAAGACTAATGCCCAGGCTTGCTATGTCATGGCCGGCCATGCCCCTCTCTTTGCTAAATTCAATACCCATTCCATCACCTTACCCATTCCAATACATTAATAATAATAATAATAATAATATATATATATATATCAACTACCTATCCTTTAATAAAAACACAAATAAATAATACAACAAAAATCCCATACTCCTAACAATAATAAAATAAACCCACTTTCTACATAAAATAATAATAATAATAATAATAATAATAATAATAATAATAATAATAATATATCAACCACCCAAGCTTCCTACATAATATAATAATAAAACTGATAAAATATAATAAAAAATAACTAAAATCTGCCATAACTTATGCAGCTTTTGAGGACAACCGAATAAAATAGAAATAATAATAGTAATATGCCCATAACAAATAAGATAAAAATAATAAAAAAAAGGAATAATAAGCAGCACCCCATGAAGCTTTGTTCACGCATGCATGTGCCATGCAGGCTTAGCTCCTCACGCCGGCCAAAACAAAACAAACCCCAGGCACAGCCCCCAGGTCTCGAACCCGAGACCTGGAGAAAGCTCTCCAAGCTCCCAGCCAGTCTGCCAGTGCGTCGTTCGTGACACTAACACGCCGCAAATTTCCTTTTAAGCCTTTCTTTCCCTGGGCTCGCTTAAACTTTAGCGCTAAAATAAAAATAAAACGGATCGTGCGCTACCCCCAGGACTCGAACACGAGTCCCCTAGCCGCAGCTCTCAAGCCAAGTCCTTAACCACTTTGCCACTTTGAATTTCACGACCTAAACTCACCTCAATTTCCTTTTAACCCGTATTTCTAGCTCCTTTTGTTCAAGCGCCAAACCAAAAAAAGAATAGACGCACTCACTGCTGACCATAAGGTTCGAACTTGAGCCCTCTAGAATTACTCTAGCGCCCCTGCCACTTTGCTGCTGGTTCGTTGGTGTTACAAACCTGCCACAATTTAATATAAAGCCACCTTCACCCAAATTTTCACTTTTAACCCTCAATTTCAAAAATTTTCAAAACTCTCCCCTTTTTTCCCCGAGCTGTAATAACCCCTAAAACACATCAAAACAAACCTTAAGGCCTATTAACACTTAAGATATGCTTCAAACACACAGCCCCTATTTTAGGATATTACACAGTCCTTGCTTAATTAACCCATCAATTGAGATAATTTTCTCATTTAATACTTTTCTCTATCATTTTAAACTACTTCATAACCTTTGAAAATCAAAATTTTAACGCTAGGCCTTAATTTCAACTCTTTCACAATTAGATCCTAAAACTAATTTCCATCAATTTCACTTGATAAAATCATCATATAACAAAATTAAAGCTTCAATTCAATATTTATTCATCATATTATTCCAGCACTAACCCACATCAACTTTAAAAATTAGCCATAGAATCAAAAACTAATTAATTAATAAGTTGGACCTAATTGTAAAAGTCCAAAAACATAGAAATTTCAAGGAGAAAGCAAGAATTAAACTTACATGAAGCTTGAGTATGAAAACCAGCTTGAACTCTCTCCCATGGCTGTTTTTCAGCTGAAGAAAATGAAGAGAATTCTAGATATTCTAATTTGGTCCCCTTTTTATTTAGCTAATTTTGGCAATTTTCCAATTTTACCCTTATTTCACCCATTTTCTGATTTTTCTTAGCTATTGCCGCCCAAAATATCTCTTTTGGGCTTATTTGCACTTTAGGTCCTTCCTCATTTGAAAATTAAGCTATTTAATCCTTCTAACAACTTTTACATTTTTTTCAATTTAATACTTTTTATTTAATTAACCACCCAAACGTCAAAATTTTCTAACGAAATTTTAATCCTACTTTATTGACATTTTGTAAATATTTATGACTCAGTTTATAACACCGAGATCTCGATACCTCTGTTTCTCAATTTCTTGACCAAATAAAATCTTTTAAAATACAATTTACTATTTCAAAAATCTTTTAAAAGCTACATTTGGCTCGTAAATATTAAATAATATAAGTTACGATTTCATTTTTCAGATTTGGTGGTCTCGAACCACTATTTCCGACATCACTAAAATTTGGGCTATTTCAGATATTGCAATTTTATGCACCTTTATAGAATCAGTCGGTGAGATGTTTCTCCAAATCAAAGTTAGTTGTATATTCTTATTGTTTAATAGGTCTTATTTATTCATTGCATTCATCTTCATTAAGGAGATAATACGCTAGTTTTTTGGGAGGTCTAAAAGGAGGTGAATCATAGTCGAAGCAAAAGTAGAAGCTCTCGTAGGTTTCACACTAGCTGTGAGGAGCACTTTTATGGTGGACATGGTCATAGTAAGAGGTATGATGATAGGGATAATTATCATGAAGGCCGAAGAAAAAGGAATAAAGTACAAGTCCTGGCCATCGGAGAGGACGAAGTAGAAGCCCTAGAGGAAAAAGGAATCGTAACCCAATCCGTGAAGGCAAGGAGGAAAAATTTGCTAAGATTGAGCAATCGAATTGAGAAAGGGGACAACAAGAAAATGCTAAAATTATTGATAAAGATGTTGCCAATGATAACAATGAGAATCGTAACAATGGATATGTATAGAATAATGATAAGCACTATCAACAACATAGGAGTAGCCTCCGCTTGTGGTAGCACTCTAATCTAAATTAAATCATTGTGTCTAGTTTGTCTCTCAAGCTTTTTATTAATAATTTTTATGTTCTTATTGAGTATAACAACAAATATTTCTACCAAGAGTATGCATTCAATAAATAGCTTACAACTAATTTTCCACTATGCAAGTGGTGTGCAAGTTCACAATTCTTTTATATGAACTGATTTTTTTCCCTTAAGTTCATGCTTGTTGCAACTGTTGTCATGGCGTTTGACTACATTACTATTTGAAAAGTTTTAAACACAGTCTTTTTTTTTTCAGTTGTCCTATAAGTTATATTGTTTCCCATACTGTTTTAACAACTAATTTTTCTTTACCATACTATATTTTCCCTCACTATCTATTTCTTCTCCATTGCTTTGGTCTTTTCAAATTTTGTAGAAGATATTTAGGGATGTTGAGAAATGAGTTTTTAACTTAATAAACAAATCAAAATACATTTTACTTTGTTTTACTCCTCCTTGAAGAGCATGTTTAGGCTATCTTCTCCATTGCTTGAGTCATTTCAAATTTTGTAGAAGATATTTAGGATTGTTGAGAAGTGAGGTTTTAACTTATTAAGCAAATCAAAATAAGTTTTACTCCCCCTAAATCTCATGTTCAAGTCTTGATCTCCTATGTTCTTTAAATTTTTTTTACTATTGTTGTTCATGCCATTTTTAGTGGGGAATGCAAGATCAGAATGTGTAAATTTAAGTCAAGTCTTTGGAAAGCAATCTTGTGCTATAAATTTTTAGCTTTACCTTCAGGGTTAGACAAATGCATGCATTCATTTAAAGTGTTATCTCTGTGTGTCTAATAATATTACAGTCAGGTACCTTATGACCATTGCATATCCAAAATATTGAACGATCAAAATATTCGAATACTGTTTATAGAAGTAAGGCTTATAGAATAAGTCCTAAATAAATAAGGTGCTAGATATAATTAAGTGCTTAAAGTCTATAGAATGCACCCATGGGTGAAGTCTTTGTTAAGGTGAGCTTGGTGGTCTTGCAAGCTCTCTTGCAGGGTATACGTCGCCTTAGCTAATAGACATTAAATTTTATTCCTTAGCGTTAAGTCTTTAGCTTGAAAGAACTGTTGGTTATATTGATATTTTATAGTTTTGGTTAAACCTTTTAATTGGTCTAAAAAGGACTAGTTAGAATGAGACAAGGTTTCTAAAATTGAAAAGATATGCATTTAAGATGAGAGAGAAAGTTATTAGTCACGGGCACCAAAGGAAGAGTAGTGGATAAAATAAAACTTCCCTATTAAGTTTTCCTTTTGTGTGCACCTATATAAAGCCAACATATGCTTCCTAAGCAAGTTTATGCTTTCTTTGGCAAACCTTAATTTCTCTCCAAATTTTCCCTGCATCTCGAGAAAAAAAAAAACTCTAACACTAAGACTTACCTGAAGGATTGGATTCAATGTATTCAGCTAACTCCTCCATCATTAAGTACTTACACAAGAAACTCCTGAAAGGTCCCAAGATAAGGGAATAGGTCCTGCTATCTAAACTTTTCTGCATCTATTTGTGAGTTCCTTCTTACTCTATGTGTGTATGTGTATGCTTTCATTTATGTATTGTTTAAGGTAAGTATACCTATCTTGTGAAGATGAAATGCTTGTGCAAGTGAAGTAGAAGGTGTTGTTAATAGTTTGTTTTGGGTATGTTTGTGTGAAAGATGTAAAGGCCTTTCTTTGTCTCCCCCCTCCCCCCTGCTTCTAAAATGAACCATATGCTCTGAAAAGAAAAAGAGAATGGAATCATGGCAGTGCCTTTAATGAAATGTGCATTGAACTGACAGATCACGATACATGGAAATGGTTGTGTAGCCTCTGGTAGGGAAAGTGTTATTGCAAACCAGATTGGCAAGGCATGACAAAGGAAAAGAAACGAATGAATGATATGAATCTAAATATGGACTAGGGTTCTAGCTAACACAAAGAAGGTTGTCTATATGACTGCATGGGCATAGTGTACACGCCAAATGAATAGCGTCTGGCGTATTGTCTGTCTATGTTAGTATTTGCCAACTAGAGAATTGTGTGACTATGCTGAAATGGAAAGGCTTGTTTGACTTGTATAGGATTTTGAATTGTTTACCTTGAAACTCACTAAGTTCTTCAAACTTACTTAATTACCTTTCCTTCTCAAGCCCGCTGACAAAGCAAAGGAACCTCCAAAGACTACGCCAGAGTATAAATCATCACCATGAGATTTCATGAGATTTCTAAGTATTTTTTATTATGTATGGCATGAGGGTGTTGTCATGAAGATATCTTTTTGAATAATGAACTTTGTATATTTGAACTTATGCTTTTGAAACTGTAGATTTAAAAAGAATTCTACAAAGTTATTATGTTTCATAATAAGCCTAAATTTATAAAACTTCGATTGATCAATGTTTTGCGCCTCTTATGTAACACCCCAAACCCGGCCTAGACGTTAAGCCCGAGTCTGGTGTGTCACATGGAAGTTTTTTTTTTTTCAAACCATCTTTGAGGTTGTTAAAAACTTGTTTGAGAATTACAGCCCCTTTGTTAAAACCCAAAACACTTAAGCAATTGTTATTTACTTGAAAACGTAATTTTCTTTAAAAACCTTTTTGGTTGTGAAAATATATTTGAAATAAACAATTTACGAAAATTGGACGTTTGGGAATAGAGTTGCAGAAGCATTTTGAAAGAAAATCCGAGGCCTGATTACAACATTTAACCCAAAATAGTAGAGTAATAAAATAAACAAGAAAGTAGTCCGAAGTCCAAATAAACCATTTCTAAAGTATGGTCTCCATCGAGTCATCCAAGGCCCAAGTCCACATCACTGAGCATTACCTGAAAAGGTTAAGAGAAAGGGGGGTGAGTTACAAGAACTCAGTGTGTAATCCCCTTACCATCATCCACTGGGTCGGAACACACATAGCAATATTTTGGGCCTAAGCCCATTTACAATTATAACATAATAACATGTATATAATATGCATATGATATGCAAATCCCAAACCAAACCTAATTTCCATCCGCTACACACCACCCGTACCAACTAGCACACTTGTGGGGATCAAGTCAACCCTCCCCGCCAACACACCAATCGCAGGCATAAAGCCATTTAAAATGTTTGTGGCAGAGCCACCGAACTAGATTGTGACAAAGTCACCGAACTAGATTGTGGCAGAGCCACCGAACTGGATTGTGACAGAGTCACCGAACTAGATTGCGGCAGAGCCACTAGCACTTCTCTTTAATTTTATCCCAACCCATGCAACCATGTATGCATATGCAAAGCATAACAATATTCATAGAATAATTTCATCATAAGGCCCATAATACAAGTTGGCCCATTAAGCAATCTAGCAATTTGGCCCATTAATCAATCTTAACAATTTGGCCCATTAAACGATCTAGCAAATTTTGGCCCATTAATCGATCTAACAAATTTTGGCCCATTAATCGATCTAGCAAATTTTGGCCCATTAATCGATCTAGCAAATTTTGGCCCATTAATCGATCTAGCAAATTTTGGCCCATTAATCACATGAGGCCTTTTTTTTTTTCAAATTTCACACTTGGCTAATTTATCAAAATAATTCATATGGCCCAAAATATCACTTTTTAACAAAATAACCCATTAAGGGCAAATCCATAATTCCCACAACCTTAATACCGGTTTCATGCATTTACACAAAAAGTGTTATTATACCGTATTTTCTGATTTTACAAATTTTACGATTTATTCTAATGCTTACGGTATAATATCTAACCCATGAGATAAGTGTGAAATTACACACTCTGGCCCATATCACAGATATCAAACTGCCCATATATCAAATATCACATTTGGCCCATAAAGGGTATTTTCGTAATTCGGTCCATAGGGACATTTCGTAATTTGGCCCATTGGGGGCATTTTCGTAATTCGGCCCGTAAGGGCATTTTCATAATTCGGTAATCGTACCCACTAAGGGTAATTCGGTAATTTACTAAGGGAAATTCAGAAATTTTACCCACCAAGGTTATTTCGGTAATTTTGCAACCCAGGGTATTTCGGTAATTTACCCTCCAAGGGTATTTCAGTAATTTCGCAACCCAAGGAATTTCAGTAATTTACCCTCTAAGGGTATTTCAATAATTTTGCAACCCAGGGGTATTTCACTAATTGCACAACCCAGGGGTATTTCGATAATTTGCACAACCCAGGGGTATTTCGGTAATTTACCCTCCAAGGGTATTTCAGTAATTTCGCAACCCAGGGAATTTCGGTAATTTACCCTCTAAGGGTATTTCGGTAATTTGCACAACCCAAGGGTAATTCGGTAATTTACCTTCCAAGGGTAAATTCGGTAGTTTTACCCACCAAGGGTAATTCGGTAATTTACCTTCCAAGGGTAAATTCAGTAGTTTTACCCACCAAGGGTAATTCGGTAATTTACCTTCTAAGGGTAAATTCGGTAGTTTTACCCACCAAGGGTAATTCGGTAATTTACCCTCCAAGGGTAATTTCAGTAATTTCATATTCAACGGTGTTTCCAAAGGCCTACTATCGCCTCGAGTGGCATAGAATTCTATTTGGGTCTCTTCGAAACTATTGGGTCAAAAATCTATTTTAGGCCCAAACGGGGTAATTTTGCAATTCTGGACTTAACTACTAATTTGGGCATAAAAATTTAAAACTGTCCATCTGCATCATACTGACTAAATTGATTATAACTCGAGTTAGGAAACTCGAAATTTAGATCCATAAAATTTCCTTGAAACTAGACTCATATATCTTCTTACTGTAGTTTTTCCAGAATTTTTGGCCTAGCCATTTAATACAGTTTATTCCTTAAAGTTTCCCTTGTTTCACTATCCAATGATTCTGACCTCTCTTACCTTAATTTCAAATATCTCACTCTACGGTTTTCATATACTGTTCCAACTTGTTTCTCTTGAAAATAGGCTCACTAAGGAATCCATACATATAAATTATAACCCATAATTCATTTTGTACAATTTTATATGATTTTTCCAAAACAGATCAGTGAACCCCAAAGTTAATCAGAACCAATCTCACTAAAATCAAGATATCTCAGAATATAAAATTCCTTTTCCTTCTCCGTTTCTTCCTTATTAAAATATACACAGTAAGCTTTAATTTGATATCTTATTCACTTTCTAATTCCTTTTCTCCTATTTTTAGTGATTTTCCAAAAACACATCACTGCTTCTAACCGAAACTGTTTTATTACGAAATACGATTACCACTATGATCATACGCACGCCCGAGTGATCACGGATGCCGGTTTTTAGTTTTCTTCGGTATTTCAACCGATTAACAGCATATTTTATGCAAGCTTTCAGAGAAGTGTGAGATTACACACCATTTCAGATATGTATATGGAAGGGTATGAGATTACACACCTTATTCGGAATCCGTAACGCGATGCTCTCCGCGGCACCTAAAGGTACAATCGGTCAACAATTAGTCCAAAGCCCAATTTACAACTTCAACCAAGTATTGCGATTGATTAACAATCTATATCACTTACCAACAATCCAAGTCTCTTATTACGAGGGATAGATGATCGGGCGATTTGATTCCTTGTTGACATTGGATTCGATTTTCACCACTTGACTTATGGCTAGAATGATACACGGCCATCCACTTAGAACACGATTTAATCGAAGAAAAGAGTGTCTACCCAAATGAGAATGAATTTATGAAGGAGTGATTATGGATTGAGAGGTTTGGTATTGACTTGAAGTTGTGGCAATGAGAGGAGAAGTTGGAGAAAAGAACACAAAAGGATGCCAAAAGAAAATTAGGCCTATCAAGCACCAAAAATCCTACCAAATGACTAAAGCAAATTCAGCTACCCTCTCCTTCACCTCAACCGTCCATGCCTTTGCAAATAAGCCAAAATTTACCAACCCAAAACTTTAAAAAAAAAAAACCAACATGCTCCCTTATTTTCCTCTTTACCATAAACTTTAGCCACCTTTCCATAATTTAAAAAAAGTCTACCTTATCTAATATCCCTTATTTTCCTCCTTACCATACCTTTCCATAATTTAATAAGTCCACCTTGCCTAAAATCCCTTATTTTCCTCCTTACCATACCTTTCCATAATTTAATAAGTCCACCTTACCATAATTTAAAAAGTCCAATTTTGCCTTATTTACAAGCTTGGCCGAAATTTAGGGAAAGAGTACAAAATTAATAGTCAAAATTTGCACACAATGGGATTTGAACCTCTTCCCTCAAGGTACTTCACTTGATGCCATAACCTCCTTGCCATATGCTCATTTATGCCAGCAATTTACTCTTTTATTTCCATAAGCCTTGATGCCACTTACTATCTCTCCTTAATAGGCTTAAACACAAAATTTTACTAAGGCCCAACTTGAACCCGAAATTTCATAGAACCCCGTAACTTTCTCAAATCATCTTCTTAATAAGTCCAACTTGAAATAATGCCATTCTCTTGTTCTCAAAAATTTTAAACACTCCTACGCCCAAGGCCCAATGGGCCCAATTCTACTAGGCCCAATTTCGGGATGTTACATCTTATCTATAGATATATATATATAGATATGTTCATGAGTAGTGGTGTAATATAATTTGTGGTTTGCGCCTAACATACTTTGAAAAAATAGTAATTTCAAAACAGTGACGCGTCATTTCTGAATCCTCCTTAAGGATCGGGTTTGAGGCGTTACAGTTTTTATAACATAACTACAAAAAGCATTTAAAGTTTCAAAAGTTGTTTTCTTATAAATTTGGTTTGTTGAAATTCTCGGAAGAGTCCAATTATCAGATCTTTTGGGAACATTTTCATAAAGTTCTTGTTCATTTACAATATTTTTTGAGGTTTGGTTAGACTCTTATGATTGATTGGAGGTGAAGTTTATAAAATAATTGGTTCTATTAGGGAAATGAAATATCTCTTTGTTTTTTTATTCCCTACAAGGGCTTCTACTATTAGGATTTTTGGAGTACTAAAATTGCCTATGGGGATACTCTATCATTAACACGCCTAACTCATGGTTAACCGAATTATGTATCAATACCTAACAATAATAATAGATTAATAAAGATAGTTAAACCAGAACTTAAAAATATTAAAAACAAATTTGAAAATTTCTAAAACTTAGAATTACCTGTTCCTCCACTCTCCACTCGGATATAAAATGAGTACCAAAAAACGAGCCAAAGATTTGTATCAATACTCAAAAAATTAATTGAACATTTGCATAAAAATATAAGTTTTTAAACATATAAATATATATTATATACTATGGTGTAGTTTATTTAAATATATTAAATATTTAAAATAACTATAACATGAATAAAATTATATTTTAAAATTAAGCGGCACGTAAGATAAAATCATTGAAAAATATATATATATATATATATATATATATATATATATATAATATAAAGTCTTCTGTAAACATCCATTCATATTCCATATCCCGAAGGTTTTTTTTACAAGCCATATCCCGAAGTTGTGCAGATTATGTTTAAAATCTTATTATAAAATTTAAAATAATACTTTAAAAATTAAATATTATTTTTATAAAATTAAAATTGAATCTTATAAAGATGTCATAAATTTTATAATATTATTGAATTAAATTTTATTATTATAAATATATAATGTTATAAATTATAGTTATTTGTAAATAATATATAATATTAAAAACAATAATTTTATAAAAAATAAATAAATGGATGATTTGAAAAATGAAAAAACTTTTGGTCACATGAGACCATCTATCACGTCCATCAATAACTTTATTTTTAATTAAATTAAAATTGTAAAAAAAAAAAAAAAAAAAGCAAAATCAGTTTCACCAAACTGATTTCTTTCCTTTAACAAAAACTTGTATTAGTTTGGTAAATATAGTAGAAAGTAGGCTTATTGCTACGATAAGCTTTTAGATTTTTTTCAAAATATTCAATTAAATATTTTTAAATTTTTCATCTAATTAAACCCTTAAACTATTAACCTTCACCAAAAAAATTCTTTTAACCAACGTTGATCATTAAAAACTAACAACAACATTAATGTGGTTGTTAATAGACGTTACATTAAGCGATTCACGTAGACAAAAATAAAAATTATTTTTAAAATAAGTACACAAAGAACTTGAACAAATAATTGACCTAATGCATTTAAATTCATACATCGATATGTCCAGATTTATTGTGAAATTATAAAGAACATAAAAAAATTATAAAAATTATTAGAAATTGATTAAAAAAATAAAAATTATAATAAAAAAAGAGTAAAGTATTAATAAGAAATCTGATTTGGTAATTGTGGTCTAAAATAAAGGCAAAAAAGGGAAAAACAAAAGACCTCATGTAGTGGTCTAACAAATCTTTAGCTTATGTAAACAAAAGGCAATAATGCAAACAAAATGGCTATCAAAATCATTCCAAAACACACAACATCATATCATTGATCCACCGATCAATGTCCTGTTTTCTCTTCTATATAACACACCCTTTTTTGGTTGAAACAACAAACCTTTCCTTGCTCACCTCCCAAACCACATGGGAATTTCATTGATTGGTATACCTATAAATGGAGAGTTACATTATGTTGGCCAACCATGGCTCCCACAACCAAAAGTAAATTCAGTGAATGAAGTTCCCGTAGTTTCTTTTGGGCTGGGAGTCTTGACTTCTTCAACTTTCTATTTTAGAATCAAACATGTTTCTAGCCACAGATTAGGGCAACATTGAAAGGTATTATATTAAAATATGTATATATTTTGAATACAAATTAGGAATTCTTGAAATTATTATTTTTGAATATTTATATTATAAGTTGAAATAATAACATTATTGAAATTATATTTTATTTAAATAAATATTATGAATTAATATAATATTTATGTTAAATAGTAATTGCAAATTATTAAAATTATATTAAAAATAATAATATATTAATTATAGAATATTTATTTATTTGATTTATGAAATATATTAAAAGAAAATATAATTTAATTATAAAAAAATGACACATCAACAAAATTAACCAACATTAACTTTTTCATTCATTTTAGGTGATTTGACCAAAAAACAAATTTAAGGACTAAAAAAGTGAAAAATTAAATGGAAGACTAAAATATTTTTTTTTATAAAGTTGAAGGGCTAAAAAAAATCATTATGCCTATAAAAATTGGTCTTTTAGTTATTTTCTAATATAAAGATTTAAAAGTAAAAAATATTCTTATACAATACAATTTATTAATTTATAAAAAAATTAATTATTTTCCAGTTTGAGCTGATATCACTAGGCTCGTGACATCAAACTTAACTAAAGATTTATGTATATTTTTTCTTTGTATAATAAGTATTCGAATTCAGGCAACTTTTAAGAATATACTAGACCAACATGTCATAGCTTGTGAATCAATTTAAGAATTCAATAACATTACAAATTTCTATTGCACCCACTTTATTAGTGAAGAAAATAATACTTTAAAATAATAAATTTTATTAAATATATTATATTTAAAAATAATTAAATAAAATTAAAAAATAGATAGATGGTGATTTTCAATGGATATTTATTGGTATGGATAAGTATAAAAAAAACTAATAGAAAAGTTAAATAGTACTATTAAAAAATTAACTTTTAATATCACATGCATTTAATATTTAGTTTTTTAAATATTTTATTTTTAATTATAGTAATTGAACATAATTAAAATAGATTAACTTTTCAATTCAAATATTATAAATAGAACATTTACAAATAATAGTTAAAGCATTTTTAACACATTCAACATACAATATAGTTTTACTTTATGTAATTAATGCAAAGTAATACTATTCAAAATAATAACAAATTCACATAATTAATACTAATATTAATTAAGTGATAATTAAGATGTTTAGAATTTTTTTTTCAAGTAATAACTCTATTTTACATTAATAAAATTAACACAACTTTCTAAAAATAAAATTAGAACAACTTTTGTTATATTAACATTTTTTAAACTAATAATTGTGATTTATAAATATAATTATCACAACCTTTTTTATAATTTATGCTTAGAGTTTTATTCAAGTAATAACTTTACTTTACAATTAGCACAACATTTTTAATTAATAATTCTAAATTAAATATTATAATTATTTTTATGTCACATCCCAAAAATAGGGATAAAATTTAGATTTTATTTTTTTAAGCATAGGGTAATAGAATTAGAGAGCCTTAAAAATTATTTGTAATAAAAAAATTAATAAGAATGAATCTACTAGTTCAATAGTAAAGCCTTAACTTTCCCTTAGGTTCTAACTTCAAAAACTCTTGTATACTTTTTAGTCAAAATATTTTATTTTCTTATTTTTTACCCCATAAAAGTGCCAAATTTCCAAACTAGCCCAGCCCAAAAACTATTTTTTTAATTTAGTTCTTAATTTAAATCAATCCTAATACTAAATGAATTCCTAAAACCTATTTCAACTTGGGAAAAATAATTTTATAAATATAAAATCTTTTCAAACACTAGAATTTTTATCTAGCAAAATTTTCAAGACAAACTCCTAAAGTTCTTTTTTTTTCTCCTCCATTGCCGAATCAATTTTCAACCAAGGATTTCAAAGATTTTCAAAATCATCCCTCTCCTCCCAGTAGATCATCGATCTCCTCATCTAAATTAAGGTTTTAGCGTTTTCAAATCAGATGTGGGATCTAAACCTAAATCATTATGTATAATTCATTGAAGTGTTAGAAACTAGGAAGTCTGTACATGAACCCCTTACATGAGAACCTTTTATATGCGAGCCCTGTATGCAAACCCCCTATAGGCAAACCCTCATGCGAACCCCCCACATGTGCGAACCCCTATGAAGGAGAACCCTAAGTATGAGACCTGATGTAAACTATTATATATGTGAGCTCCACTAGGTGAATTGTAGCAGATATGTGCAAACCCTATTGCGAACCCATATGCAAAACCTATAGGAATCAACATGTGATCCCTTTGTATATTTATGCGAACCTTATATGAATATCTTGTGAACCCTATATGTTAATTATGCAAACCCTACATATGTATATGCGAACATTACATATTGTAATATGCGAACCCTGTATATTTATCATAGGAGCCCTATACATGTATTTATGCAAACCGTACAAGTAGTAATATGCGAACCCTACATATTGTAATATGTGAACCCTGTATGTTTATCATGCGAGCCCTATATATGTATTTATGCGAACCCTACAAGTAGTAATATGCGAACCCTGTGTGTTTAATTGTGCGAACCCTAACATGAATTAGCATACGAACCCTGTATGTGCAAACCCTAGATGTGCGAACCCTGTATGTAACACCCCTTACCCGTATTCAAGCCGGAACCGAGTTTGGGGCGTTACCTAATCAACCATGCTTAAACACCTCGAGTAGGGTTATAAAATTTCATTTAAACCTATCGCTTATGCCTACTCGGCCCAAAGGGCCCTAAACATGCCTTATAGAGGTTTCGGAATTATTCCGGGAATTTTTACGAACTCGAGAAACTTTTCAATAAAATAGGGGCCACATGCCCGTGTTGGTCTAGGGACATGTCCGTGTGCCCTTAAGACATGCCTGTGTCTTCCTCCCATGGTCGATTTTGACTAAGGTCACACGGCTTTGACACGCCCGTGGCTCTAGCCCGTGTGCCAAACCTTGGCATTCTGACTTATCCACACGGTCTATTCACATGCCCGTGTGCTTCAGCCGTGTGGCGATTATATTCCAAGTGCAAGGTGCAAACTTCACACGGCCTGGGCACACGTCCATGTACAAGTCGTGCCTCCCACACGGTCTAGACACACGCCCGTGTGTCTACCCATGTGGAAGATTAGCAGGCTATTTACCAAGCCCTTTAGCCACCCTACGTTGCCCACATACATACTTCCATTCAAAACAATACAACCCCTATCCCAAAGGCACATCTAAGTACTTAGTCCAATATAAAAGATAACCTATAGGTACCTCTAGGAGCTCAAAGAATCAAGACATACATAAAGGCATATACTTCATGAACTTCATCTTCATTAAGCAATAGAATTTGCCAAGTATTTCCCTAACTTATAAGGCCATTTACAAAATGACTTTAATAACTTACATAGCCAACACTTTGACTAACAATTATAACTTAACAAAATACTCGAGTCCTATACATGCCATACTCAAAATAAGTCTAAATTGTTATACCAAAGTGATGTCGATAGTGTGATTCTCGAACTCCGACGGCTGCAACCTCTCGAGTTATCTTGGCAATACTACAAGGAAAAAGGAAAGGAGAGGGGTAAGCATATAGCTTAGTAAGTTTGCATGAAACTCTAGGATAATATATTTACTCCAACTATAAACATTCATTTTATGGAAGAATGGCAACATAATCTCAAATGAAGAAAAGTACTTACTCGTACTTATTCACATTTACTCTTACCCACCTCATGTCAACATAATCTAGTAACTTTTAATTACTCATGTTACCTGTATCACTAAATCACATGATTTAGCATATATGGTAACATAACCATAACTTCACATCTTTAACATTCATATCATGAGCTTTACTCAAGGCCATCCAATAACAAATTTGGATCTAAGCCAACTCTCATACTCAACCCCTTTTTGCTTATAAATAGATCGATTCATGAATTATTTGAACTTACCATACATAAATTTTGATACCAACGCCATATCCCGGGTATGATCTTATAAGGGATTATTCTTTGATGTCGATGCCATATCCCAGATATGGTCTTATACAGGATCTCATAACTCGATGTCGATGTCATATCCCAGACATGGTCTTATACGATATCGTACTTAGATGTCGATGCCATGTCCCTGGCATGGTCTTATACGAGATCTTTCTTTGGTGCCGAGGCCATGTCCCAGACATGGTCTTATGCGGGTCATATGAATGAATAATATCATCCTTAGTCCAGAACCTGATTCGGAACTTAAACTTGACTTATTCACACCATTACCTATCGAGACTTCACCACTCGAGTTTAACAGTAATAATACACAACCATGATATCAAACGATTTCAAATATCGAACATTATGAAACACCAATTTCATACAAACTTACCTTGGTATTCAAAATGTATGTAGATATGCAATTTAGTCCCCGACTTTGTTCTTGCCTCGGTTTCGATTCGGGCTTCGTATTTCTTGATTTATAAAAAAAAAATTAGCTCATTTTAATCATCACAATAATAAAAACATTTTGATAATCATGCTTTGGCAAAATTACTATTTTTCCCCTAGACTTTGGCAAAATGACCATTTTACCCCTAGGCTCGGAAATGAATTCTAATCGTATTTCCACCTTCAACAAGCCTAGGTGAACATTTATTTCTCTTACAACTACTCACAATTTCAAATATTTCATGCATTTATGACACAATTTAATCTTTGCATTCAAGTCCTATTTAGGTGTTTTCATGCTAACACCTTTCACAAAAGTTGTTTCTCTAACAACTAAGACTCAATTTCTTCCATAAAAATGCAGCAAACAACAATGATAGCTCTCATGGAAAAACTCTAAACTTTTCACAATATTGCACAATAGTTCCCTCATTTGAAAGCTTAAGCTTTAGGGGTATCAAAAGTACAACTATTTTTAAGAAAAGATCACTAGAACACTTACTAATGAAGAGATGAGTGTGCTGAAATTTTTGAAGCTTTCAACCCTTAATTCTCTTGCAAGATTTTGGTGGAAGAAGTGAAGAAGAAAGATGGACATCATCTTTTCTTTATTTTAATATTAAACTATCAATTTAATCCACCAAACATCACCAACTTTGACCAACTTGGTCAATTCTTGTCCCCTATGCTTACTATGGCCGGCCAAGCCTATATTGGGGGTCTAATTGCCTTTTAAAGACCTCCAATTATCTATATATGGCTATTTGGTACCTTTAGCTCATAGAATGAAACTTTCACACTTTATGCGATTTAGTCCTTTTTCGTGATTAAACAAGAAATCGCTAAAATTAACGTACCAATTTTTTTATGAAATTCTAAAATCATGATCTAACACATAAAATAATGTGAAAATAATTTTTCTTAACCTCAGATTAGTGATCCCGAGATCACTGTTCCGATTAGCCCCTAATTTGGGCTGTTACACTGTATGTGTGAACCCAACATGTGCTAGCGCTTCTTGTGAACCTAAATGTATGTGATAGCAGAACTAGGCTTGTTAAATACACATGAAGATACTGTATATGTGAATTTTTTTTAATCCACATAAATTAGTTGTATATGTGAACGAGTGCATGAATACATGCTATTAAATGATAATATGAAATATTGAATGTAGCATCAATTGATGATAAATAGCATAATATGCTAAGTATATGTGCATAATACATGAAATTAGGTATGGAGGATGGAGGAGATCCGTAGGAGAAAGTAGCAAATTAAGTCCACATCGAAAGTCAGTACTGCATGAAGTAGGTGGCAATGTCATCAAAACTGAATAAACCAAGATGATAGTTTAAAAAGCCATTAAAACGAGGCAACCGAGATGGTAAGTTATTATAGTAAAAGTCATTGTCATGACAAGTGAATGCCCATCTTCACCGGGAAATCCGAGATGGTTAGTTATTGATATGTGTTTTGGAGTGTCGAGCAATGCTCAAAGGTGGATAGGATAGACGGGAGGGAAATTTAAAATTATAATTGCATTGCATCATGAGTATAATCTATACATGTATGGATTTACCGAATGCTTTTTATGATATGCTTAATATGCTATTATGCCATCAAATGAATGATTTACTATTTATATGTTTATATATAATGGTTTAAAAATTAGACTCATGCTGAGCTATCATAAGCTCACTCCCCCTTTCTTTACCCCTCAGGTAATGCAGAGAATTAGGACCGAAATGGCATTAGAGGAACCACGAATTAGCAACTCGTTTCCTTTATATTTAAAAGTTCCCATTAAATTTTTTCCTTTATCATTTAATTTTGGGTTGTAATTATTAATTTCTTGTTTTTTAGGTTTTAGGTTTGTTTAGCTTTTTAATTTTAAAGCATGATACTTAGTTAATACTATGATAATTGCATGCTATTTGGTTTAGAAAACTTTCACTCTTAATAACGTTTTTCACTTCTTTACAAATACTTTAAGTTTTGAAAAGTTTTTTGTTATACAATACATCTTGAAACAAAAGAATAGCTTTACATGATCAATTCGGTCATCAAATGTAACGCCTTTGAAGCCGAAACTCCTAGGCCAGGTCAGGGGTGTTACATTTTAAATGTGAATTTAGTATTATGATAGAAAATAAAAGGTATTCTCGTCAGTTCAAAAGTTTTTTCAAACATGTGCTTTTATATATATTATAGATTGTAGACATAATAGATATTAGATTATAGTATACACATACTGTGGGTTAAAAAATTAGGTAAAAAATATATATTAAAAGTTTAGTTAAAATTAAATGAAGATTTGGTTGAGATAGTAAAATTGAAGTATTTAAATGCTATGATGTTAGGTTCGAATTTCATTATGGGTAGATTTTATTGATTTTATATAAAAAGAAAAAAAGTATTTTTATAATAATATAATTTACTTATAATTTTTTAGTTACTTTTCAATTGGCTGATTTGTGACACAAATTCATTGAGATATTTAAAGAATATTATAGATTATTATTATTTTTTGTTCATATTTTATTTAGTCATTTATTTTTTCTTAATAGTATAGATGACACCTAGTTGAAACATGTAACTTAGAACGTAGTTGAAAGGTGGAAGTTGGAACATGAAATAGTTTCCAAGTTTATTTTGAGTAGCCGCCAAAGCCTCCAATCCTTAAAGTTGGCAGCCTTCATCAACTTTAGACTCTCACCCACTGCTTTTATTACCTTCTCCTCTGGCCTTTTTATTAAACTAACCCAAAAAAATTAATTAATTATTAAAATAACCTACCTTTTTAATTAAATACCAAAATGACCCAAAAGCTACAGTAAATTTAGGTGGAGCCAAATTAAATGGCTCCACCAAGTTGCCACGTCAGCATAGGGGATTAAAAAATAATTTTTTGGTGGAGCCATTTTGAATGGCTCCACCTGTATAAAATACAAGGGAAATACTGTAAAATCTGAAAAATTGGGGGCCTTTAAAACAATTTTTCGATTTTTGGTGGAGCCATTTGAAATGGCGCCACCACCTTTACAGCTTTTTTTTTTAATTTTGTCTTTTTTTTACCTTTTCATGTATTTAAAAAGTTAAGGGCCTAAAAAGCAATTTTCCCTTTTTTGGTGGCGCCATTTGAAATGGCGCCACCACCCTCCTGAAACTTTTTTTTTTACTTTTATATAATTTCTTATTTATTTATTAATTTATATATTAATTTTAAAAAATTTGTAATGTGTATTTAAAATGTTTTATAATATTTTTAAAAATTTTAAATAGTATTTTAAATAAATTTTTTAACTTTAGATATATTTAGTAATTATTTTAAATATTTTATTTTTTTTTTTTCAAATTTTTGAAAAGTTTGGGGGACTTAAAAGCAATTTTTCCTTTTTTTGGTGGTGCCATTTGAAATGGCGCCACCACCCTCTTACCCCTTTTTTTTAATTTTTTCTTTTTCTTTTCTTTTTTTTTTTACTTTTTTATTATTTTATTATTTTATTTTGTTTATTTAATTTATATTATTAAATTTAAAAAATTTGTAATGTGTATTTAAAACGTTTTATAATATTTTTGAAAATTTTAAATATTATTTTCAATAAATTTTTTTAACTTTAGATATATTTTTGTAATTATTTTAAATATTATATTTCTTACTTTTTTTTTAGTTTTTGAAAAGTTTGGGGGACTTAAAAGCAATTTTTCCTTTTTTTTGGTGGAGCCATTTGAAATGGCGCCACCACCCTGCAGACAATTTTTGGTTTTTTGTCTTTTTCTTTTTTCTTTTATATTATTTTATTATATATTTTATTTTTTTAGTTTTAGATATATATTTGAAATTATTTCTTTATAAATTTTAAATTTATTGTTTAAATTACTTTTGAAATTATTAGTTTTATAATATTTAAATGTATGTTTAATCTTATATTAATTTTACATAGAATTTTTTAAATTAAAATTTTTAATTTTATTCTTATTTTATTTAAAGAATGAATTAAAAAATAAATATATATATATTATAACTAGTCACATCATGTCAGTGATGTGACTATTAATAACTAAAAAATAAATAATTAAAATTTTGTATTATATAGGGTGGGGCTTGGTCCCCACCTATTGAAATTGACAATTGAGAGAAAGTTATGTATTTTATTGTTTTATTTGTATTTTTTATAGTTAATGTTATATTAAAAATAATTGTTGTATTTATGTTTTTTTTTGTACAGATATTAAAATGTCTTCTAGAGCAAATACGGATCACACATCATCGATGATCGACGAAACAGTAAAATTATTTATAATTGAAATAAAAAATCGTTTTAGTTACTTATTTTTTCTTGCTAATCGCTACTCTGTTGAACGTATTTTGACTGCTTTAAAATATTTATCTCTATTTAGTTGTTATTATTTATTTTTAATTATTTTCTTACATGATATTAATCTCTAATTAGTTGTTATTATTCATTTTTAACTATTTTCTTGCATGATATTAATCTCTATTTAGTTGTTATTATTCATTTTTAACTATTTTATTGCATGATATTAATCTCTATTTAGTTGTTATTATTCCCTTTTAACTGCTTTAAAATTTTAAAAGGAAAAAGGAGTGCGCAACTTCACAACTCTGAAATAATTATAATATGTTTAATTATTTATAGTAAATAATATTATAATTTATTAAAATTTATTTTAAAATTAAAATTTTAACATAATGAAATAAAAATTTTAAAAATCACGATGTAGTAGGGTTATAATTGAAACACCCCACACCCGGCCCACGAGCTTGAACCGGATCTGGTATGTTCCTTAAATAAATCGGTTTTCAATGTTCTAAATGACTTAGAGAAAATTTGTGTAATTTTAAAAAAATTGTTTTGGGTTGGGCTTAATTTGAAACCTATTTAATAAATTCTGGAAATCCAACTTAAATAAGGTGACAAAATAATTTTTGGGTTTATTATTTTAAAAGAAATAAATTTACTTATCTTTAATCAAACATAATTTGTATCATATTCAAATAAAAATAAACAGGAATAAAGAAAATCCAACTGGGCCTTATGGCCTTATTACATCATTCAAACCCAAATAAGTACTAAAATTTCATAAAGTCCAAATTCCAAATAATTTCTTCAAGCGATGCATGGCCACCTTTAGCTCCTGCCGACCCGGTCCATTACTGCTCATCACCTAAAAAAAATAATTCCCCAACGGGGTGAGTCAACAGACTCAATGTGTACATAGTACTAATTTCCAACAAATCAGGCATACAAGTCATATCAATATCATGTTCATACAAAATAAAGGATGATGCAACCCAAACCCAAACCTATTTGTCCATCCGCTACACACCACCCGTACCAACCTGTACACCGCGGGGACTACTAAGTCGACCCTCCATCCGCTACACACCATCGAAGGCAGTCGCTGCAGTCGACGTGCTCATCGCCCACTTATGTTGTGTCATTAGACACTGTATTCACTGGATGTAACCGAAGTTACCACTTTTTACTTTATGTGACCGTAGTCACCACTTTACGTTGGTGAGACCGTAGTCATCACCTTCACTTTCTTCCTCCACAAATATCCCGAATGCCCCAATTATTTCATAACATATTTCACATACTTAATTTTCATTCATGTTACTAATCACATGTTCAAAATATCACATTCACAATCCTATCAAAAGTAGGAAACGTACCTGGGTACTCCTTACCACATTTGTGGTGCTTAGCCACATTCACACACTGCTACATATTTATATATTTAATGATTGCCATGCAATTTATTGAAAGTTAGTAAGAGTACACACCTTTTTCGCTTAATAGTTTCCGTGAATTCCCGTAGAGCGATCTACTGATCTAGATCTTTCACTCCTAGTTGCCGAATTGATTTAATCAAGTCCCAACAGTTGCTAGAATTCCTCTTCCTTGAAATCGGCTAATAATTATGATGGGATTCCAAATCTGAAGAGGATTCCTTTATAAGCCTGTTGAAATCCTTAGATCCTTAGATTTCCCGAAAGATCCCCTTTTGATGTTGTGGATGATTGCCCTCTTTCTTAGAATCCACAAAGATTCAGCTTAACAGTAGAACGGAGAAGAAAATAGAAGAAAAAGAGAGGGATTTTGCTTAATGAAAATTCGGCAGAGAGGGGTTTTGCCTAGGGAGAATTTCGGCAGAGGAAGAGGGAGCAAATGTTGATGAGTAGCCCTCCTGTCCTCCTTTTATAGCCAAAGTTATCAGCCTAGGAGTCCTTTACTTGGCCACCACTCCTCTTTTTGATAATATTATCTCTTTTATTTAAAAGATAAAAGCCTTTAATCCATCAATTATCTCCTCAATTATCTCATTAGAAAATAATCCTTTATATCTCTTATTATTCACATATTTATGTGAATAAAACTCCTTTATTTATCTCTTATTATTCACATATTTATGTGAATAAAACTCTTTTATTTCTCTCTTATTATTCACATATTTATGTGAATAAAACTCCTTTATTTATCTCTTATTATTCACATATTTATGTGAATAAAACTCCTTTATTTATCTCTTATTATTCACATATTTATGTGAATAAATCTCCTTTATTTCTCTCATATATCCAAGTTTCCCAAAATGTTCAAGTTTCCATTTTTGGATCATTTCCAAAAATGTTTAGGTTTCCAAAAATGTCCATTTCCATTTCCATTTTCATTTCCATTTCCATCTCCATTTTCATTTCCATTTTCATTTTCATTTCCATTTTCATTCATTTCTAGGTTTCCAAAAGTATCAAAAATTTATTCATAATACTTAAGACTTGTCATTTCATACAATTAAACTGAAAATGCATAGGCCCTATTCAGGATGTTACAGTTCTACCCTCCTTAAAAATAATTTCGTCCTCGAAATTACTTATTAACGAATAATCGTACTGTCTAACTCACCTCCCTACGCTATTGCTGCGCAACTCTGATCTTAATAGAACCATCATACTTTCGAGGCACAATCTCTAAGTTCACATCCCTTAGAACTCATTTTCTAACGTCGCGATTTAATCTGATTTAAAAGTTTTATACATTAGTACTTGTTTCACTTATTACCCGCGAAGAAGTTTTATGAAAAGAGTTTTAGGAGTGGTTCTTTCGTATTCATACATGCACATAGTCTTTACATTCATTCATCCATCAAACAATTATGAACTTTCGTTCATTCAGAGAAACGTTGTAGTTTTCATTGTTGTTGTTTTTCCACTACCCAGGGGTATTTTCGTAATTTGTCTTACAGGGGCATTTTCGTAATTTTTTCAAAAATAAAAGTTCTCTGATGATTTTGTCAAAAAGTATTTTGGAACTTTTAAATTCCCGGGGTATTTTGAAAAATTTGGAAATTCGGGGGTATTTCGGTAATTTTGAAGCTCGAGGGTATTTTGGTAATAAACCAGGGTAAATTTGTAAAGTTTGATAATTCCGGGGTATTTCCAAATGTTGCAAAACTTTGAGGGTTCTTTTTGAGAATTTGTTTTCCAAGTTGATGGTGTTGCAAAAATTTTAAAAATCAGGGTCATTTTGGTAATTTGTAGGTTAGGGGCAATTTTGTAATTTTACCAAAATCAAGGTATTTTGATATTTGCAAAATAAGATTCTTGGGTGCTTTTGTAAAGTAAGGAAAATTTTATTGAAATCGGGGTGGTACAGAAATTTTAGAAAGCAAGGGCATTTTTGTAATTTCGCCACTAGGGGCATTTTGGTAATTTTGTAAATCAGGAATTTTTCAGAAAATTTTGTAAAAGTAGTTCTCACAAATTATAAGGGTAATTTTAAGAGTTTTAAAACTAGGGTTTTCATAAAAACATGGCTAGTCCCTTTCGGGTTTTAGTTATTGGGTTTAGCCTATGAATAAGTCCTCATGGTTAGGGTGAACCGTAGCTACGCACCAGGTAGGATTCCTGCGAAGAGGAGGTGAGTCACTAGGACTGCTTAAGTACCAGGCTCTTCCGGATCCAATCCTAGACATGCGCACAATGGTTACCACACCCTAACTTAGTGACTTAGCCATAGGTTTGTTAAGTGCATTAAGTCTTATGTATTTGTTTTGAGTAGACTAGTCCTACGGTTCAATAGATTCTAGTTCACTAATCTACGTTCCATTCCATTTCTACCCTTCTACAATTCACAATATAAATCACACAAAGGATAGGGGTACTTACCTGATGGACTGCGGGTCGGAGACTTAGGTGCCATGCCAGAAAACCTGCTTATTTCATAAAATACTTTCATAAAACCCATTTAGGCTCGCTTTGAAAATGTTTTGGGCCTTAGCCCACAGGCCGAGAGTTTTAAAACTGGGCTCTGATACCAACTGAAACACCCCACACCCGGCCCACGAGCTTGAACCGGATCTGGTATGTTCCTTAAATAAATCGGTTTTCAATGTTCTAAATGACTTAGAGAAAATTTGTGTAATTTTAAAAAAATTGTTTTGGGTTGGGCTTAATTTGAAACCTATTTAATAAATTCTGGAAATCCAACTTAAATAAGGTGACAAAATAATTTTTGGGTTTATTATTTTAAAAGAAATAAATTTACTTATCTTTAATCAAACATAATTTGTATCATATTCAAATAAAAATAAACAGGAATAAAGAAAATCCAACTGGGCCTTATGGCCTTATTACATCATTCAAACCCAAAATAAAGTACTAAAATTTCATAAAGTCCAAATTCCAAATAATTTCTTCAAGCGATGCATGGCCACCTTTAGCTCCTGCCGACCCGGTCCATTACTGCTCATCACCTAAAAAAAATAATTCCCCAACGGGGTGAGTCAACAGACTCAATGTGTACATAGTACTAATTTCCAACAAATCAGGCATACAAGTCATATCAATATCATGTTCATACAAAATAAAGGATGATGCAACCCAAACCCAAACCTATTTGTCCATCCGCTACACACCACCCGTACCAACCTGTACACCGCGGGGACTACTAAGTCGACCCTCCATCCGCTACACACCATCGAAGGCAGTCGCTGCAGTCGACATGCTCATCGCCCACTTATGTTGTGTCATTAGACACTGTATTCACTGGATGTAACCGAAGTTACCACTTTTCACTTTATGTGACCGTAGTCACCACTTTACGTTGGTGAGACCGTAGTCATCACCTTCACTTTCTTCCTCCACAAATATCCCGAATGCCCCAATTATTTCATAACATATTTCACATACTTAATTTTCATTCATGTTACTAATCACATGTTCAAAATATATCACATTCACAATCCTATCAAAAGTAGGAAACGTACCTGGGTACTCCTTACCACATTTGTGGTGCTTAGCCACATTCACACACTGCTACATATTTATATATTTAATGTTTGCCATGCAATTTATTGAAAGTTAGTAAGAGTACACACCTTTTTCGCTTAATAGTTTCCGTGAATTCCCGTAGAGCGGTCTACCGATCTAGATCTTTCACTCCTAGTTGCCGAATTGATTTAATCAAGTCCCAACAGTTGCTAGAATTCCTCTTCCTTGAAATCGGCTAATACTTATGATGGGATTCCAAATCTGAAGAGGATTCCTTTATAAGCCTGTTGAAATCCTTAGATCCTTAGATTTCCTGAAAGATCCCCTTTTGATGTTGTGGATGATTGCCCTCTTTCTTAGAATCCACAAAGATTCAGCTTAACAGTAGAACGGAGAAGAAAATAGAAGAAAAAGAGAGGGATTTTTGCTTAATGAAAATTCGGCAGAGAGGGGTTTTGCCTAGGGAGAATTTCGGCAGAGAGGAAGAGGGAGCAAATGTTGATGAGTAGCCCTCCTGTCCTCCTTTTATAGCCAAAGTTATCAGCCTAGGAGTCCTTCACTTGGCCACCACTCCTCTTTTTGATAATATTATCTCTTTTATTTAAAAGATAAAAGCCTTTAATCCATCAATTATCTCCTCAATTATCTCATTAGAAAATAATCCTTTATTTATCTCTTATTATTCACATATTTATGTGAATAAAACTCCTTTATTTATCTCTTATTATTCACATATTTATGTGAATAAAACTCTTTTATTTCTCTCTTATTATTCACATATTTATGTGAATAAAACTCCTTTATTTATCTCTTATTATTCACATATTTATGTGAATAAAACTCCTTTATTTATCTCTTATTATTCACATATTTATGTGAATAAAACTCCTTTATTTATCTCTTATTATTCACATATTTATGTGAATAAAACTCCTTTATTTATCTCTTATTATTCACATATTTATGTGAATAAAACTCCTTTATTTATCTCTTATTATTCACATATTTATGTGAATAAAACTCCTTTATTTCTCTCATATATCCAAGTTTCCCAAAATGTTCAAGTTTCCATTTTTGGATCATTTCCAAAAATGTTTAGGTTTCCAAAAATGTCCATTTCCATTTCCATTTTCATTTCCATTTCCATCTCCATTTTCATTTCCATTTTCATTTTCATTTCCATTTTCATTCATTTCTAGGTTTCCAAAAGTATCAAAAATTTATTCATAATACTTAAGACTTGTCATTTCATACAATTAAACTGAAAATGCATAGGCCCTATTCAGGATGTTACAATAATGTTAGTATATTCAATATCTAAAATTATTTATAATTCCTCTTAAATTTTAACCTTAAATAAGAAAAAAAAAACTTCAAGACACTTAACTTTATAATAATCCAAATAACAATCTAAGTACAAAGAGCATAAATATCCGAAAAAAATGTTGTTAAATTCCACAACTTAAACCTTTAGAACTAAATAAATATCCTATTGAAAGTTAACTTAAGATTCGAAGTGGTGGTCATGATGTTGAGGGTCTTTCTTATGTTTCTATTATTAATATATTATTACTTATTTAATTTAAGTGAAATAAAAAAATATTTAGAATGGCTATGTTGGTATAGTATAAGTATGATGTTTTTATTTTTTCAACCTTTCAATTTTACTCTTCAATATATATTTTTTTTATGTTTAAATTATATAGATAATTGATTTATCAAATTTTTAAAAAAAATTACCATACAGGATGGTTATCGGGTTTTGAGGTCGCGGTTTCATTTTCCCAAGTATGATCCGGACGAGCGGATCATGCCATACTTACAGATGGCAGGATTTGGGGACGTCGCATTGATCCGGAGGTTTGACCTGAGGGCAAACTTAATATCTGCCTTAGTTGAGCGGTGGTGTACGGAGACCCACACCTTCATTATGCCGTGTGGGGAGTGCACTATCACATTAGAAGACGTCGCTATGCAACTTGGGTTAAAAATTGACGGTGATGTGGTCTCGGGTCGAAGCAAAGTGTTAGAACCTTCAGTAGTATGCCACAGACTGCTTGGACGGTTCCTTACTGATGAGAAAGAAAATTTCACATGCTTGAGATTGTCATGGTTAAGAGCAAATTTTAAGCGGTTATCGAGCACTGCCACTGAGCAGGAGGTGATGTATGCTGCTCGAGCCTATATTATGCAGCTGATTGGGGGGGTACTTATGCCGAACAACACGTCTAATAGAGTCCACTTAAAGTATTTGCCTCTATTGTAGGATTTTTCTCGTGCCAGTAGTTACAGCTGGGGATCAGCAGTGTTGGCCGCATTATACTATGAGCTTTGTCGAGCAACAAAATATGGGGTTAGTAATATGGCTGGTTGTCTGGGTCTACTGCAGTCTTGGGCTTTATACAGGATGTCGTTTCTAGCGGCTGTTAGGCACCAACCATATTCGTGGCCACTTATGAATAGGTAAAAATAGAATTATACTTAACATTTAACGACTTATAAATGTGGATAACATTTTTCAAAGTTTAACTGCCAACGTGTTTGTTGCGATTTCAGATAGGCGAAGTCTCCGGGAATTGGTGCGAGCCAAACATTAATCATTTACTGTCAAATGATAGAGGCGCACGCTGGAGAGAAAGTAATATATATTAATATAGTTTAAGTAACCTTTATTTAACTTATCCAGTTATAGTATGTTATGTGAATTGACTCATTATGTTATATTGTGCAGTTCTTGTGGATGCCGTATTCTGCACTGAACGTTGCAACCCTTATTCCTCAGAGGGTTCACGCTGAAGCCCATGCGTGGTGCATTAACACGCCGGTGCTCAACTTCTCAACCGTTGAGTGGTACAACGGTGATCGAGTTATGCGACAATTTGGGTGTAGACAATTTGTGCCGATCGAGCCAGAACAATTTGATGAGGTCCACGGTAAGACCATGAAGGGGAAACATACAACAGATTAGCGCGTGGAACATCAATCTTTTGTAGCACTATGGAATACCCGGTACGACAGACGGCCTGAGATGCACTTGTGCATGTTTGACTTTAGTCCCTCGACTGAATACATGCAGTGGTACATGACTCGATGGCGTGTTTATTTATATGGTGGACAGTTTATGATAGTACCAGGTCATGGCTACAGACGTGGAAATCCACCAATATCATTTGATATGTTTGGTAATAACATGAACTCCACTCCGCCTCAGGCCACGTTCGATCCAGCTGCTGATATTCCTGATGTGTACCGTACACCTCAACGTCCACTTCGTCAACGAAGGCCCGTGAATCGCTATACCCCGAACAACGATACCACTCCCGGCTTTTTCCAATTTTAAGTTATGTTAATTTTTAAGTGTTATGTCATATTTCTTGTATTACTCTAGAGTTCCACAACTTATATATTAGTCTTGTTTTTATATAATTTATGATGTCTTTTAAAGTGTTTAAATTTGCAACTGTTAATTTTAAGTAAAAACTTAACATTAAATAATACAAACTTTAATTCTAAGATATCATAAAATGCAAACATCAGGTAGAACATTTAATTTCTTTCAAATCGTGAAGAATGACCAGTGTAGACGTTTCTATGGGGACATTTGTTTTTATTGTGGCCAACTGTTCTACATATGGTGCAACGTTTTGGATCAACTTGTTCTCTTATATCCATGTCATTCCGAATCCTCGTTGTTGTCGGTCTACCTTTGATTCTCCTACGTAGTGACCGATCTGGCAACATCTCAAACACAGGCGGTTGCACTTCCCATGTTGATACATCCCTTAATACGGGAAACTCATTACCCCAAATACGCAACGTACGTTCAAGTGTGTACACATTGTCGATATATTGTTCGGTATTCAAACTGTAGGTAGCACACGCTGCAACCACGTGCGCACACGGATAACGTAGTGTTTGGAACATCCTGCACTCACATTGTAACATCCTGGAAAGGGCCTATGCATTTTCGGTTTAATTGTACGAAATGACAAGTTTTAAGTATTATGAATAAATTTTTGATATTTTTGGAAACTTAGAAATGTATGAAAATAAATTGGAAATGAACATTTTTGGAAACCTGGAAATGTAAGGAAATGGTTCAAAACTGGAAAGTGAACATTTCTGGAAACTTGGAAATGTAAGAAAATGACAAGTATACAGAGCCGATCGAAAATTTTAGGAAACTTAGAAATGACCTAGAAATGTCGAATTTTAAAGTTTAAAATAGGAAATTAGGGCAAGGAGGCCTTAAAAGAAAAAGTTGGTAAGATTTGACACACAAACAGGCTTGGAAAAGTGGCCTGAAGGTGTCACTTAGGGCCTATGGAAATGGCGCCATGTGCAAGAGGAATGGGCCTGGGTTTGAGTCACTTGGGAAGCAAATAAATAAGGTTTTATTTTGGCTTCCAGAAGGCTGAGGTGGACGGCACATGCTTCTAGAAAAGGAGGTGTTTTATTTTCAGAAATATGTGTTTAATAAGGTGATAATAAAGGATTTTTTGGATTATTTTTTGAAGAGATAATAGATGGATAAATATGGATTTATTTCTTTTATTTTGATCGATAAGGAAGAGATAAAAGAGGATTATTATTAGTATTATTTTTATTAAGAGATAAGAGATAATAAAGGATATTTCTTTATTTATTTTAAATTAAAGAGATAAGCTATCAAATAAAGAAGAGTGGTGGCCAAGTAAGGGACTCTAGCCTAGTAAATTTGGCTATAAAAGGAAAAGAGAGGCCATTCATTCATTCACTTTTCCTTTGCCGAATTTCTTAAGCAAATTCTCCTCTCTGCCGAATTCTCTCTGTCATTGTTCTTCTTTCTCTTTTCAATTCTTCACAAAGCCGAAAGCAGAATCCCCCTAGTCTTGCCGAATTTTCCTAAGTTTTATATCTTCCTCTTCTTTCTTTGAAAAACCAAAAATCCTCTACTGTTCATCAAGAAGCCGAAATTTTAATCCACATCAAGGCCATAGCCGAATATTGTTAAAGGCTCAAGCAAGGATTGTCGATTCCTAAAGTAAGGAGATCTTTCGGGATTTACTAAGTGTCGACTACAAGGAAGGAGAAGTTCTTTTCCCGAAGGTACACCATAAGTCGCGTGTTCCCTAGTTATTCGGTGAATTTCGGGATTTAAGAATCTAAGGTAAGTCATATTTAACATACGGCTAAGGGTTATTTGTTGTTAATAAATGTTAGAAATTGATCTAACATGAAGTTATAGGGATTTCGACAGAGGGATACAAGGATTTCGAGATTTGAGAATTTCAAGGTAAGTTTTAAGAATACTAATCCTACTAGGATTTGGATTTATGGCCGAATGGCTTTTTATTAAAGTAGTAAGTGATTAATCAAATGTAGGAATTTGAGATATAAGGCAGTAGATCAGATTTCGGGATTTCAAGGAATTCGTTAAGCAAATCAGGTGTGTACCCTACCCTAAGTTTTGATAGGTTCATGGCTATGTTTAAATTAAATGTATTATTAAGAATGTGTGTACCCTACCCTAAGTTTTGATAGGTTCATGGCTATGTTTAAATTAAATGTATTATTAAGAATGTGTACTCCACACTACTTGTAATATGAATTATGGTTGCATGTATTAAAATATATGTTAATGAAAATATGAGCATGGCTAAGGTACCATGTTAAGGTACTAAGTACTCAGGTACGTTTCCTACTTCTACTAGGAATATGAAATATGTTATTCATAACATGAGAATATGATAAGAATGTGAACTATGGTATATTATGCATATTAATGTTTATGGGGCATATGGTTGTATATTGAAAGGGGAAGTGAAAAGTGGTGATTTAAGACCACAGTAATCTGAAAAGTGGTGACTTACGACCACAGTAATCTGAAAAGTGGTGACTTACAACCACAGTAATCTGAAAAGTGGTGATCTAAGACCACAGTAATCTAAAAAGTGGTTTCCCAAAACCACAGATGCGGAGCCTTAAGCCCGCAAATTGGTGTGTAGCGGAAGGAGGGTCGACTTAGTAGTCCCCACGGTGTGTTTGGCAGGTACGGGGGTGTGTAGCGGATGGACAATTAGGTTTGGGTTTGGGAATGCATCATTAATTGTATTCTATGATTTGAATGTGTATCATTTGTATGCCTGATTCTATTATGACTTAGTGTTGTGTACACATTGAGTCTGTTGACTCACCCCGTTGGGGAATATTTTTCAGGTGATGAGCAGTAATGGACCGGGTCGGCAGGAGCTTAAAGGTGGCCATACATAGCAAGAAATTTATGATTTGGACTTTCAATTTATTTTAAGTATTTTAAGTTTTACTTTGGGATCATTGATATAATAAGGCCATTGTGGTTTACTTTATTTTTCTTTTATTTATTATGTTTATGGATTTTTATCAATTAAAGTTTAAGTAAATTCCTTTTAAAATTAACTCTAAATGTTTTATCACCTTAAATAAATGGGTTTTAACATAAGATAAATTTGTTTTCAACTCAAGCCCAACCCAAACAGTATTTTTTTTTAAGTCACACAAGTTTTTCTCTAAGTAACAAAAGAATTTTGAAACCGGTTTACTTGAGGAACATACCAAATCTGGTCAAAGCTCGTGGGCCGGGTTTGGGGTGTTTCAGTTTGGTATCAGAGCCCAGTTTTAAACTCTCGGCCTGTGGGCTAAGGCCCAAAACGTTTTCAAATCGAGCCCAAATGAGTTTTTGAAGATAAGCAGGTTTTTCTGGCATGGCACTTAAGTCTCCGACCCGAAGTCCACCAGGTAAGTACCCCTATCCTTTGTGTGATTTATATTGTGATTTGTAGAAGGGTAGAAATGGAATGGAACGTAGACTAGCATGATAAGTACTTGAACCCTAGGACTAGTTTACCGCAATATTTACATAAGACTTAAATGCCTAATAAACAAACCTGTGATTAAGTCGCCGAGTTAGGGTGTGGCAACCATTGTGCGCATGTCTAGGATTGGTATTCGGTGAGAGCTTGGTATTTAAGCAGTCCGCGTGACTCACCTCCTCTCCACTCGAATCCTACCTGGTGCGTAGCTTCGGTTCACCCTAACCAATAGGACTTATTCATGGGCTAAACCCTAACTAAAACCCGAAAGGGAACTAGCTGTATTTTCATAAAAAACCCTAGTTTTAAAACTCTTAAAATTTCTTTTTAATTTGTGAGAACTATTGTTTTACCACATTTTTCTGAAAAATTTCCGATTTGTAGAATTACTAAAATACCCCTAGTGGTAAAATTACAAAAATGCCCTTGGTTTATAAAAATATCCAAAATACCCACAGTTCTAATCAAAATTTTCTTACAAGTCCCAAAAACCCCTATTTGCAAAATTACTACAATGACCTTGAGTTTTAAAATTACCATATTACCCCGACTTCAATAAAATTTTCTTATTTTGTAAAAGTATTCAAAAAAAAACCCTATTTTGTGAAAGTCCAAAATACCCTGATTTGGAAAAATTTACGAAATTGCCCCTGGTTTATCAAAATTACCAAAATGACCCTGATTTCCAAAATTTCCGCAACATCACCGATTTGGAAAATGAATTCTCATTAATAACCCTCAAGTTTTGTAAAATCTGAGATACCCCTGACTTACTAAACTTTACAAATTTACCCCGAGTTTCCAAAATTACCGAAATACCCCCGGAATTCAAAATTTCTGAAATACCCCCGGAATTTCAAAAATTACCAAAATACCTTTATTGAAAAAAATCACCAAGGAACCTTATTTTGAAAAATTACGAAAATACCCCTGTAGGACAAAATTACGAAAATACCCCTGAGTAGTGGAAAAATAACAACAATGAAAACTACAACATTTCTCTGAATGAACTAAAGTTCATAATTGATTGATGAATATATGGATGTGAAGACTGTGTGCATGTATGAATAAGAAAGAACCACTCCTAAAATTCTTCTCATAAAACTTCTTCGCAAATAATCAGTGAAACAAGAACTAATGCATAAAACTTTGTAATCAGATTAAATCGCAACGTTAGAAATGAGTTCTAGGGGACGTGAACCTAGAGATTGTGCCTAGAAAGTATGATGGTTCTTTTAAGATCAGAGTGTGCAGCGTAAGCATAGTGCGGTGAGAAGGATTGTACGACTGTTAGTAAGTAATTTCGAGGACGAAATTATTTTTAAGGAGGGTAGAACTATAACATCCTGGAAAGGGCCTATGCATTTTCGGTTTAATTGTACGAAATGACAAGTTTTAAGTATTATGAATAAATTTTTGATATTTTTGGAAACTCAGAAATGTATGAAAATAAATTGGAAATGAACATTTTTGGAAACCTGGAAATGTAAGGAAATGGTTCAAAAATGGAAAGTGAACATTTCTGGAAACTTGGAAATGTAAGAAAATGGCAAGTATACAGAGCCGATCGAAAATTTTAGGAAACTTAGAAATGACCTAGAAATGTCGAATTTTAAAGTTTAAAATAGGAAATTAAGGCAAGGAGGCCTTAAAAGAAAAAGTTGGTAAGATTTGACACACAAACAGGCTTGGAAAAGTGGCCTGAAGGTGTCACTTAGGGCCTATGGAAATGGCGCCATGTGCAAGAGGAATGGGCCTGGGTTCGAGTCACTTTGGAAGCAAATAAATAAGGTTTTATTTTGGCTTCCAGAAGGCTGAGGTGGACGGCACATGCTTCTAGAAAAGGAGGTGTTTTATTTTCAGAAATATGTGATTAATAAGGTGATAATAAAGGATTTTTTGGATTATTTTTTGAAGAGATAATGGATGGATAAATATGGATTTATTTCTTTTATTTTGATAGATAAGGAAGAGATAAAAGAGGATTATTATTAGTATTATTTTTATTAGAGATAAGAGATAATAAAGGATATTTCTTTAATTATTTTAAATTAAAGAGATAAAGCTATCAAATAAAGAAGAGTGGTGGCCAAGTAAGGGACTCTAGCCTAGTAAATTTGGCTATAAAAGGAAAAGAGAGGCCATTCATTCATTCACTTTTCCTTTGCCGAATTTCTTAAGCAAATTTTCCTCTCTGCCGAATTCTCTCTGTCATTGTTCTTCTTTCTCTTTTCAATTCTTCACAAAGCCGAAAGCAGAATCCCCCTAGTCTTGCCGAATTTTCCTAAGTTTTATATCTTCCTCTTCTTTCTTTGAAAAACCAAAAATCCTCTACTGTTCATCAAGAAGCCGAAATTTTAATCCACATCAAGGCCATAGCCGAATATTGTTAAAGGCTCAAGCAAGGATTGTCGATTCCTAAAGTAAGGAGATCTTTCGGGATTTACTAAGTGTCGACTACAAGGAAGGAGAAGTTCTTTTCCCGAAGGTACACCATAAGCCGCGTGTTCCCTAGTTATTCGGTGAATTTCGGGATTTAAGAATCTAAGGTAAGTCATATTTAACATACGGCTAAGGGTTATTTATTGTTAATAAATGTTAGAAATTGATCTAACATGAAGTTATAGGGATTTCGACAGAGGGATACAAGGATTTCGGGATTTGAGAATTTCAAGGTAAGTTTTAAGAATACTAATCCTACTAGGATTTGGATTTATGGCCGAATGGCTTTTTATTAAAGTAGTAAGTGATTAATCAAATGTAGGAATTTGAGATCTAAGGCAGTAGATCAGATTTCGGGATTTCAAGGAATTCGTTAAGCAAATCAGGTGTGTACCCTACCCTAAGTTTTGATAGGTTCATGGCTATGTTTAAATTAAATGTATTATTAAGAATGTGTGTACCCTACCCTAAGTTTTGATAGGTTCATGGCTATGTTTAAATTAAATGTATTATTAAGAATGTGTGTACTCCACACTACTTTGTAATATGAATTATGGTTGCATGTATTAAAATATATGTTAATGAAAATATGAGCATGGCTAAAGTACCATGTTAAGGTACTAAGTACTCAGGTACGTTTCCTACTTCTACTAGGAATATGAAATATGTTATTCATAACATGAGAATATGATAAGAATATGAACTATGGTATATTATGCATATTAATGTTTATGGGGCATATGGTTGTATATTGAAAGGGGAAGTGAAAAGTGGTGATTTAAGACCACAGTAATCTGAAAAGTGGTGACTTACGACCACAGTAATCTGAAAAGTGGTGACTTACAACCACAGTAATCTGAAAAGTGGTGATCTAAGACCACAGTAATCTGAAAAGTGGTTTCCCAAAACCACAGATGCGGAGCCTTAAGCCCGCAAATTGGTGTGTAGCGGAAGGAGGGTCGACTTAGTAATCCCCACGGTGTGTTTGGTAGGTACGGGGGTGTGTAGCGGATGGACAATTAGGTTTGGGTTTGGGAATGCATCATTAATTGTATTCTATGATTTGAATGTGTATCATTTGTATGCCTGATTCTATTATGACTTAGTGTTGTGTACACATTGAGTCTGTTGACTCACCCCGTTGGGGAATATTTTTCAGGTGATGGGCAGTAATGGACCGGGTCGGCAGGAGCTTAAAGGTGGCCATGCATAGCAAGAAATTTATGATTTGGACTTTCAATTTATTTTAAGTATTTTAAGTTTTACTTTGGGATCATTGATATAATAAGGCCATTGTGGTTTACTTTATTTTTCTTTTATTTATTATGTTTATGGATTTTTATCAATTAAAGTTTAAGTAAATTCCTTTTAAAATTACCTTAAATAAATGGGTTTTAACATAAGATAAATTTGTTTTCAACTAAAACCCAACCCAAACAGTATTTTTTTTTAAGTCACACAAGTTTTCTCTAAGTAACAAAAGAATTTTGAAACCGGTTTACTTGAGGAACATACCAAATCTGGTCAAAGCTCGTGGGCCGGGTTTGGGGTGTTTCACACATCGCCTGTTTAGGAGATCAACTCCGTATGACCGTGGCGGAATTCTCGACCGACGACTGATATACTCTGTCACTCGAAAAGTTTCCAAATTTCGGGAATATAGTTCTGCATTCATCGACCTAGCCCTTTCAGTGTTCTCTTTCATGGCATCCCTAATTTTTTCAACGTATACGTGTCCTGCCTTTAACTGTTTTGCTTGTTTCAACCCCATTTTTGGCATTAAGGTTGCTAGCCTATAAAATGTGGCTGAAAAAATGGCTGAAATCGGCAAGTGACGTGTACGCCACAAGACGGAGTTAATGGCCTCAACGAGGTTAGTTGTCATTTGACCATATCGATACCCCTTGTCAAAACATTGGGCCCATTTCCACGGCTCCATGCTACCTAACCACTGTTTGAGAGAAGGATTGGACCCCTCCATATCAGTCTCTAACCTCGCCAGCTTATGTCTGAAACGGTGTGCTTCCAACTCGTATCCTATGTATGTATTCCAATTTTAAGTTATTTTACTATTCAAATTAGGAAATAGACTCAAAATAATTAGAAATATGAATTTAAATACGATATATTTACCCATGTTCACAATTCGTTTGCGCCAGTCTTTGTTCTTGTACTGATTGTAGAAGTTGACAGCGATGTGACGAATACAATAGACGGACCTCCATGGAACCTCAGATTGCCGAATCGCAACAACAAGACCTTTTGATCTGTCGGATATAATGCAAATGTTGTCTTGCCTGACAACATGTCTCCGTAAGTTCTGAATGAAATACGCCCACGATTCGGAGTTCTCTGACTCTACGATGGCAAAAGCGATCGGTAGTACATTTCCATTACCGTCTTGTGCAACCGCAATAAAAAGTATTTGTGTGTATTTTCCATAAAGCCATGTTCCATCAACTTGCACTAGTGGTTTGCAGTGGGGGAAAGATCTAACACATGGATCGAAAATCCAGAACAGTCGACGAAAAACTCTTCTCCCCAGTTCCAATTGTCCAGTACGGCCTCTATAAGGCAATGTTTGCAAGTCCACGATAGTTCCTGGGATGTACTCAACCATCGCTGAAATCCAACCCTGAAGTTCATTGTATGACTCATCCCAGTCCCCGTACAATTGTTGCATGGCCATTTGTTTCGCCAACCACGCTTTCCTATACGAAACTCTGTACTGAAATTGAGCTTGCATGTCTGCAATCAATGTTGACATAGGAATGATTGGACTATCTTTCACTAGTCGTAAGATAATGGCATGACTTGGGTTACTTAATGAAGGGCCGTGAACATCTTCAACCTCTTCCTGGCCTTCATCATCGATATCGTCCGGAACTTCATCAACATCGAGGTCACTAAAATCTTCAACGTCTTGATCAGAATCTTCACCATTATTGGTCATTTCTCTGACATTTGCCTCTGTGCTTATTATCACCTCCGGATGTATTTGTAGATGGGGACTGAGGGTAGGGTTGCTGTATGAACTCCCACCATAATTAGGAATTTCGGGTATCTGCGAGGTTCCACCGCATTCTAATTGGTCTGTCCATCCAACATTAAGATCAAAGTCAAATCCGTGATGTTGACTTATTGGACTAACATTCTCAATAGGCTCTGAGTCTGCTAGCTCCGCAAATAATTCAACTAGTTGGGGGTTCTCACTCTCACTCGACCAACATATTTCCATCATAGTGCACAAGTCATCATCATCTAACAGCTGCATCGCACAAAATTTGAACGGATCTGTAGAGATTGGGAACTTGTAAAATAATTTGAACATCGGCCTTCCACAACGGATAGCTATTTTCGCACTGATCTTCCTTTTCATTTCTACTAGCTTCACATTTTTTTTGAATCGCAAACCTACTCTTTGCCCACCTTGAAATACACTGCCAATATCACCTTCTACAATTTCACCATAAAAAACAACATACACCAAAAACACCTCATTACTCATTTTTAATAGACATTTTTAACTTCCTTACTTAACACATCAGTTACACCACTCTATATATAGAAGAGAACCAAGAGGTGGAGCCATAAAGAATGGCTCCACCAAAAACTGTGATTTTTGATATTATAAGGGGTCCTATAGTAATTTTACCATTTTCAAGTCTGCCAAATCCACCCGTTTTCGAGTCTGACAACCAAGTTAAATAAACAACTAAAATAAGAAATATAAAACTTCAAATAAATTAAGAAAAAATTAAAAATTTTAATTTAAAAAATTCTATGTAAATTTAATATAAGATTAAACATACATTTTAATTATTATAAAACTAATAATTTCAAAAGCAATTTGAACAATAAATTTAAAATTTATAAAGAAATAATTTCAAATATATATATCTAAAGTTAAAAAAATTATTAAAATTTTAAATAATATATTATACAACATTTTAAATATACATTACAAATTTTTTAAAATTAATAAAATAAAATAAATAACTAATATAAAACAATAAAGTAATATAAAAGAAAAAAAGAAAAAGACAAAAAAATAGTGTCAGTAGGGGTGGCGCCATTTCAAATGGCACCACCAAAAAAAGGATAAATTACTTTTAAGTCCTCCAAACTTTTCAAAAACTTGAAAAAAGTAAAAAATAATATTTAAAATAATTAAAAAATATATATCTAAAATTTTTTAAAATTAATAATATAAATTTAATAAATAAAATAAAATAAAAAATTAATATAAAAGTAAAAAAAAAGTTTCAGGAGGGTGGTGGCGTCATTTCAAATGGCACCACCAAAAAGGAAAAATTGCTTTTTAGGCTCTTAACTTTTTAAATACATGAAAAAGTAAAAAAAGGGACAAAATAAAAAAAAAAACAAGCTGTAAAGGTGGTGGCTCCATTTCAAATGGCTCCACAAAAAATTGGAAAATTGTTTTAAAGGCCTCCAATTTTTTAGATTTTACAGTATTTTCCTTGTATTTTATACAAGTGGAGCCATTCAAAATGGCTCCACCAAAAAATTATTTTTTAATCCACTATGCTGACGTGGCAACTTGGTGGATCCATTTAATTTGGCTCCACCTAAATTTAATGTAGCTTTTGGGTCATTTTGATATTTAATTAAAAAGGTGGGTTATTTTGATAATTAATTAATTTTTTTGGGTTAGTTTAATAAAAAGCCCTTCTCCTCTACTGCTATGGAATTATATTTTATATTGGATATATTAGTATCCTCGACATGGGTTTAAATTGTATTTCAATAGAGCCTCAATCTACGTGGGGACTCACTTTACTTGTTGGAAGCTGAACAGAAAAGGAACCATCTCAAAGACAATTAAATTAGGAAATATTGCTTTGAATTCCTATAGAATTTAATTTTTCTCAATTTAATCCAAAATAATTATGATGTCAACAAATTAAGGAAATGTGGAATGAAATATTCCAGATCCAGTCCACATATTCCATTAACTAATTTAAACAAAATAAACATCATTCAACATGCAAATTTACCCCAAATTCGCACGTATATCTTGTCCATTATCTAAATACACATCTATCTTAATTATTATTATTTTACAAAAATGAAATTCGATAATGATGGAAAGCAACCAATAAATTACATTTTTTATTTTAACTAGAAATTCATGAATTTGAGCCAAGGTATTATTACGCTCTTTGTAACCTTCTCCGCTTCTTTGGAGCACGACGACGTTGGGTTGTCGCCGTCCTTCGACGCCGCCTTTTTGGTGCACAAGAAGAAATTTCGCGATCCCAGCGCCATCAGCTTCTCCCCCCTTTCTAAACCTGCGCCCCACCACACAAAAAATATTAGGAATCAATCTCAAATGTACATGAGTACTCAAAAAGATAAACATCACTGATTGAACGGCTAGTTATTCTTTATCAGAAGGTTTTGTCTTACTCTCTAAGCTAAATTGAGAATAATGGAGGTCCAACAGCGAGGCGTCCGTTGACGGTAAGATCGGACGGCGACCTTCCTTTGAGTACTGACGAACGGCGGCGGTTATTAAGTCACCGACAGTGTTTTCCGGCGACAGAACTACTTGTACAGCTCCGAGACTCCCTTGAATGGTCACGTTCAACAACAGCTTCGTCAACTTCGGCCTCGCATCCGGTAAGACGGAAATAGTCCTCTCTGAGAATAGGTCGGGCAGCGTCTTCGGCCGCCTCAGATCCGAGGGAGCCACCGTCGGGATTTTTCCGTGAAACGACGACGCCTTTTCAGATAACTTACCCTTCCGGTTCTTCTCCTGCTCCTTTCGATTATTTTTGGAATTCGGCATCTTCCAAGTGTCGTATTATACAATAATTCAAACGAGAAATATAAAGAAGAAAAAAAAAAAGTAATAAATGAACTTCTCTTCTCCCTTTTTTTTTTCTTGTTGGGAATACGTGTGGAGCGGAGTCAACGATTACCTCAAGCGCCGGAAACGGAAGAACCTAACGCGAGGGAAACCGAGAGCGGGAGCGGTGCGGCGGCTCTCGGGTTTTCGGTCACTAAAAGCTATCATTACCCTGAATGCTATATCCGTAAATAAACAGAGAAGGCAAGGGGCAAAAAGAGAAGCTAATGAGAAGCAGATAGGACACAAAGTGGCCTCAAACTCTGGTAGCCAATTTATATGGGAAGGAAAGCGAAGAAAAAGAGTGAGAAACGGCTATGAATCTCTGATTTTTGTTGGGTTACCTGCTACGTCCGGTTGATGGGAAATTCCGTCTTCCGCGTGATAACTGATAAAATCAAGTGGTGACCGGCAATTGCCCGCGGATACGACATTTGTATGGCTTTGCTTGAGCCTTGAGGGTTAAGTGGTAAACTGCATCGTGCTAAAGTGCGCAGGTGTAGGTTCTTTCGGTTACTACAGCGTACACGTGGAGGGATTCTGTGGCCTTGGTGGCTCCGAGACTCGCGTGGGTGTTTAGCATGTCGGGTAACAATATCGTTTTCCCTTGCTTTAAGGCGGCTGTTGGTTTACTCGTTTGGAAATTGGGACTACTCACAAATGACGTGATTTACACGTGCGAATTATTGAAGGTTAGTAGATATTACGTGGAAGTATCATTGACCTAAACTATTACTGCTTGGAATCGCTTAGCATAGCAGTAAAAAGGTAAGATCCAGTGAACATATGACACGTGGCAAAAGATTGTCGTGAACTACCAATTTTTTATTTTCAAAAAATATATATATTGGCGTCTGTTTGCAATTATTGTTTTTGTCTTATTTATCTTAAATAAAATTATAGTATTTAAAAAGTAAATTTCATAATATAGAATTCGAATTATATTTATTGAGAATCTTAACATTTTAAAAATTATTCAAGTTAAAAAATAATCACTCAAATAATTTAAAATAAACAGTAAAATAAGATTGAGGACTTAATTATTGACACCACCTTAATTTTGGACCTAATCATTATCTGATGATTGTTTCAGACTTAAAAAAAATTATTTTTTGAGATTGAGGGACTTAATGGCCGACACTTGTGTATTTTTTTTCATGTAATACCATATTAGTATACATTTATACTAGTATTTGAAAACAAAATTGTTTGGCGGATAAGTGGCCAGCACCACTTTATAATATTAAAAAAATATTTTTTTGAGTGCTGGCATACTAATAGCTGGCACCCACTTTATCAGATAAAAAAAATATTTTGGGTTGGGGTACTAGATGGCTGGCATCAGTTTTTTTGGAGACCGAAAAAAAATTTCGAGCGCTAGGCCACTGATGGCCGGCCTCTTCTATCCGATTTGGAAAAAAAATTTGGGTGCTGGGACATTGATGGTGCCGTGGGTACTGGGACATTGATGGCCGGCACCCCAATACTAGATTTGAAAAAAAAAATGGTTGCTAGGACACTCATGGCTAGAACCCTCCTAAGTCTTTATATATGGAAGCTATTTAGTTGTGGTATTGTAACTAGATGGGAAAAAAATTGTTAAGATTATCTTCAAATGGGAATGTTTGTGTATGTACCATCAAATGGGGATACCGTATTTGGGAGTATATCATCAAATAGGTGTGATGTAGTGGATTGCAGATGGAAGTGTGTGGGAGTGTACAACAGAATTTCGGGGTTGATTATATATTGTTATGTTTTAACGGAGTTGAATTATATATTGTCATGTGAACCGTAAAGGCTATGCCATCAAAGGTTGGATGACTTCCTCCGTCATAGATGGCGAGTTGTGTAAACCGGTTATGGTTAAAGAATACGGCGGGAGAACATGGTCGAATTTACTAAATGCAACGTAGACCTGATTCAAGCAGAAGACGACTAACTATGGAGAAACTACTATTCAAAATATTTGTATTATTTTTGTATCCGTAAATCAATTTTAGCCCGTTTTATTTATTACTCGAAATTTATATTTTCGTATATCAGTTTTGTAAAATATTTGTATTATTTTTGGATCGGTAAAAATATTTTAGTCTGTATTAGTTGCCGGTCAAATTTTATATTTTCGTATATCAAAATTTTAAAATGTTCATATTAATTTTGTATATGTAAATAAAAATTAGCCGGTATTATTTATTGGCCGAATTATATATTTTTGTATATTAGTTTTCTAGGATATTCGTATTTTTTTGTATATGTAATTTTTTAGGGTCTTATTATTTTTTCGAATTATTATTTTTTACTTAATATTTTGTACTCATCTATGCCCAGAAATAATTAAGTTAAAAATTAAAAAAATTCGTATTGGAAGAATAATTACAAAGTTAATATTTACAAGAAAATCAAAACTGTCTAGATCCCGGCAACGTCCCTGGGGCAGGTGTATAACGGTCGGGCTACCTCCATTGGCGATGGCGTACACCTTGAGGAGACGTTTGATAATTGCTCAGGTCGGCCTCTAGTGTCCCTCCCGGTGTACTTAAGAAAGTTGTATAATTGTATACCCCATCATCAAGGGTGAAGGGGTATTACAAGATTGGAGGTGTCAAGCCAAAAATATCCTCAATGTTAGCTATAGGTGCTTGTCGATGGAGCACCTGGTGGTATAAGGACGATCCGGAGTGTGTCGAATGTTGAGGCTTGGGGTCGTCGCCAAATATGTCTTTAAAAAAAGGAGGATTTGAATGGGGGTTTGCAAAATTTCCTCAGATAATTCATATTCGGGCTCGGGATCGGGGTTTGAGATAGATTCCATTTTACCGAATGGTGGAACTCAATTACGACGTGGTCATGTTTTGGTCCTACGCCATTGAGTAGATTCTGGTTCTGCGTGCTTCGGGATCATCAAGTATCGACCCTAGTATATGTAAGGCAACCCGTTTTTGACATACCATGTTGCGTACTCGCGCAAAGAAAGGAACCCTGTCTCCAAGACAAACAAAGGGGGTCGCCTCTCATGTCAGGCGTTCCAAAGAATGATGTACAGAGCATGTTGGTTCGCCCAATTTATGGTCCCTCCCCTTTTTTTCCATCTCATGTATTTTTTTGAAATCGTATGGAAGATCTGGGATAGGCTGCATACAACCGAACTCTCTCAAGACCTAATCCGCGGCATGCCACTCGACCGTATAAAAATTAATCAATGGGACGTTTGTCACAAACAGAGCTTGCTGGTCGTGAACCCATGATGGTATGAGTGGCGTAATTTTTTTATCCAAATACAGCATCCATACAAACTGCATAGTATAGAACAAACGTTTTTAACTAAGTTTAATTTTTTTTGAAAATATTTTATTTGGAGAAAAAAAAATCGGAAGCGTATTTTACTTAATCCCTAGAGTGAGTCTCTATCATCTGGCAGTACACAGGCACAGTGTATGATCGTCCAATTCCTGATACTGTTGCCCATCTAAAATACAGATGAATATTTTTAATTTTTATTTTGTTTCATGCAAAAAGTACTATACTATAAAATTAATAAACAAAAGGTATAGTTGAATGATAAATCACCTATTTACGAGTGGGCAGGACAACGATTGGTGGTTCACATCTCCCAGAAATGGCATCTGGTATAATGCCCACAACTGCAATAGAAAACAACAACCACCCATGGTCTTCGTGGATGGTTTTGTCTTTCGATAAAGCTTACGGTATAAGTACGCCAGTACTGCAGAGCCCCAACTATAGTTACCAGCTTGGGCTAAGTCTTCTCGTAAGGGGAGGTACATTATGTAGACTTCATTTTGATTTACATTCGACATTAATATCCTACCTATGAGCTACAGAATAAACGCTTTAGTAGTGTAGATAATGTCCATATCCGTTAGACGACTGGAGAGATTCTCAAAGTTACTTTTTAATAATTAGCGGTAAATGCCCCACAGATCCATCACTTTTCCTGGCCTAGTCACTGCTTTTCCATTAATAGACAGCCCTAGCTGGACTGCTACATTTTGCAGTGTGATTACTGCCTCTCCACATGGAAGGTGAAATGTATGTCTCCAGGCGCCATCGTTCAACCAGTGCTGATATTAAATCAATCTGCAGATCAGTAATCTGAATGTACGCGGCTACCCCAAACCCCGCGACATCCAAATACAACAAAACTCTCCGATCCAAAAAATATCCTAGATCATGGAGTCGTGGTTTGACAACTCGATATCATTCCTATATAAATAGTAAAAACAATAAGTTTTATTTATCGTTAAAAAAACAAATTATTGTAAGTTTTGTTTAAAGGTCAATTAGTGAATAATTTACCGAATTGTGAACAAATTTAGCAATGTGGTTGTCATGCTTCAGAAGAGATTTAGTAGCCATTTCGATATCTGCGTAAAAATCGAAGAAATTATCACTAACGATTTTAAAAATTAAAAAATAACTGAAAAATCTTTAATTTTGATGGAAATGCTTTAGTTATTAACATATTTAAAGTACCCCAAAAATGAGGAAAAAAATTCGATGGCTGACGGTGGCCGACGGTGTTCGGCAATAGTTAGCGATGGTCGTTGGTAGAACTTCCGATGGTTGGCGGTGGAACTTGCAGTGGTGGGACGGTTAGGGTTCAAATGGGGGGTTTTATAGTGGGGGAACCATTGGGGTGAGGGAAAAAATTATGAACAAAAAAAGAAAAAAAATACCTAAGAGCACTGTGACTCGTGCCCATTAGGTCACATAGGTGCATGCCTGAAGTCGACCACCAAAGGACCGGGGCCCTACTGACTGGGTTGACACCGGCCATTAAAAGCACGGTCTAACACAGTAGGATTGCCTGGGCCTGACACCGGCCGTCTCATGGCCACTCTTGACCTGCTTCGCATGGCCAACTTGGGCCTAACACAACAGGCTTGACACCGGCCATCCCCTTCCTTGTTTTCTTTCCTTTTCTTTTTCAATTAATTATTAAGTTTATTTCAATTAATTATCTATACTTTAATCTGGTTTTAATCTTTAAATTGATTTTGTAATTAAAATTAAAAAATTCATTTAATTTTTAATTTAAACTTTAATTATTAAGTTAAATTTTATGTATTTAATTTTTTATTTTTAATTGAAATTATCTATACTTTAATTGGTTTATTAGTTGGTTTTAATCTTTTCAATTGAAATGTATTAAATTATTTTTTATTTAATCTTTAAATTGATTTTTTAATTAAAATTAAGAAATTCAATTAATTTTTAATTCAAACTTTAATTATTAAGTTAAACTTTATGTATTTAATTTTTATTTTTTAATTGAAATTATCTATACTTTAATTGGTTTTAATCTTTTCAATTGAAATGTTTTAAATTAATTTTTATTTAATCTTTAAATTGATTTTGTAATTAAAATTAAGAAATCATGGGAAATTATATATACGTTAATTTATACATTAATTGAATCATGGGAAATTAATAAATTATTCGTCATCTTTCAATCCAGCATTACGAGAAGATTGATCGGGAACATAGACATGATATGGGCAAGTGGATCGGTTGTGGCTGGATGTTCGACATATTGTGCACTATTTAGGTTAGCACGTCTCTCTAACATCCATGTCATTTCGAATCCTCATCGACTGTGGTCGACCTTTAGGATGTCTACAGAGACTACGGTTCGACAGCATCTCGAAAGCAAGTGGTGAAACTTCTAAGTTAGAGACATCCGGCATTATTGGAAATTCATTGCCCAAATATGCAATGTGCGTTGCAGCGTGTAAACCTCGTCTATGAGTTGTTTGACATCAAGATTTGCACACGTATACATTGCATGAGCATGCACACACAAATATCGAAGAGTCTAGTACAACTTGTACTTGCAACGTTTATTTCGTAAATCAGCTGCATACGACCTAGGCGGAAGACCTGAGCGAAGACCAATGTGCTCTTGAACCTAGAAAGCCTCCAAGTCGCGCGAATACAATTCTGCGTTCATCCTCCGTGCCTTATTCGCATTGACTTTCATTGCCTTTCGGATGCCCTCAACATACACGTGCCTGACCTCTATCTACTTTACTTGTCTCAGCCCCATTATTGACATTAACGTGGCCAATCTATAGAATGTTGCCAAGGAAACAATAGAAATTGGCAAATGGCATGTACACATCAAGACCGAGTTAACAGCCTTTGCGAGGTTGGTCGTCATCTGACCATGCCGAAACCCATCATTATAACTTTGACTTCACTACCAGTTCTCCATACTACCCAAGCACTGACAGATACATCGATTTTTGAGTAATGATGACATTTGAACTTCAAGCATCGCGAACCTTTGCTTGAATCTTCGTGGTTTTAACTCGTACCTTGTATATGCAATTTTGAACAAATATTTTAAAACAATTACATTGTTATAAATTTAGAAAAAAATAAATTTTAAAATACAAATTGATAAATCTTGAAAAAAATACAAACAGTTCAAAAAATAAAATATGATTAGATCAATTTTGGAACAATGTTTTTTTTACCCATTATCATGATTTCTCTGTGCCATTCTTTATTCTTATACTCTCTGTGGAAGTTTGACTTGATGTGTCGAATGCAATAAACGGACCTCCACGGAACCCCCGAACGACTTACCGCAACAAATAGTCCATTCAATCAATCCGAGATTAGGCAAATGTTGTCTTGCCTAACAATGTGCCTCTGCATATTTTACAAGAAAAATTCCCAAGGCTTGAAGTTCTCACTCTCCACAATGGCAAAGTGATAGGAAGTACATTCTGATTGTCGTCTTGTGCAACCGCAATTAGGAGTATTTGCGTGTATCTACCGTAGAGCCAAGTTCCATCCACTTGCAACATCGATTTGTAGTAAGGGAAGGCCCTAATACACTACTCGAACGTCTAAAACAATCAATAGAAAACTTATTTCCCCGGTTCTATCTCATCATTCGGGCCTCTATGTGGCAGTGTTTACAAATCAGTCACCGTCCCCGACACATGCTCCCCCATCGCGGCTACCCACCCTTGAAGTTCGTTGTATGACATATCAAAGTCACCATACAACTGTTGCATAACCATTTGCTTCACCCACCATGCCTTCCTATAGGAAACCTTGTACTTGAATTGAGCTTGCATGTCTGTAATAAGCGTAGATACAAGGATAGTGGGTGAGTCTTTCACCAATAGGATAATGCAGTTGCATATAGTTTTTGCATCCAACTTTTGATGGTTTTAAGACATACAAGTGATCGTGCATATGTGAGGACCTTCTATTTTTCTGATTGTCCACATCTGTGTCCGTTGTATTAATGTAGCTTGAACATGTCACTTACAGGCACTTGAGGATTTCTAGCATTCTCCGACATATAAACATTGCATTGACTTTGTGACTTTGTAGTCGACAGACAACTTCAACTTCAAGCTATACTGTTTTATTGCATGTAAGTAGTTTTTCTTGTTATCGAATTGTTGTCCTACGAATAACTCTTCAACTTCTGATTCTTCATCTAGTAGGTGAGCCGGCACTATATCTAGATATTTGGAGAACTTGTGCGCAAGTGCCGCATCAAGATCTATATCAGTCATAAAGGCCCCTGGATTATTATGGATAACTACATCAGATCCCGTGTTCCCTGTCAAATGAGGATATACATCTTCACCCTCTACATGGCCTTCATCGTCTATGTCTTTAGGGATGTTATCCAAGTTGGGGTCACTCAAATTTTCACTATCGGACCCTTTATTATCGGAACCTTTATTATCAGACCTTACATCACCATCTTCTATGGTGGCTAACACCTCTGGATGAATCTTTAGATGATGGCTCGGGATTGGGACGTTATAAGAACATCCACCGTAGTTTGGATTTTTGGGAGTTTGCAATGACCTTCCACAACTCGACTAATCTTCCCAGCAGACGTTAAGATCAAAATTAATTCCAGAATGTTGACTTACTAGAACTACAACTTGAACAGGTTCCGGTTAAGATTATCTATATCGGGGGGCAATAAATTGCTATCATTGTCCCTAGATCATCATCATCTTCAAGCTCCATTTTCGAAAACTTGAGCGGATATGTTGAAATCAGAAATTTGTAAAACAATCTCAACATTTACTTCCCACATCGGGTAGCTATCTTTGTACTGATATTCTGTTTCAAATTCGTCAGCAAAACACGTTTGTTGAATCTCATTTCAATTTTCTGCCGACTTTGAAAGACACAACCTTCTTCAGCTGTATTTAACATTTCACCATCAAAATGAACATAAACAAACAGAATTTAGGAACTCATTTTCAACAATTTCTACTTCCTCCTCAACAAACAAAACTGATATTCTTAGTATTGGTTTTCAATTGATAAAGCAAACAAAAAGCTTAAATGGTAGACAAAACAACTCTATATATCGAAAGGGTGCCGGCCATCAATGTCCTAGCACCTAAATTTTTTTTCGATTCCCAAAATAGCTTATGCCGGCCATATAGTTCCCCTAACCCAAATTTTTTTTATTTGATAAGGTAGGTGCCAGACATTAATGTGCTAGCACCCAAAAAAATTAATTTTTAATTTGAAAAAGTTGGTGCCAGTCATTTAGTACCCCCAAACCAAATTTTTTTATATGATAAAGTGATGGTTGACATCCAAAAAATAATAATTTAATATTATGAAAAACAATACCTAGGTGTCGGCTATTAAGTCCCTAACCCCAAAAATTAAACTTTTTAATCCTGACACAATCATTAGGCAATGATTGGGTCCAAAATCAAGGTGGTATTGGCCATTAAGTCCTCCCAACTCCATTTTATTGTTCATTTCAAGTTATTTGAGTGAGTATTTTTTAATCCGAGTCATTTTTATAATTATTAATTTTTTTAGGTCATTTTGGTAAAATAACCAAAATTTTAGTATTTAAAAAGTAAATTTCATAATATAGAATTGGAATTATATTTATTGAGAATCTTAACATTTTAAAATTGATTTTTTATCAGTTTAAATCCATTCAATCTAATCTACGTTATCATTTAATGTTAATTTAATTATAGAATAAACAAATATTTTTATATATTATGGTTTTAAATTATAATTGAATCAACCAAAATTAAATTTGAGTAAGAGCCTCAAAATATTTCGTCTTCTTTTTGAGGGGTTAGATGGTTGATTGAGAGGTAGGTCGAGATTCTGATTTGCATAATAAAATATAAATTTCTCAGTAACAGCCAGGGAAGGTGACATATTCAATGGCCTTAGCCTGCAACAGAAGACTGAAAGCACCAGACCACTTGATCATAAAAGGGCTTGACTGGTGCAGGTGCTTCTCACAACTCTCATCATAGATAACCTTAAATGTAATGCAAGCAGTGACTCAGCATCAGCCTACCACTCCTTCGCCTTTGTCTTTACTCCTTGCATGCTCCCGTATTTTATTTCACTCTTGCTTTAATTTGCCACTTACACCCATCGACAATATTCACATTATAAAAGAATAATGATTAACCACAGTAAAATATTAAATGAATAAATTAATGTAATATACATAGGAAACGACTGTATTTTATAAAGATGATACATGAGTAAATCTCAGATTTGTTATGCACGGCATAAAAAAATAATGTAAATAATAAATAAAATATCTATAAATCAATTAACCATATACATTTTGATGAGAAGAACATGATAAAGGAAAAAGAGTTATGCGCATTTCATAATTTATGTGTTTGAAGAACTAATCGCTCTTACTTTTCAACCAAAAAAGAGGGTGAAAATACAGACGTGAACAAGTGGAAAAGAACAAATATTATATTAGAAGAGATATCCCGCCTCTATCTCTATGATTATAAATTGAATGATGGCATGCCACAACATTATCCTCAATCTTGCGGGGTTTTCAATGTGTTCTGAAATTTCCACCTTGCCGTGTTTTAACCAAATTTTAATCCTTTCATACGTCTTGGGATTTTTCATGTTTGCCTCTTTTTTGTTGTGGAAATTAAGTTTTGTTTTGGTTTACTTTAATTTAAAGCCTTATTAAATTCGAAAGCAAGGGCTTTCTCATATTAGGTTATGAAGAAAATTATAATTTTTTCTCATATATAAAATAAACGAGTTTAATTGCGAACAGAGGCCTTAAATATTTGAAATTTAAGTTCAAATCTCATCATATGTACGTGACAAGTGTAAGTCTCTATCTCACTTTATACGTGTGTCATGTGTGAATTATTTCAAATTTTTCGTTTGCTATATTTTATATTGGATTAATTCTACGTATCATTATAGTTGATCGAATGTTGTACACTATTGTATTAATAATGACACTTAGAAAAACAAACATGAATTTTGGAGAAAAATGCATGAATGAGTCAGGAGATGTAATTAATAAATTATTTTTAAGTAAAACCAAGGGAAATAGATAAATAAATTTGGCTTCAAATACTGTCATGAATTTATGAATGGTCTAAATCTTGGTTAATATGTTTCATGTGCTCTCGACTTCAATTCTGACATATATATTTATTGTGAATGAATTTTATTTTATATTATTTAATTATTGGTCTGTTATGTTTTATATTAATTAAATTCTATTTTGAAATTGCTCAAACTTATATTTATATTGTAATATATTTGTAATAGTAAAAACTTTCAATTTTTTTTAATACAAACATATATGATAATTTTGGGGACGGAACATTTTAAGAAATTTATATGGCACAGGAAAAATAATTAAAATAAGATACAAAATAAATATATAATATTAATATTTTATATTTATGTCCAAAAAGAATATTAGAATTTCCGGCAGACAAGTATATAAAATATAAACAAAATATATCAGAGAGAATAAAATTATGTTTAGGGGAATCATAGCAGAGAAAACATGTTTTATAATTAATTTAAGCAAGTTCGTGATTTAACATAAAAGCTATCGAGTAAAATCCATTAATCATCTATAGTTTTCATGTGTTTAACATTTAATTTATAATGATTTCTATCCATCAATAATAAATTTAACTAAATAAATACAAATTTAACTGAAAATTGGATGAACCTGAAAACATTTTTACGTGTAATGAATTTAAAAAATAAAACTAACTTTTATTAAATGATTTTTTTTGGCACACGTAAATAATATTTTTTAGTCCTTAAACATTTTTTTTAGTTATTAAACATTTTTTTTAGTCGATTGAGTCTTAAGGTTAATTTAGTATTGCTTCTCGGAAATATTTTTAAGTAAAAGTTAAAATTTTTTCTTCTACTTTTAATCAAAAAAAGTGTTTTTGCAAAGTAGTTTTTTGTCTAAAAAACATCTTGTTTAGTAATATTTTTATCCCGAAAGTATTTCTAAGAAACAATGCTAAACTGACCCTTAGCTCGATTGGCATAGACATTATTGGCAATGCAGGAGGATGTGAGTTCAAGTGCATTGAAGTGCATTATCCTCCTATTCATGGGTTAGAGAGAAAGGGGTTATAAGTAATTCAAGATATTATATTATTGTTAAAAAAAAATCAAATTTTGTATCTTTCAAATCCCAAAATTAGCATTAAACGATTAAGATAATTACGATAATAAAAGGAAAGCACCACGAAACATGAGCTTAGTTGGGAAAAGCTTGAAAATCCAATTAAAATTTTAATTTGTTTTTATAATTTATTGCTAATTACGATGTTGACATAATTGAAGTTTTACAATTCAGAAATTTGGTTTTTGATGAGAAAAAGGAAACACTAAATTAATTACAAAAAACAACGTTTGGGCGAAAGTAACACTCGTAGACTTGTCCCTATCAATAAAGGTATGAGCCATCATAGGAGAAATGTCAAGAACTTGCAAATTGTCTTTCTCGATCAAAGCTTGCTTAGCTAAACAATTCACAACTTGATTTTATTCCATCGGAATATACTACAGAAACCACTGATTTTCCAGAGATAAAATTTTATGAATTCGCCTAATCAAAGCGGAATTTGGAACAGTGGAAGAGCTTCCAAGAATGGATTTAACAATTTTCAAGCTATCAGAATGAATGGTAACTTGATCATAGCCCCTTCGTTGAACAAGCTTGAGACAGTCAAGAATGCCCCAGAGTTTCGCATAAAAAACCGAACATTTACCAATGAATCGGTGATATCCAACAATCCAATTTCCCTCCTTATCCCGAACAACGCCTCCAACTACAGCAAGTCCAGAATCCAGTTGTGCTACCCCATCAGTATTAAGATAGACTCGTTCCTTAATGGTATGTGCTTCAAAAGAGCGTTCAAGGCATCCAGAAGGAACTTCTCGAGATAAAGAGAAGAAATGGATCGCCCAACTATAGGATCCTTGAACTATTTCTTTTGAGCTCCAAGGTTTACCTTGAAAAATATATAAATTTTGATTTTTCCATATAAGCCAAATAAGCAGTCCAAAAAAAAGGCCCAACTAGCTCCCCAATCGTGAATCAACCTATTATCCTGCATATTAAGAAGAAACCAATCCTGAGAATGAATAGAGAAAAAAATTTGAAAGGTACTTACCTGGATTAACCTGAGCCCAAACATCCTTAACAGCATGATAATCTCGTAGAATGTGTAAAATATCTTCCGAGTGATGCCCACAAATGAAACAGGAGGAATCATCCGAAAGACCCCTCCTAACTCTTTCCACGTTACTAAGAATTCTTCCCTGTAAAGCCGTCCAAATAAAGACACGAACCCATTGAGGGCCAGGAAACATCCAAACATTCTTCCATTTCTCATCTTTCGGATTTCAATCTCCTTCCTTAAGAGCCTTATAAGCAGTTTTAACAGAAAAAGCACCAGACGAAGTGTGACTCCAAGAAATTCTATCGGGACCTTCAGAAGGATGAGGAGGAGGGATACCTTTAGTAGCATGGATCACATCTTTCGATAACCAAACCCGAAAACGATCAAAATTCCACAGTCCTTCCTCAGTAGTCATCTCATGCAGAAGACAGTCAGAGTTGAGATTAACATTAGGAGAAATGTGTCTAACCAGAGGCCTAATATTGGGAATCCAATTGTCCTTCTAGCACTGAATTTTGTGACCATCTCCAACAGACCAAAGTAAATTTTCACGAAGTAACGCCTAAATTTTGGAGAGAGATTTCTAGAGAAATGGACTCCTATCCCTATCAATGTAAATTGGTAACTTATCATTCATTTGGTACTTCGATCTAAGCATACGAGCCCAAAAAGCTTCCTTGTCAGACACCATTTTAAAATACAACTTTAACAAAGAATATATATTCTGATCTTGGAGTTTCCTCAGTCCAAGTCTGCCACACACTTTTGGTTGACAAATGAAATCCCAACCCACCAAAGGCATCTTCTTTTTCCTCTCGGAAGACCCTGAGATAAACTGTTTCACTAAAGTTTCAATCTCATCTTCAATTTTCCTAGGTATCATCATGGATTGCATGAAGTAACTAGGAACAGATAAAAGGACTGATTGAACTAAAGTGACGCGCCCAGCTAAAGAGAGATTTTTGGCTTCCCAGCTTTGTAACTTACTACGCACTTTTTCCACCACGAACTGAATAGTGCTACTAGTAATCCTCTGGTGAAAAAAGGGAACTCCAAGATAATGACCAAGATTATGAACACACTGAAAGCCAAACATAGTGCTGATCGTATCCACAGTAGATTCATCCACTCCTTTAGAAAGGAAAATGTTGGTCTTCCTAGCATTAATTTTATGCCCAGATAATGCACGAAATCTATCCAGAATATTTGTTAAAACTCTACCATACTTCAAATCTGCTTTACTAAAGATAACTAATCATCAGCAAGAGATAACAAGCCCGTGTTTAGAAAGATGAATAGGGCTCCACTTTCCTTCCAAAATAGTAGACTGAATCAAATGACCAAGCCACTCCATACAAAGCACAAAAAGGTAAGGAGAAAGATGACACCCTTGAGGATACCTCTAACAAGTCTAAATTTAGATAACGAAGCTCCATTCCATATAACCTGCATAGTAGAATTAGATACAGAGGACGTAATAATATTTTTGAGATAATCGGGGATACCTGCCGCTTAGAGAGAAGCGTCAATGAACTCCCAACTAACTCTATCATAAGCCTTTTCCAAGTCAATTTTAATCTCCATCCATTTCCATTTTTTCTGACTTCTCATAGTATGAATTACCTATTGTGTTAAGATAATATTCTCATTAATATTTCTTCATGCAATAAAGCCAACCTATTCCTGCGCAATAATTTTAGGAAAGATATGCTTAAAACGATTAACAATTACCTTTATTGTCAACTTGTAGAGAACAGAGCAAAGGCTTATTAGACGGAATTGACCAAAAACTTCAAGATTCTGAACCTTAGGAATAAGAACGATCAAGGTATTATTCAGATCAAGGTCAATAAAATTTCCATCGAAGACCTTCCTAACCCAATCACAAACCGCTCCCCCAATGTGTCCCACTGCTTTTGGAAGAAAAGGGCATGAAAACCTTCACTAGCTGGTGCTTTAAGAGGTGCCATATCAAAAAGAGCCTCATTAATCTCCATATTCGACATCGGTTTCCCCAAAAAACTAATATCAACTGGATCAAGCTAAGAAAATCCACTGGGAGGTAAAATACCCAAAGGCTCTGGAATCTCTCTATACAATCTTTGAAAGAACTCGTTTGCTTTACCTTTAATGGCCTCAGGGTTGTAGATCTAATTACCATCAGAATTGTGAATTGCGGTAATACAATTATATTTCCTCCTTTGCAAAGTACGAGTATGGAAAAACTTGGTGTTTCGGTCACCCAATTTCAACTAGTCACACCTCGCTTTTTGTTTCCAAAGAAGTTCTTCGTGATGAAGTACACTCTCAAGTTCTTGGCGAAGAGACAAATCCACTTGATGTAAGCGGTAAGAACCAGAGTAATCCATTTTCCTCTGGATGTTGGCAATTCTTTTGATAAGTTCTTTCTTGCAAGTGGTAATATTACCATAAACATATTTATTCCACTCCTTAAGTTTATGAGTGAGCTTATGATCGCTGAAATCAGAGCTTTAAAATTTATAAAACGAATGATCAAACCTGGAAACTAACTCTGACAACGATTAAAGGCAAGTGTACCTATCGAACAGTAGTATAGTTTAGGCAAGACCAGATTATTGAACCCAAAGGAACTAAAAGTATTAATACTAACTTTCTTTTTATTATTTAACCTTAAAAACAAAGTGAAGTTGCTTTAATCTAAACTAACGACTACTAAGCTAAAGACGCAAAGACAAAAAGATCGAATTGGAAAATAACTTGAAGAAAAACTCAGTTGATTACGACGATACCCTCAGGAAGAATCCACCTAGACTCCTCTTATTACCTATCACCGAACCATATGATTTCTTTACTTAGCTTGATCCGTGAGACTCCCTAACGTATATTAAACCCTCTCTCGAGGCGAATAACGTCTAACCCTAGGTTAATTAGTGGAACTCTCGTTCGATTATAATAACCCCCTAGAATAGCAGTAAATCAATCTATGGACTCCCATATTAGGTTTCACCCTAATCCGGTAAAATCTCGAAACCCTATCTCTAGGCGTTCGATCAATCCGCTTAATTATGCTAGATCTACTCTTTAAGCAGGGTCTATTCCTCCTCCACCTAAGCACATCAGATTTGGATTAAGCAACATAATTAAGAACAAACTAAGTAACTATCATATAATTCAGAAATCAAATAACAAAATTCATCTAGGTTTTCATCCCCTTTAGGTTTCTGAAGGGTTTAGTTCATGACAAATAAAGAAAACATCTCAAGAGAAAAGATAAAACAAAACATAAGAAATCCCTAAAACCCCCTGAAGGAATTGAAGGAGAAATCCGCTGTCTTGAGTATAACTCCGACTTCTTGGGATGGATCAACTGGCTAACTTCGAGTGATTCCCTCAACTCTGACCTTCTCAGCTTGGCTCTTTGGCCTAGCTTTGACACCGGTTTCGGCTTCTGCCGAACTCCCCTTTCAAGTTGCCCCCTTGGGTGTTTATATAGACTTTGTGATGCCTTACTTGGCCCCTAAGTATCCTAATTCAAGTAGAATTCCTAATAGGGTGTTTGAATAGGCTTTGTAATGTGTTTTTTTGCCTCCAAGTATCCTTTCCCAAATGAAATTACTCTTTCCAGCGACAGGGACACGGCCATGGCACACGCCCGTGTGGATCGTGGCCAGGCCGTGCTTGGACTTTTAATGAGGCACGGCCATGTTAGCTTTGGGCCAGGCCATGTCGATTTCTCTCTTGGCCCAATTTGGTCTATTTTAAGCCCGTTTCTCGTTCTTTTCATCCTTGGGTGCTTTCCTGAGTATAAAACATGAAAAGAAAGGATTAAGAGCACCTTTTTTACATAAATTGGGGGATAAGTCATCCAAAAACAAGCTAAATGTGGGATTAAAATATGTTATAATTACGGTTTATCAAATACCCCCACGCTTAAGTTTTTGCTTGTCCTCAAGCAAAATTCTCAACTCATAATTAAAACAAACTTCCTCGATTCAAAATTTTCATCAATAAATTCAGAAATAATTCATACATGGATAATTCAACTCAAAGAGTCCTAAAGATTCAAACAATCAAGGTCTTACATTTATAGCCCTGAAAACGTTAGGTGTTTCCCCTCACCTAAATAATTACCTCTGATTCGAAACCGACAAGAATTGACATCCTCACTAAAGATTCACTTAAATCACTCAAAGTGTTTAAGGTTCAAAATTAAGCATTCAAAAGTCGAACATGAAGAGTTAATCCCATAGGCTTGCCTGAAAATCAAATCTCCACCACTGTAAAATGAGATGATACACAAATCAAAAGGTCTTTAACAAGGTCGTAATGGGGCTTAGATTAAGGTTGTGGATAAAGGCTGAATTAGAAGGTTAAAATCGAGATCGAATTTGACAATTTACCTAACTAGAAAAATGAACTAATCTTAAATAATTACATCAATTGAACTTACTAATACGAGCTTTTTCTTCAAGACTTGAAATTTACATGCATAAGCTCATCTATAGAACTAATAATAAATATACTTCATTTTTTTAAAGAACAAACTATTATAATAATAAGAAAGAGCTTTTACAACTGAAATATAGAACATAGTTGAGAAACTGTTCAAAATCAAATCTCGACAAAAAGGGTAGTTAAAAAGGAATGGTGATAATAAATACAAAAGGTTTTGGGTTAATATTAGTGGGTGAGTCAAAAAAGGGTTGTTAGGATCAAAGGGGTTCACTAAGGGTTAATTATGAAGGTAGGCTCTTTAGTGGAGTGAGTGGGTTAGATCCTAAGTGCCTTTATCATCTCTGTATATCAAATCAAAGGTGTGGTCTTAACATGTATAATCGAGGCAAGTTCTAGAATAACAAATCAATGTTGACACATTCATAATAAAAAGTGAGCATGAAAGGATGTATGCTCTAAAAGGCTCAAAATCTCACAAAAATTATGGGTATTTTGATATCAACCTCGTAAATTTCAAACTTCAAAGTAACATTCAGATTCAGGTAGACAACCTAATTTTTTTTTTTTGAAAAATAGACTTTATCATCTTGATTCTCTAGTATCCTTCAAATTTAATCATCAATGCACAATTATCAATGACTTACTCCAAAACATATCAACAAAGATCATAAATCATAGGAAATTTCATTCTAATCATAATATGAGAGACTTTACTTTTGAACAAGGCATAATTCAAGGATTTTCAAATAATACTATAGTTAACCCCCTCACACTTAAGATGTACATTGCCCTTAATGTACAAAGATATATAATAGCAAAATAATCATAAAAATCATAAGATGGGGAGAGAAGTGAAACTTCCTGAATTTTGAATGAAGTCAATGAAAAGAAATCGGATAGGATTGGAGGTGAACGTGGGGAAGCGTCTCAAACCGTTTGAAATTAATCATCGAAGCAGCTGGTCTGATTTTATTGTATCCTAAGCTAAATTTAAATATCATAAGGAATAAGAAGAAGAAAATGAAATAAAATAAAGTAAAAAAATAATGAAATGAAAATAGAATTAAAATAAAAATAAGAATAAATAATGGAAAATGAAAGACAACTAGAAAAAGGGAGAATGAGGTTTAAACAGAGATGGTGCTCGTGTTTTGGGATTTTGAATTTTGGGCGCGTTCAGGGTGTTCGGGCACGGCCGTGGGTGTAGTGGCACGTCGTGTCTTTCTTCACATGGTTATTTAATACGGGCGTGCTCCTCCCGTGTTCGATAAGTCAGAATGTTGGCACAGTTGGAAGGAACGGCCGTGTTTAGCCCATGCTTAACAAGTTAGTAATCTTGCACGGGGCGTCGGCACGGGCGTGGACTATTATCGCCACCCGTGTTGGGAAAAGAAATTTTTCTATGTCGTGCATGGCTACTGGCACGCCCATGGTTCATCCCTTGGCTTCCACCCTACACACGGGCCCGTGTGGCCTAGAAATCTGCTCTTTTGTTAGTTTATGGTTAGGTGCTAAAAGGAAAAATAAAATAAAATAAAATAAAATAAAAAAATATAAAATATAAAATATAAAATATAAAATATAAAAATAGGGTTAGTGCTCGGGTTGCCTCCCGAGAAGCAATCATTTATAGTCTTAAGCTAGACTTTACCTCTCATTCGTATGGTCATGGTGGTTTGAAGAGGTGGAAATCCTTTCTCATGTGATCAATTTGGTTATGGATATATAGTTCAAGTCGAGTAGTGTTTACCTCAAAAGTGTTGAATTTAGGCTTGCTTACCTTGACTGTGCCGTATAGGAAGACATTAAGTACCTCAAAAGTGATTTCTTTGTTTTGTCTTGAGGTCTGAATTGGTGATTCGAGGGTCTTCCTTATTCAACAATACCTGATCCCCTGTTTTAAAGTGATTTGTTATTCCTATCAGCTCGTCTGGGGATTCCTTTGGTTTCACTTCGTGTGGTTCCGGTTCTTCTTTAAAATGTGTTTTCCACTCTTCTAGTTTGTCGACCCTAAGGCTTTGTTCCTCATATAATTCTTCTTTGCTGGCACGAGGTCTACGATCTAGCTCAGCTAGGTGATTTCGTGATGCTTCCTGTAAAGAAGGTTGAACCAAATGGTTATCAATAAAATTAACGTTTGTACCTTTATTACTCGATGTCCTAGCTGAGTCAAGAGCTTGAAGAGTGATTGTATTGTCGTCTACACGAAGTGTAAGTGGACCGAATTCTTCCTCTGTGTGGTCTTTCTTTATTGCATCGGGATATGGCACACGAGGTTGGTATTCTGTAATTGCCAGTTTTGGTATATCATGGCACACCTCATCCTTTCCTTCACTTACCATAGGTTCTTCCCTTGGGTCAGATTCTACTAACAATTCATTGTTATGAGCTTGTACGGCTTGGAGCCCATGATTCGGCTCAGGTTTGTAGCCTTGTGGTGTTTCTTGTGGTGAAAGTTGAGCAATTTTATTATCAAATGAATTTACTTTCTCACCTTAATCACTTGATGTCCTGGCCGAGTCAAGAGCTTGTAGACTGATTGATTTGTCACCTATACGAAGAATGAGTTCTCCTGTACCAACATCAATTTTAGTCCTGGCAGTTGCTAGAAAGGGTCTTCCTAAAATTAAAGAATCGAATTGTCCTCATCCATGTCTAAGACAACCAAATCTACTGGGAATATGAATTTATCAATTTTGATTAGAACATTTTCTATTATACCCCTAGAAATTCTGATAGTTTTATCAGTAAACTGAATGCTCATCCTAGTTTGTCTGGGTTTTCCTAGACCTAGTTGTTTAAACATTTTATAAGGCATAACGCTGATGCTTGCCCCTAAATCAGCTAAAGCATTATCAATAGATAAACTACCAATTAAACATGGAATTGTAAAATTCCCTGGATCTTTTAATTTCCGTGGCAGTTTATTTTGTAGAATTGCTGAGCACATTGCGTTTAGCTCCACATGCAATGCCTCGTCTAGTTTCCGTTTGTTTGTCAACAGATCTTTTAAAAATTTTCTATAATCGTGTATCTGCGAAAGAGCTTCGAGAAATGGTAAGTTAATATGTAATTTCTTTAAAAGTTTAAGAAACTTACCAGACTGTTCCTCTGTATCGTCTCTCTTCATCGCTTCGGGATAAGGTATACGAGGTTGGTATTCTTTGATTACCGGTTTCGGCTTTTCTTGCATTACCTCTATTTTACCTTCGTCTTCCTCTTGGTTTTGTTCGTCTAAACCTTTGCTATCATGATCTGTGATGGCTTGAATTTTCTCTTTAGGGTTAATCTCGGTGTTACTTGGTAGACGTCCTTGCGGTCATTCTGCCATTAACTTTGCAAGTTGACTGACTGCATTAGTGACTTCTTTGACTGAATTAGAAAGTTTTTCCATCGACGCTTGTCGATCTTTAAGTGTTTTCTCATTTTCTTGGAAACGGTTTTCCGTGTTTGCCATAAATTTTGTCAGCATCTCTTCGAGGTTCGACTCCTCTTCCAGTTGGTAAGGTGGTTGTTGAAAATTTGGAGGAAGTTCCTGTCTTTGGCTATTTTGATCATCCCACGAGAAATGGGGATGGTACCTCCAACCTGCATTATTAGTGTTCCCATAAAAATTATTTTGAAATCTAGGATAGTTACCCATATAGTGGACTTGTTCGTTCTCCATGCTATATCCGTAGGGTGGGTACTCAGGATTCGCCACGCCTCCACTTGGTCCATACTGCATAACTGGATGTACTGGGTCAAGGTTGTAGGTATCGACTGCTTTTGTTGGCTCTGTCCTCATGAATTGCCACTGATAATTATTCAGTGCCATCTCTAAAATTATCTGCAAAAAATAAAAAAATTAGCAAAGTGAAAAAATAAAAATAAAAAAATAAAAAATAATAATGAAAATAAATTGCAATAATAATAATAAAAGAAAATGGCTAAAGTAATAAAAATAGAGCTTTCTTAATATTTTAGTTCCCCGGCAACGGCGCCAAAAACTTGATCGCTGAAATCAGAGCTTTAAAATTTATAAAACGAATGATCAAACCTGGAAACTAACTCTGACAACGATTAAAGGCAAGTGTACCTATCGAACAGTAGTATAGTTTAGGCAAGACCGGATTATCAAACCCAAAGGAACTAAAAGTATTAATACTAACTTTCTTTTTATTATTTAGCCTTAAAAACAAAGTGAAGTTGCTTTAATCTAAACTAACGACTACTAAGCTAAAGACGCAAAGACAAAAAGATCGAATTGGAAAATAACTTGAAGAAAAACTCAGTTGATTACGACGATACCCTCAGGACGAATCCACCTAGACTCCTCTTATTACCTATCACCGAACCATATGATTTCTTTACTTAGCTTGATCCGTGAGACTCCCTAACGTATATTAAACCCTCTCTCGAGGCGAATAACGTCTAACCCTAGGTTAATTAGTGGAACTCTCGTTCGATTATAATAACCCCCTAGAATAGCAGTAAATCGATCTATGGACTCCCATATTAGGTTTCACCCTAATCCGGTAAAATCTCGTAACCCTATCTCTAGGCGTTCGATCAACTCCGCTTAATTATGCTAGATCTACTCTTAAGCAGGGTCTATTCCTCCTCCACCTAAGCACATCAGATTTGGATTAAGCAACATAATTAAGAACAAACTAAGTAACTATCATATAATTCAGAAATCAAATAACAAAATTCATCTAGGTTTCATCCCCTTCAAGTATCTGAAAGGTTTAGTTCATGACAAATAAAGAAAACATCTCAAGAGAAAGGATAAAAACAAAACATAAGAAATCCCTAAAACCCCCTAAAGGAATTGAAGAAGAAATCCGCCGTCTTGAGTGTAACACCGGCTTCTTGGGATGGATCAACTGGCTAACTTCGAGTGATTCCCTCAACTCTGACCTTCTCGGCTTGGCTCTTTGGCCTAGCTTTGATGCCGGTTTCGGCTTCTGCCGAACTCCCCTTTCAAGTTGCCCCCTTGGGTGTTTATATAGACTTTGTGATGCCTTACTTGGCCCTTAAGTATCCTAATTCAAGTAGAATTCCTAATAGGGTGTTTGAATAGGCTTTGTAATGTGTTTCTTTGCCTCCAAGTATCCTTTCCCGAATGAAATTGCTCTTTCCAGCGACAGGGACACGGCCATGGCACACGCCCGTGTGGATCGTGGCCAGGCCGTGCTCAGGCTTTTAATGAGGCACGATCGTGTTAGCTTTGGGCCAGGCCGTGTCGATTTCTCTCTTGGCCCAATTTGGTCTGTTTTAAGCCCGTTTCTCGTTCTTTTCATCCTTGGGTGCTTTCCTGAGTATAAAACATGAAAAGAAAGGAATAAGAGCACCTTTTTTACATAAATTGGGGGATAAGTCATCCAAAAACAAGATAAATGTGGGATTAAAATATGTTATAATTATGGTTTATCAGCTTACGAAGAGAATCAGACATATTACTAGAGAAATCCCAATTTTCTTTCAAAAAACCATCAAAATCTGGATGTTCAACCCATTCAGCCAAAAATCTAAAAGGTCTTCCTCGGGGAAGAGAAATACTCGGGTTCAGAACCAAAAGGAGAGGGTGATGATCTGACATAATCTTTGGAATGTGAGAAACCATGCTGTTAGGAAAGTTATGGATCCAAGCTTTATTTCCCAAAGCATGGTCTAATCTCTCGAACATAGAGCCCCTATGCCAAGTGAAGGGTGGGCCTCTGAACCCTAAATCATGAAGCTTAGCTAAATCAACAAAGTCACCAAAATATGGGCATCTCCTGCCCCTAGAGAGGCCACTAGATTTTTTAGAAGAGGTGAGAATTGTGTTGAAATCACTAATAGCAATCCATGGGTTCTGACCAAACGTATTAGTATACCTCAAATCATTCCGAAGAAATTGGCGCATTTGCCTGTTGTGACTACCATAGACAAAAGAGATGAAAATAGGATGTGAAGAAGACATTTGCCAAACCCGAGTAAAAATGAATTGCAGATGGCTACGGACCACCTCAAAGTAAATGGAAACTCTCCATCCTAGCCAAATACCCCCAAAAAAGCCGATCATCTCCACGCGGTGAGAATACTAGAATCCTAAGTTAGCAATAATGTGTCAGCCTTGGCCCTACTAACTCTTGGTTCGAGCAAACTAATAATATCAGGATTGTACTCCATATTCCCTGTAACAGCCCGATTACGACCCTAATCGGTACGGTGGTTTCGGGACCACGAATCTGGGTTAGAAAAATATTTTAATATTTTATTTGATAATATTTTAATATTTTATTTGATATCTATGTTATGTGTGTGAGCATGTGCTAAAATATTGTAGGTTAATTTGTTTGTTTGGGTGTTTAATTTAAGTGAAAGGACTAAACCGAGTAAGTGGGAAAAGTAGCCATTATGAAATTAAGTGGCCAAATTGAATGGTCTTCTTTTTGCATGGGTATTGAAGTTGCAATTTGACCTTTAAGTAAGTGGTAGTGGACGGCATTTGACCTTGATTTTATGTTAAAGTATATTTTATATATATTATTATAAGATAATGGCATGATATGACATATATATTAATATTATTAAAATAGAAACAAGTTTTATTTCACCATTTTCATTATCATCTTCACCAAAACTTAAAGAAAGAAGAAGAAACTTTAGCTTCCAACCATTCGGCCATTGCATGTCATATTAAGGTTAGTAATTGAGCTCGGTTTTTGAAAATTTTTACGTTTTTGAGTTCGTTGCTTCGAATACTATCCAACCCATGTTGAAATTTTTGAGTTTGAGGCATGTTGATGATTTGGCCATTGATGAATGTTTATGTTTTGAAATGTTTGATGGTAGAATATTATGGTTATGTTTTAAATCAACATATTTTAAATTGGAGATTTTGATTAAATTGAGTATTAGGGATTAAATTGCAAAAATTAAAATGCTAAATAAATGGCTTGTATGGACTTATATAAGCATGATAAACATTCGGCTCTTAAGGAGTGAACTCAAATTATGTGTATTTTGTGTTTTGTGCATTAGGGACTAAATTGTAAAAGTTATAAATGTCAGGGATAAAATGGTAATTTGTATAATTATGTGTTTTGGATTAAATTGAATGAAAATGTATTTGAATGAGTTCAATTTGGAATTATTTAGATCAAGAACATAAAGACACGGGATTGGATCGGGGAGAGGCGAAATTGAACGAGTAGCCAGGAAACCCTAATCCGTTGATTTTTGAGGTAAGTTTTAAGCAATTGGGTTAAATTGAATTTTATACTTTATTATATGCCTAAGTTGAATGGTGGTAAGTGTATTAATAATACATGGCCGAATGTATCAATGAACTTAGTAAAAATTAGCCGAATGTGTGGTTACTTGGATGTTAGAATCATTTGCATGAAATGTGTATTTATATGATAGTGATACCTTTAGATATGAGAAATACTAAATTGGGATATGAATATTTTCAAAGGGTTTGTTGGTGGCTTGATATTGTCTAGGCCGAATGTAATATAGAATTGGATTGCTAAATCATAAAAGTTATCCATATATTTATGTGCTTATATGTGAAGATGTAGATTGGATTTTATATATGTAAGTTTACATTCGGTTGAATGGCAGGTTATGATAGGCACTAAGTGTGCGAGCTTATAACCGAGCACTAAGTGTGTGAAATCAGTTACAATGCACCATGTGTGCAAATCTTCAAAGTAACGGCACTAAGTGTGCGATACGTTACGGAAACTTGGCACTAAGTGTGCGAAAATGTCAAAGTAACAGCACTAAGTGTGCAATACGATACGGAAACTTGGCACTAAGTGTACGGGATTGTTAAAGTAACGGCACTAAGTGTGCGATACGTTACAGAAACTTGGCACTATGTGTGCGGAGATTTTTAAAGTAACGGCACTATGTGTGCGATACGTTACTAAATTCTTGTAACAGATATACAGGTTTGATGCTTTTAATAGACTCATATCATTAATGTCGATAAGGATAGTAAAATATTTGAGTATACATTCCAATGTTATGCTCGGGTGGTTAAGGTTGGAAAGGTAAGTAACCAAAAAGGTAAGTAATGTTTGTAATAACTTGTGATTGATGGTGGTTTAAATGTAAGTAGAAATTTTGGTAAGTAGAAGAGGTTAATGATGTTTATTTTACCATGAGAGGGTGGTGTGGATATATATATAATTATACATGCATAAAATGCTGTTATGAAATCTATCTTTATATGTATGATTATTCGGCAAGGAGGTTGTAAATGTAATAATTTATTTTAATTACATTAATGTTTGTATGTGAGTTAAATGCTTAAAACTTACTAAGCTGTGAAAGCTTACCTCGAATGTGGTTGTTTGTGTATTGTAGATCTATTTTGGGAACTCATCTCGTGCTCGGGGATCATAGTTGAAGCTCATCACACTATAATCGAAATTTTGGTACCTCTTTTGTATATAAACTTAAAGTCTATGGCATGTACAGGATAAACCGATTTTGAATTGGCTTAAATGATGTTTATATGGATGTATAAATGCCATGTGAAATATGGCTTACTCTTATGCTTGGGGTTCGAGTTGATTATGAATATTTAATTATAATGACAAGGTTTATCTATGGTCGTTTTTTTTAATGGTAAGTTGATTTCGGAATGTTTATTCCTTGAAATTTCATTTATGTTATGTATGTGGATGTATGAATAAAGTTATGAGTAGGTCTTATAGTAAATGAAGTGATTGAATAATTTTATGAATAATTATGTGTAAGTACCATATGTCAAATTATGAAATGATAAGATCATGTTCCATGCATTTAGGTTAATTTAGTTTTGAATCATTTCTAAGTTGTATATGCACTAGGTCATATGAAAGTAGTCGGACTACTATGATTGAGATTGAAAGATATATATATATATATATATATATTATGTTTAGTTAAGTGACTACATACTTAGATTTAAATGATTCGGTTTAATATATATATATATATATATATATATAATATTTTTTTTATGTTTGGTTTTGAGTATTTTAGCTATGCCATTTAGAGGAAAAATTGATTATTCATGTAGTTGAATGTAATTAACAATAAATGTGGTAATCGAATCCTTTTAAAGCTAGTTTGATTTGGTTAAGTTTTGGTATGAAAATTTTTGGTCTATAATGTTTAGCATTTTGTTAATATAGCTAACTAATGACCATAGGCATATTCGGCCTTACTTCTGAAACTGACCACATGAATAGTAATTTTGCTAATTGAATGGAATTGGTTTTAAATCATGCTAATGATAATATTTGGTGGTAATTTATTTGATTACAATAGCATGTATTGACTTTGTATTAATTATTGTAGTATGATTTTATTTGAGTGTGTAGACTTGTGATTGGATAAGTAATGCCTCGTAACCCTAATCCGGCGACGGACACGGGTTAGGGGTGTTACATTCCCGAAAAATTTTAGGGAATTTAACATTTGCACAATCTTGACAATTCCATGAAAAGATAGTAATATTCATGAAATAAGATGAAAGTTAGGAGATCATACCTAACTTTCAAGGCCAATATTGCCTTCCAAATTTGAAACTGCACTGTCTGGCTCGGTATTTGAACTCTTACTAAGAATTTGAGGAGATAAGAGCTCTGCCATCGCCTCCATAGACTCAGATAATGGAATACGCATATTCCTAGAAGGTTTAAAATGATTCCCTTGACCCCGTAAAGCGAAAGAGGTCTTTCGGTTACTTTGGCTGCCACTGTCTCTAGCATCGCTCCTTTGGTCTTTAGGGACTGTTAAATTTGAACCCGAGGCCAAATCCAGGAATTCCACTGATCGCGAGCCCGATTTAACCTGTTAATTAGATTGAACATTTTTTAAAAGTTACTGTTGAGTGCTTACCTGGATCAAGTGTGTTATCGGATATAGGAACAATGAATCCTTCGGATTTGTCAAACACAGTATTGTAATGCGCTTTAATTTTTTCTAAATCTCTAGCTTCAATATTAGCCTGGTCCTTAGATTCCAAATTGCCCTGAATGCTTGCATCATCAATTGAAATATTTTTTTTGTAAGCCTTCCTGCTTCGAATATGAGAAAACAGAAGAGGACGAATTAAAAATGGGTATTTTAGCAATAAGCCCCCATCATTTTTAATAAGCCCACCCATACCCGTAAGCCTTTTTCCCATTGACTTATCCAAAGAATCTTTGGGATTTCGGCCCAAACTTTCCACTCCAAAACTGCCCATGTTATCACTCATAACGAGCCCCCTAGATGAGCCTAAGCCCATATTACTACCATGGCCTGCATCAACTAAAGAAACCCCATCTCTTTTTTTATTAACCCTAGGTTTAAAATTCCTTAAGTTAACAGCCACCACAACATTTGATTTTTCCCCGGAAATTCCTCCAACAGACACTCCCGAATCTACACTTGATTCCTTCTCCTCCATCACCTAACGGGTTTTTAGTTTGTTTCACCATAGCCTCCGCCAAAGGATCCCGCTTCCCCCGCCATGATGATTTTTTTCTGCTAACATCCACGGCCCAAACTCCGATCCCTTTTCTCTACTGCTTGAACTAGTTGTTTCATCATTCATACTACCCCCAGGAGGAAAGGCCACCACGTTCGACGAGTCATCATGATATTTATCAGCCATGTTCGACAAAACCACAGGGGTTTTTTAGCGGCGTTTATAAGCGCCACTAATAGTATTTGTGGCGCTTTTAAAAGCGCCGCAAAAAACACCGCTAAAACAAACACCGCAAACTTTAGCAGCGTTTATGAGAAAAAATGCTGCTAAAGGTCATAACTTTTAGCGATGCTTTCCCCACAAATGACACTAAAATTCATGAAAAATAAAAAAATTTAAAATATCATACTTTTAGCGGCACTTTTTCCAAAAACGCCGCTAAATGTCATGAAAAATAAAAAAAATTTAAAATATTATACTTTTAGCGGCATTTTTCTAAAGGTCATGAAAAATAAAAAAATTAATATTATAAAAACACCAAAAATCCAATTTAGAAATGTATAATTTAATTTGAAGACATATTAAAATGAAAATTCATGAACAATGTATTAAAATGGAAATTCGTGAACAAGACATATAAGGAATCGCGATCGAGGTACGTTGATACCAATAGTATGTTCAAAGAACTTAATCACATAAAGAAAATACATGGCTAGACAGATATTTTTACATTTTAATACATCATAACTATAATTGGTACAATTTTATACCCTAATTGCTGCACCAGCTGCAGTTTCTAGTTGAAGAACCTTGATTCCATTGACCTCCTGTAGCCAATTTTATAGTTTAGAAATCAGAAATCCACCAGGGACGACATAGTGAGAAAGAGATACAAACCTTCGGGTTTGGAATGATCTCCATCTTGAGTGCATCAGCTTCCACAAGCCTCTTGATAGCATTCAGGTTGACCCACCTGTAACATTGACTGTTAGTACTAAGCCAAATAGACAGTTCTAACATGTCAAGGCAATATGACTTACAAATTGTTTGTATTGAAAATTTTAAACTTTTTTATAGACTTGAACTCATTGACTTGTTACAAGAGAGAATCGTGTCAGCCTCAACCATAAAACTTCCGAATGTTATCTTCATTAGTTTTTCAATGTATGGCATTTACAGTTGTCTAGGTGTTCATCAATTCTGATGAAGAATTAGATGATGATTAACTCATAATCCATAGCAAGCGTAGAAATGTTCTCCATCTATGTATTTGATGTCATAGTAACTTTAGCAATATAGCTCGGTATGTAGAAGCATCCATAAGAGAAAGATTAAGATATCAAATAAACATTATATGGTTAGATAAGAACTATTAAGGCGAACAGCTGATAAGTAAGAGCAATAACTGCCCATAAAAAATGCCTAAAACAATTAAGATGCGTATTTATGATGATGTAAAATTAATTACTTTGAAAAGGCACCTTTTTGGTACTGGAATCTGCTTCCATTCCGTTGAATTGACCTTTTTAACATGCATCTTTCAAATGTTCTTGAGTCCCCTGCATTTACAAACATTATTTTAAATATGTTCACTACCAATTACCATGGCCTATGCCCTGGCTACATTGTCTAAGGAACAAACAAATCTTAACAAAATGCTTGTTCTAAATACATACAAACATGCACAACAATATATACATCATTATTATACCAAAAAGAAAAGAAAAGAATATGCCTATTCTAGGATGAGAGGCAAGCTAAAAAAACTATCAAAATATCTAACCTTAAACTTGATCACTTGTGCAAGTTGTGAGAAACCAACCCTGACTGCAACTGTAACCAGAGTAGATAATCTACCATAAAGATAGACCAATTGCAATTTAATATTAGTTTTAGCAAAACAAATCAATGATTGAAATATTTTGTGCTTAAAAGAAATAATGGGAGAATTAAGAAAATGTTCAGCATAAACCAAAATTATATTTAAGCTGTTTTATAAGACCAATCAGAAGACAAAAATAAAAGCTAAATAAAACTTTATTAACCTTCACAAGACTCAAATTAGGCATCAATGTTCACACATGCAAAAGTTTATTAACAGAGGATTTAAAGCAGAGAGATTCACTACCTTATCAAGAGGATTTTCGCAAAGTATCTTTAAACAAGTCCTTCCTAAATAGCATAGTTCTATTATCCTTTCGAAAGACCTTCAGAAAATAGCAACAAAATTATTTAAAAATGGAATTAAAATTAAAAAAAAAAGTCAATATTAAAAGTGACTTTAATCCATTAGGTCGGTGAACATGTAAAAAACTAAAAAACTCTTATTAACAACAAGATCACTAACACGGGCAGAAAAATAATAGCCAGAAAAAACATATATTTCGTCATTTAACTTTTGCAATCATGCCAATAAAAAGCACTGCAAGAAAACAATAACAGCAATAGTAGAGAAACGAAATAAAGATTGAACCCAAAACCATGTTAAAAAAAGGAAATAAATCAAGTAAAAACTCCGGAAAAATAAACATGTGATAAACCTTGGGCACCATCTTCCTTATCATCGTAGAGAAAAATTTACGTGTGCTGCTTTTATATTAAAAATTCTACAAAAACTATCCACTTTTAGATTTAAAAAAAAAAACTAAATAACTCTATTCTAGATTTTTTTTATTTTTTTTAAAGAAAAACAACCAAATTCTAGTATTCAAAAATGAAATAGCAAATTAGAAGGTCAATCCCAATTTATAGTAATAAAGCCCCAAAAATCTAAGAAAGTAGAGACATAAAAACCATATGTTATGGACTTGTATAGAAGAGGATCCTCAAGGGATAAAAACTGAAAGTTAAGAAACAACGATCTAGCCGTATGCAATTTAACAAATACAATTAGAACAAATAAACTATCAATTAAGGCTTTAATGTATACATTTACAAGAAAAAGAACTTCAGAAATAACACCATCAAGAAAGTAGTTAAAGTCAGTATGCACAGCATTGTTTTGGTAAGAGTTTATAAGCAAGATAATTGTGGAGTTCCTAGAATAATCAAAGAACATGAAGCAAGACAAAGTTTGTACCTTTTCTATAAGGCTTAATGCAAACCTCTGCACAATTGATTTGTTCAGAACATGGCCTCCAATACTATGTAACAGTAGTGCATTTGGCATGCCCAGCAGAATAAGTGATTGTTGTTGCCTACCTGTTAATGTGTACAATCAAAACATTAAACTAGACCCTCTATTTACATATCAATAAATCAATCTAACAATGTCAAAATATTTCGGTTCGCCTATCGAAGTAACTTTTTGTTATATTTTCGACTACAATACATATATCAGTAATTTTAGGTAAAAGTACTGTTGGCTGGGGTTGTCATTTTAAATCAGGATGAATGCTATATAAAATGATGGCGAATGCCAGCATCCAATGTGGTTTCCAATTCAGAAAGACGTGACAAGATCTGTGACCAAAAGCCAAAACTTTAACCAGAAGAATACAGATTTCTATAATTCCATCTAATAACAAGCTCCTGTTTCTGAAACCCTTGTCAGACACATATACGGACATGGGTATCGGGTTATAACCTTCTAAGGATCCTCCAAATACATGGAAAACTTAGGAAAAAATAAACATACTTGTATCTTACACACAAACCCGAATCTAAGCAACATTAATAATTATAAACAATAAAAGAAATATAAATATAAGTGTAAGAAATGAATCCAGAAATTCACCTTTAGCAAAACCATCTTGAACTCCAGGAGTTGAATGTATGTTTGTCGAAGTTTTTCACTGTTGGAGTTCATTTCAATTAGTTCATTTTGAAAATGCCGTGGTATCCTTCACTAAACCTTGTCGCTTTCACCAATAGTGCTTTCTCCACGATCTTCAAGCTTAGGTCTTCATTGGCTTCCTCGTCGTCACTACTGCTTAGTACCATCAATGGTTTTGAATCTAATGGTTCTGATTCGTTCTGTTAGATCTCAAATTTTGCTGATTTGGCCTTGCCCTTCTTCGCCATGAAGATCTTTTTTAGGGAATGCAATTTTCTTGATAATTAGGGTTTGTAGTTTTCTGCAACTGCAGGGAAATATCCTAAACGGTGACACGAAAGCTAGGGTTTTTATTTTATTTGACCTTTACTGTCATTGGATTTAGCGGTTGAAATGCAAAATTTTCAAGATAAATGCAACCAATTAACGGCATAAAATTGGGGATTTAGGGAAGGGGTGAAACGGCGTTGTTTCAATGGAAAGTTTTTGTGGCGTTTTAAACGCCACTAAAGCTTAAAATTTTGTTTGCTCAATTTTAATTTTTTTTATTTTTAATATTTTTTTTCTTTTTTTTTCTTTCAAAACTTTTGTATTGAGATTATCATTTTTTGGAATTTTTATTTTTAAAAAATTTTGAATATTAAACTTTTTAATTGAAATATGGACTAAAATATTAAAATTTAAATTTTTAAGTTTTAATTTTTTAATTTTTTAATTTTTAATTTTAAATTTTAATTTTTTTTTGAAAATTTTTATAATTTTTAAATTAAAATATAACAAAATAGTATCATGTCATGTGAATTACCTTCAATTAAATTATTATTTTAAAAAAATAGTTCACCTCAAGTTTTTAAATAACTTAAATTAAATTATTACTTTAAAAAAACAAAGTTGAACTGATATTTTTTAAACGAAAATAATGACTAAAACTTTTTAAGTTTTTAAACATAACAACTTATATGACAATTTACATGTACTTCATTTTTTTAATTTTATAAACTTTTTATTTTTTTATTTTTACTTTTTCTTTATTTTTTGAATTTTTTAAAAATTTCATCATTTAACAAATCTCAAGTAAACCTTAAATCCTAAACCATTTAATATGTGTAAAGTTTATCTATTTATCTCTTAAATAATTTAAACTAGAATCATAATTTTAATATATTAAAATTAATATTATCTCTTTTACAATTATATAAGAAATTATTGAATATATAAATTAAAAGACACTAATTAATCTAAACCCTAAACCCCTATCCTCTATCCCATAAACCCTAAATCATGAAACATAAACCCCTAACCTACCTATTAACCCCTAACCCTTAAACCCATTAACCTTAACTATTAACCCATGAAACCCTAACACATCCCCCTTAAACTTTAAAATGCAAACCATAAACCATAATCTCTAAACATTAAAATAGTAACTTCTAAACCTTACACCCTAAACTATATATGCTAAACCATAAACCTTAAACTATAATGATAATTAATTTAATATTTTAAAATTAATATATCTCTTTTACGATTATATAAGAAATTATTTAATATATAAATTTAAAAACAATCAGTCATATATACCCAAAAAAACTTTAAAATTATTTGCGGCGTTTTTCAAAAAGCGCCGCTAATGGTCAACTTATAGCGGCATTTTTCAAAAAAACGCTGCTAATGCTAAATCTCTAGCGGCGTTTTTAAAAAAAGCGCCGCTAATGCTCAATCTATAGCAGCGTTTTTTAAAAAGCGCCGCTAATGCTCATTCTATGGCGGCGTTTTTCAGAAAGCGCCGCTAATGGTCACCTATAGCGGCGTTTTTTAAAAAGCGCCGCTACTACTCAATCTATAGCGGCGTTTTTTGTCTAAACGCCGCTAAAAATGCCGCTAAAAACCTATTTTGCTGTAGTGGCACGTCTTTTTAACGTGCCCGTACTTACCACTAGCGAAACACACTGTCAGAAGAGCCTCATATTCTACACGTTGGACAATACTGTCAACAATAACCTGAGAAATCAACGACTTTTCCAGATTAAGGTAAACAACTAATCGAGCAAACCGGCCTCTGGTCTGATTATTAGTCTAGACATCAAGTTTGACCACCTTCCTGATGAGACCCCTAATGGCTTCAATTATTTTTCGTTATAGAGGTATCCCGGGAGACTCGACAAACAAATCCAGGCCAGCACCATACTGAGGTTGCGAAGGACTAAAGTGCTTAGTCCACAGTTGAACAGTCAGGTACTGTCCATAAACGATCCAAGGGCCCTGCGTCAAAACTCTGTTATAATCATCGGAAGCCTGAAATTTAACCAAAAAATAGCCATTAGCAAAGTCCATTAAACGAATAGGATTCACAGGTTTCCAAAGAAAAAGAATGTGATTATGGAGGGCGTTGTAACCGATGTTACGCCCTAGAAGTTTGACGATGACCGTCAATTCCATTTCTCTGAAAAGAATGTCCTTAGTACGATCTAAGAAAGCGATAACAGGAACATCGTCAATGATGGTCATATTCACATCTCCTTCTAGCAACACAAAATCGTTATCATTCCCCACAGAAGGTACAAAACGATCCAAGTTGAAGACTACAGCATGTCCCCCCAAGAGTTTGTCTTTCTGCGACATAGTCGGTTGTGGATCGGGATCTACAGCCATAGTAGTATCTCCTCCGACAGAGTTGTCTTTAAACCTCAATTTTTTAGTATTTTGATCACTGTCAGGATGAGGATCACTATCCCCATCGTTGCTGGAAATTTGCGGAGTAGAGAGCATTTTTTTGCAATGTACAATTCAGAATTTCAAAATTGGCATAATGAATAGTCCTATCATGGAAACATGTTGTGATCTTATAAGGCAATTTCATGAACATGAAAATGTTATTATCTTACCCATGTAATGTATTTGTGTATATTAATTTTTTTTCTATATTATGTTTAAACTTATTTATATGTATAATATAAATATAAAAATATGGAAAAAGTATTTTGATCCGTTAAAAAAATAGTATGATTAAGAGAATAAATGTATTTACATTAATATAAAATTAAATTAATTTTATAATAATTTATTCAAGGGCGTAGCTAAGGGGTTGGCAGGGACCCCGGCCCCCCTAAAATGAAAAATTTTCCATTTAGACCTTCTAAAAATTTTAAAAATTTAAATTAGTAAAGGTAAAATTGCACTTTTGCCCCCCTAAAAATGATAAAAATTTGATTTAATCCTTTAAAAATTATAAAGATATAGGCTATTAAAATGGAAAAATTGTATTTTTATTATCGTAAAAATTACAATTTAATTTCGGCCCCCATAAAAATAATTTCTAGCTTCAGCCCTAAATTTATTGTATGATTAGTGTTTTAATAAATTGATTGTTAAATTTATTAATAATATTACTGTAATGTTATTCTTATAAATTATCCATTATTTTGCTAATAATATTTTACCCTAGTGGTAAAAGTATTATTGGTTCCATCTTTAGTGACTTTACCCTTATGTCACGAGTAGCGGATCAAATCTCATGACCATTGTGCACAGAGCGTCATATGGAGGTCAACTAATTAAATGAGACTCATTTGACCTACTTGAATTGGCCCGATTTGTGGAACACATGGAGAAGCTCATCTACTTGAAGCCTTGGTGGCCCAGTGAAGCACTCCAGTAAAACTAGAGTTACCAAGGTAATTAATGTAAATCCTAAGGGATAAAAATGTATAAAGTTTAAACCCATTAGGACTTTCATATTTTAGATAGGCACAAATCTCAACTGTTGATGTAATTCGATCTGTACCATTGGATCTGAGGGAGCTTAACTATAAATAGAGGTCTTTCCACTCATTTGTAATCACTCAATTGTAAACATTCAAAGTAATAAAATACTTTTGAGAGCATCTACTCAAACAATTGGTGTGCACTATTTTTCTACGACTTTTCTATTTATTCATGGCTTCTTTCTCTTTCGAGTTTGCTTTTGTTTTGTTTCAGTGTCTAAGAGAATTTTTGCAAAAAATTTCATTTTTTGAGAGTAAGCCTGATTTAAGCAAATTTGAACCCAAGAAATCGCCTAAGGCTGCACGGTTTGCCAGACTAAAGTTCTAGCCCCGTGACAATTGGTATCCAAGCCAGTGTTCGAAGGCGCCGATTGAGATGACGAAAGGAGGAGACGAACATAATGTCCCTATGGAAACTTATAGGAGATTCAGGAAAAATAACAGATTGAGGGATATATTGTTGGCCTTGGAAGGTCGAGTGACCAATCTCGAGGAATACATGGGTGGTGTGAAGAAAACACTCGAGGTGGTTGAGGGACGTACCGACGATGAGAATGCAGCTCAGGGACTATGTGGCGGAGGCTCTTAGTTCTAATCGAGCTGCAATGAGAGAGACCCTCAATGTCGTCATGGATGATAAGTCCGACAAGCTAACTAAGAAGAATGATGCTCTCAAAGCTATGGTCGTGGCTTTGAAGGAGGAATTTTAGGCCATGATGTTGAGAATTGAGGAGCTCGAGGGAGAGCTTATTGTGTGCAAAGTTGCTGTAGGGAAAGGGATGCTGATTTTAGTTCCTAAATAGTGCAAAATAGATGTCTCAAGCCGAAAGAGTTTAAAGGGACAAGATCGCAAGGGATGTGGAATTTTTTCTTTGAGGGATGAAACAACACTTCCATGCTATGGGCATCGAGGATGATGTCACTAAGGTAAACACTGCTACAGTTTATTTTGCTGGTGTTGCTCTTGGTGGCATTGTAGGCCCACGGATGAGAAATGATGTGGTACCGGGATTGGGACTTGGGAGGACTTCCAAAAGGAACTGAAGAAATAGTTTTACCCACAATATGCTGAGAAAAAGGATCGGACTAAGTTACGTCAACTTATGCAACAAGACACTGTTCAGGAGTATGTCAAAGACTTCTGTAAATTGATGCTTCAAACCTCTAACTTGAGTGAGAAAGAAGTATTCTACTAGTTTAAAGATGGGTAGAAGTTGTGAGCAAAAATAAGAATTGTGTCAACAGGGCATCACTAAACTTACCATAGCCATGGCTGAGGCAGAGTCTTTTGTCGAGCTTGGTTTGAGGAAAAAATAAGTTTAAGTCTTCTAAGCCCAAAGAGATGGGCAATGGTGGGGAAGACCATGAGTAAGAGGGACAATTTAAAAATGGCAACGGTGGAAATGGTAAGAATGGTGGTAATGAGAAACAACATAATGGGAAGTAGAAGCCTAACAACAAATCGAATGGGCCAATGGAATGTTTCTTTTGTGACAATTCACATATAGTGAGGAATTTTCCAAAAAAATCTACGCTTTCTACCATCAAAGGGGATGATGGTCTAGACAGAGTATCGATGAGGCTAGGTTCGATCTTAAGTTCTGTTGAAGCTAAGAGTGTCAAAGAAAATAAAAAAAATAATGAAGTGCTTCTAATGTTGTAGTCCTCATAGGATGCGAGATTGTCTAGAGTGATTTAAGTTATTCGTAGTCATTAAAGAAGATGAAACGAAGCTAGAGAGTGATGCGTTAAATCTTGGGTCAATGATACTCAATTTTGGGAAAGTTAAGAGGGATCACAAGTAGAAATGGTTGATGTATGTGGACAGCAACATCATAGGTCAAAGAAAGAGTGTTCTAATTGATACGGAAGCATCTGAATTGTTTATATAGGAGAAAGCCATGGGTAAACTTGGTCTCTCGGTTAGCAAATTGACCAAGAATATCGATATGGTTAATTCTAAAGTGGTTCCAATTGTGGGAGTAGTACAAGGAGTGAAGCTACAGATCGATCAATGAAAAAATAAAGAAGACTTTGAGGTAATTCACTTGGAAGATTTTGACTTCGTTCTTGGCTTGAACTTCCTTGACAAGATTAATGCTCTGTTGGTTGATTTTGCTTATTTTTGTCGATTGTATATGTATATTTGATACACGAAAACAACCATGTGTTGTGCTGGTGAGTCGAGAAATAAGGGATGGAACCAAGGTATTTTTGGCAATCCAACTAGCCAAGGATGTTCCGTTTGGGGGGAATATTGACTTGGTAGATTGGAGTGCTACGAAGACCCCTTTGGAAATGCTAGAAGTACAAAAAATCGATATGAAGCTTGTTGAGTTATCGGTGGGGTTACCACCTATGAGAGAGGTAGGTTATGCATCAAATTTTCGAGGAAAAAATAATGATGCAAAATTAGGCAGTTAAACAGAGTAAATGCTATGAGCTAGGTACATCTCAAACACTTATCTAGTGTTTTACATTTTGATTTACCGTTGGTTTAACAAAGACACAGAGACCCTTTCAAAGTTCTAAAGCAGGTAAGCTAACAGGCTTACAAAAAAAGAGTTAGCGACAAGACTCAAGGTTAACCTAATGTTCAATGTGGGTATGTCGAAGCCTATTTGCAAGGATCAAAAGGATCTCAATCGAGGCAAGTCACAATGGGGCCAAATAAGAGTGGTGGCCTCTTACGTTAGCTTTACTTAAGCTTTAAAATAAAGCAAACTTAATTCATATCATACATAACCCCATTATCTTTTCTTAATCAACTATTTGTTTTGTGACTTTGATTTTATATAAACTTGAAATTTAAATGCTTTAAGTTGGTATTTGAAATTTGAAAGAAAAAACAGTATATTACCACATACTTTCAAGTACATGAGTCATATACATATAATTAGTCATTTATTCAGGATTGAGATAAGCCACATTATAAACGTTACAAGTGAATTTGTTTATAAATGAATTCAAAATTAATTTAGCTTGAGTTCTGTCGAATGTATTGTCAATCTAGAAAATTAACATGTGTTTCTATCTCTTTGGTAGTTATCTACTCCATTTAGATTGACTACTAATATAAGTTGTATTTTCGCATCATAATCAACCTTATGATGCAGATTAATACTAGTTAAACATTATGTAATTAGTGAGTCATTTTGCTTTTCGTGCAAAAACAAGTGAAGACAAAAATGCAAAAGATAATAATTTATCTATGAAAATTTATTAACCAATCTATTTAAAAAATTATAGGCATAAATAACGAAATAACTACACTAAGAGCATAAAACCTCGACTGCTCCGCTCTCACATGCCACTTCCTACTGCATCTACCTCCTCTACTCACTCCGATATCACCAATATTCGACTTGGCCGACATGTCAAAAACATGCAAGTAGGACATGGAAGTAGACGTGAATTTAGGGGGGGCTGACAGTGAGTCAATATTTACTTTTATATTTTCTTTTTCGTACAAAAACAAGTGAAGATAAAATTACAAAAGATAATAATTTATTTATGAAATTTTATTAACCAATCTATTTCAAAAATTATAGGCATAAATACTGAAATAACTACACTAAAAGCACAAAACTTTGACATGCTCCCCTCTCTCATGCCTCTTCTTACAGCATCTGGCTCCTCTACTTACTCCAATATCATCAATATTCTACTTGGTCGACATGTCAAAAACATGGAGGTAGGACATGGAAGTAGAGGCGAATTTAGGGGTTTGGCAAGTCCCCCTCTAAAATTTGAAATTTTTTTATTAAAGACCTTTGAAATTTTAAATTTTTTATTTTGATATTATAATTAATGTTAAAAAAAGACAAATTTGTGTTTGGCCCCCCAAAGATTTTCAAAGTTTTTTAATTGGATTTCTTTTATAGACTTTATAACTTTTTATAATAAATTTAGTAACATTTTTAATTTAATTTGATAAATTAATAGTACCTATATATTAATTTGATAAAAATAAAGTTAAATAATTATAATATCTAATAGAAATTGAGCATTTAATTTATTTTATTTTTCCTAAATTTTAGTAGTCAAAAGTATCTCAAATTTAAAAATATTTTAGGTCCAAGCCTACTTTGAATATATATCAACCTCCCTTATCAATAATTCTAGCTTCGCTGTACATGGAAGTTCAAGATTGCGAGGTGAAAGGTATTCAACATTTGTTGGAGTCAAGTTCTTTGGAACAATTGATTCGAAGAAGGCTGCAATGGTGCTCACTCCTCGTGTAATTATATCCAATTGAAAACCCGTATTCAAAACCTTGGATATGCTAAAATAATACATAATACATCTGTACTGTTATTTAAATATCTGATTGAGTTGATGTCACGAGATATGATAAGATTTGAACCTATGATGTTTGGGTCGATAAAACTTTAATTTTACCATTCAAATAATGCTTTATCATGATTTTTTTTTTTGTATTTTCTTTTTATTATGCACACTTTATTATCTCTGTCAATTATATGTTTATATTTACTATTATTCAAATTCTTGACTGATTTGGTGTCATGAGTCAACCGAGTACCAACTCGATTAGAGAAATTACGAAAGTATCCTTTCATATTTAAAATAATTTATTTTAAGGTATTTTTATCTTTTTATATAAAAGAAGAATAAATAATTTGCATATGGTGGGATTTGGACCCATGACATTTGGGTCGACGGAATTTTAATTTTACCACTCAACCAATGTTTTATCATAAAATATTTTATACATTTTAATTGTATTATGCACACTTTATAACCTCCATCAATTTTATATACTGATAATGTTATTGATTGAGTTGGAGTCACAAGTTAACTCGACATCAACTTTAAGATTGATGACAACACCATGATAAACAATTGTATGCATTTAATAATCTTAATTTGATATATTTAGGTGTTTAAATTTCGTTTTACTTATAATTTAATCTAATTTGTTTCTTTTTAATATCGTATATATTGCATGCGTTATCATTATTTAGTCTCAAACCATATGTTTCATTATTTAATATATGTTATTTTTAAACATACTTTTGTATTTTAAATATGTAATTCCTACATTCATATCACATGGGCTACGGATCAAAGCCCGTGATCATTGCGTACAGAATGCTCTATAGAGGTCAACTTATTAAATGTGACTCGTTTGATCCACATGAACTGGCCCGATTTATGGAACTCATAAAGAAGCCTATGTACTTGAAGCCTTGGTGACCTAGTGAAACACTCCAGTAAAATTAGAGTTACCAGGGTAATTAGTATAAATCCTAAAAGGATGGGATTGTATAGAGTTTAAATCCCTTAGGACTCTTAATTATAGATAGGCTCTAATCTTGACCGTTGATGTAACTCAATTTGTACTGTTTATTTTGGGGGAGCTCAACTATAAATAGAGGTCTTCCCCCTCATCTGTAGTCATTCAGTTGTAGTCTTTCATAGTAATTGAATACTATTGAGAGCATTTACTAAAAACTTGGTGTGCGTTATTTTTCTGTGGGCTTTTATTCATTCGTAGCTTCTTTTGTCTTTCAAGTTTTCTTCCGCTTTGCTAAGGTGCCTTAGAGAATTTTTACAAGAATTCTCATTTTTTGAAAGTAGGCTGACTTAGGCAAGATTCGAACCTAAGAAATCGCCTAAAACCATGTGATTTGTCAAACTAAAAAGATCTAGCCCCGTGACACATACGTGTGTGTGATAAAATTTCTAATATATGTAGTTGCAACTATATCATTGCAAATTTATGTGGAAAAGAAGGTAAAAGTACCATTGAGGCCCTCACATTAGGAGTCAGATTACATTTTGGCCCTTATATTAAAAAAAATGGACAAATTAGTCCATGTTCCTTACTGTGACTAATAGAATAACCAAACAGTGACATGTGGCATGCCACGTGTACATCATGCTCATGTACAATGACCCGTTTTAATAGGAAAAATAGATAAAATTTTTAACAAAAAGAGTAGGTTGCTATTTGATCTAAGATATATGAACTAATTTGTCTATTTTTTTAGTATAAAAATCAAAATATAATATGACTTTTAGTATAAGAGTCTTCATGATATCTTTACCATAAAAAGAAAGAAGGCATGAATAGTGTAGGCTTTGCATCCAACTGTGAAATAGTTAGGAGGGAAATTAAAATGAAGTGAACGATGCATTGGATGATTGGAAACACCATTCATTCAACATATGTTATTCATATGTAATACCTAAGCCAAGTGACCTAATTAGTTCCACTATAAAAGTGACCTGTGTTAAAAGATTAATAGTCACATGCTCAATAATTGCAAACTAGTTATATTTTTTTATTGAGATTAAGGTATCTATTGTTAGTAATAGTAATTAATTTTTTCATTGTGAGTGTTTTTAAATAGGTAAACAGATGGTAATGAAATATGTCCCATTCTTATAAGTAAGTATCGAACCTTCGACTACATGATTAAATGACGAATTGAACAACCACTATATCACACCTCATATTTTTTGGGTGGATATTAAAGTTAATGTTGGCTACTTTGTTAGTTGTACCATTTGAGTTGTTGAAGGTGGTTAACCATTGGTTCAAGATTTGTTACTCAATTTGAATTATATGAGCCTTGTAAAATATAATTCAACATTTTATTTTGTTCACATACTTTTTTAATTTAATTCGGTTTGAATTATAGCATATCTTGCTCCCAACTTGTAATTTTAAAGCTTTGAGCTCCATTGTTAGAAATGACTTAGAAATTTTGCCAAGTGACTGTATTATGGAAAACCAATTAACCCTTAAATCTATTGGTTTGTGTTTGTTACATTAATGCATTAGTTTGTATATGTATAATAAATCACATGTTGATTTTGTTGGTAAATATTACACCAAGTTGATGAATTGGGACTAAATTGAATAGTTCAAGGTGTGTTGGATATTGTCACGAAGGATAATTCACTATATGGTGTATTCATAAAATTCAAATTTTAACAAGTTCTTCAGTTAAAAAACAGGAGCAAAAATCAACAATAAATTACAATAGAAAAATACTCAACAATCTGATAAAGAGGAGAGGATGAGTGAGTGGAGAAAATAGAGTTCTTAAGAAAAATGAGCCATGGTAGTGAATATGGACTTATAGATAGAAAGTGAGCCGTGAGCAATGGTAATAAATCTGAACTTGGCTAAATTTATATTCAATATGTTAATAGTTAAGCAATTTATTTTTCTTGGACTCTTAAAAATTCAGTAAAAATAATTCCAAAAACAAAAGGACTTGGACGTCTCGAAGGAAATTCACTAATTTAAACTACACTAATTATTCATGCCTAATTCTCACACGCGTGAATCTACCCTTATAACTTAGGTTCTTATTAGTTCAATAAAAATATAATGACTTATAAACAAGATTCTCAAAATTTTTCTTAGGAATATGAGATTTAGTTCTTTCAAAAAATCTCAAATTTTTCAACAAATATTTCACCAAAATTATTTAAAATACAATCAGTTCAATTTTCAGGGTAAATATCCCATATATACCAAAAAAAATTACGGAAATGTGCCGGTTTGAAGAATATTTATCGAAATGTACCGTTTCCCCCAAAAACGCATCCACGTCAGCGCGTTTTTTGGGGATACAGGCCTAAAGCGCGGCCCTGAGGGCGCGCTTTAGGCCTGCAACGGTCAAATCCCCAACGGTCGAATTTTTTTTGATCGTTGGGGGCCCAACGGTCAAAAAAAAGTATAAAAACCCCCCAACCCTTTATTTTTTTTCACACTTTAATCCTTTCTCAATTTTCTCTCAATTTTCTCTCGATTTTCTCTCAAAGTCCTTGAAATTCACGCTCAAATTTCAAAATAGTCCTTTACTATTAACGATCAGCGCGTTGATAGAGAGGTGAAGACCCGAGACGCACACTTTTCATCTGCCATGCGGAGAGTGTACCATCACTCTAGAAGATGTGCAGTTGCAGTTGGGATTACCGGTGGATGGGTCGGTAGTCACCGGGTCCGCAACATCTATCGATTGGATGGCCGCATGCTACGAGCTTCTGGGTGCCATTCCGGATAGAATTCAAGGAGTTCGGATCGATATGGCCTGGTTACGAGACGCATTCCTGGAGCTGAACGAGGGTTCGACCGAAGAAGAAAGAATACGGTATGCTCGGGCATACATTCTTCAGATAATTGGAGGCTATCTGATGACGGACCTCTCTAGAAACCTTGTCCACCTGAGATGGCTCCTGAAACTTGTTGATTTCAGAGTAGCCGGTGAATTGAGTTGGGGGTCTGCCGTGCTATCGGGGTTGTACCGGGAGATGTGCGGGGTGACGCGGCCGAGTAAAGCAAAAATCGGAGGTTGCCTATCACTACTGCAGTCATGGGCATGGTTTCGATTTCCATTTTTACGCCCTCGACTCGACCAGCCATATTCATTCCCACTGATAACGAGGTAAATTTAATATTATATTTTACAATTATTTAGTAGATTTATAGTATAATTGCATGCTAAAAGTTTATTTAATTAGGTGGAACCATTCGGCGAGTCATGTTGGAATATCTAACTCGCTTGAGGATATACGGCTCCTATTGGACCAACGGTCGGAATCACAAGTAAGTTTCGAATTTCGTTATTATAATTTAGTATTTCATATGTAGTGTTTAGTATTATGTATATAACTAATATTTTGGTAATGTTAATATGGTTTCAATGGACACCGTACGAGGATCCGGAAATTCGGGCAGTAATTCCGGAGGAGTTCTTCCAAAATCCGAACAGTTGGCACGTTAAGGTCCCATTGATCACCTACGCGACCGTGGAGATGCACCAGTCAGATCGGGTTCTGCGGCAATTTGGATTCCGGCAACCGATTTCTGTGCCACCTGAGGTGCTCGATGATGAGCACAAAGTGGACTTACGGTAGCCGCACACGGATTGGCCAAGATTTTGGTCAGGTCATATCGAGACGTGGGAGAACCGGTATGACTTTTTACCTATCCGGGAACCGATCATCGTTCCTGAGTTAACGTGCGTGCCGGAGTACGTGCCATGGTTTAGGATCCATGGCAAGCCGTATCTATTGTCGGATGAAGAGAGGCGACGGCAAATTCGCGAGCGAAGGGAACGTCGGGCCCCTTTAAATCCAAGGAGAAGCGGTGATGAGACGAGGCCATCAACAACGCCTACATAGTCACCGGGCCCAGCAACAGTGCCTACACAGTCACCGGGCCCATCAGTTCAGCCGACAACACCGACATCACAGCGTCCACCGTTTATGTCAGGTGCGTACCCTACCCCTTATATGTATCCTCCTAACCCATATATGTTTCCTTTTCCCAGCCCTACCCCAGGTTGGAATGCATGGCCGAGTTCGAGTCCGTTCCCGACTAGTCCCGCTAGCCAGCCGATCGTGAGGCCGACGTCGCATGTGGGATTAGAGGAGGCGCCGTCGGGGAGCACTTTGTTCTACCAGGCTCCTTCGCCATACGAGATGCAGTCACCCTCGCCGTGGTTTATGCAAACACCTCTGGGGTCATTATTTTATCAAGGTGGGTCATCATCGCAACACCCAGAACCAGACCCATTGCCGGAGGAACCCGATTCCCCGCTCGAGGTTCCACGACCCCCGCCGGAAGCTAGAAGAAGGAGGAATCCAGCGCGTAACTGTCGACCGCCCCCGTGTGGCACTGGTTCCCACCGGCATCAGCCCTAAACCCTAATTTAGTTTTGTAATTTTTTTTGTTTATATTTAATAAAATTTGAGTTTAATTTTATTTCTTTTGTAATTTAATTTTTTATTTTAATTTTAATATCTTTGATAAAATAGAAATGATTTAATTTTTTTGTAATTTAGTTTTAATATATTTAATAAAATTTGAGTTTAATTTTTTTATTTTTTGTAATTTAATTTCTTTTAATTTAATTTTAATATCTTTGATAAAATAGAAATGGTTTAATTTTTATTTTTTGTAATTTAATTTTTTTATATTTAATAAAATTTGAGTTTAATTTTATTTCTTTTGTAATTTAATTTTTTCATTTTAATTTTAATATGTTTGATAAAATAGAAATGATTTAATTTTTTTTTGTAATTAAGTTTTAATATATTTAATAAAATTTGAGTTTAATTTTTTTTTTTTTGTAATTTAATTTTTTAATTTAATTTTAATATCTTTGATAAAATAGAAATGGTTTAATTTTTGTTGTGATTTTGTAATTTAATTTTAATAACTTGAGTAAAATAAAAGTTCTTGTACAAAAGTTCACCGTTTTCCTCCAAAAAAAATAGAAATTACATAGCCACCAGGAGAAAAAAAGCTAAGAACACGGTCAACTATTCCGATTTGGACACGAGAGAGATGTATGGCCCGGGTTCCTACACCATCCGCACAGCCGACTTTGGTTGCTCGTTTCTCGGATATCCATATTGTTGCGTATTCTAGTCGAGCAAGGTTGACCTTTTGGTTTGCGCCTCAATTGTCTATCCGACAATAGCTTATAAGGTGCAAGCGATACTGACGGCCACTTACGTTCATCTGGGACTGGTGGGAATACGTGTCTCCACACGTTGTACATGTTTTCTAATTTGTACACTTCGTCGACATAACTCATGGGATCAAGACGGAGATTCTGACAAGCCGCAAGTACATGAGCACATGGGTAACGAAGTGCATCAAATATCCCACAGTCGCAGGTCCTATTTGTCAAGTGTACACGATAATGCCCGCCAACAATACCTTGGTTCGGTCTATCAAACTCTGTGACACGAAACCATAGGCTGTCGCGGTCGTGACACACTGTGTGCATGGTGTTCGCCCGTGCCTTCCCACGGTTTATTTCTTACAAGACCTTCAGGCTCCATACATGGCCTTCTTGCATCTGCCCTCTATAACTCGCTGCTCTCTTTGGAAATAGTGCCGCTAAACGAAAATATGTCTCCCTCACAACCGATGTAATCGGCAGATGACGGGTTCCTTTTAGCACAGAATTTATGCATTCGGCCAGGTTTGTGGTCATATGACCATATCGTAGGCCGTCGTCATATGCTTGTGTCCACTATTCAAAAGGAATATTGCACAGGTAGTTTGCGCCTTCGTCGTTATCTGCGCGTAAACTGGCCAACATCTCGTGAAAACGGTCTTTATTGATCTCGTACCCTGCCAATATACGTTGATAGCAAATACTACATACCACTCTTCAATTGCGAATAAATTGAATATTACAAAAGAAATTATATTAATAGATATTTCATACCCATATCGGTCACTTGCTGTTTCTGTCTTTTAGATCGATGTTGCCCATAGTAATTGGATGAAACATGCCTCAGGCAATATCGATGGTGTGTGCGATGCCACATGCTTCCCTGGCGTTCTATTGTCGCAAGTATTCCAGGTCCCCGATCTGATATAACGCATATGTCAGGTTGGGGGCAGACATGCCTCCTTAACCTAGATAGGAAGAAGTCCCAGTCATTAGCTGACTCCCCCGGTGTTATTGCGAATGCAATCGGAAGGATTCTCCCACAGCCGTCTTGTACCACAGCTAGCAATAGCCGATGCGTATATCTACCATACATAAAGGTACCGTCAATTTGTACCAATGACTTGCAGTATGTAAAAGCATCTCGGCATTGCTTAAATGTCCACAACAGATGCTTGAACATTATGCATCCACGGAGCAGACGATCGTTGTAGTACGCCGGTTCTGTTTCAAGGTCTGTTGTGCTGCCTGAGACATATCTCTCCAGCACCTGACACCACTGCCACTCTTCATTATATGAAGCGTCCCACCGACCGTGCAACTTTTCTAACGCCTTCTTCTTGGCTATCCAAGCCTTTCTGTAAGAGGGCGTGTACCCCAATTGGCTACGAATATTTCCAATTAAGGCCGGCACTGTAGTTTTGGGATCGGCCTTCACCGTTGGGATCATTAAGTCAGCTGTAATCACCAATTTTGGCCCGGGTTCATTAACCCAGGGCCCAAATCGAATTAAGGCCCAATAAAAATAGTCCAATGTCCAATTATCAACAGTCCAATTACAAAACCAAAAACCAAGCCCAAATCCCTTAACCAAAATTTGACCCAAACCCTGACCTAAAATACAAGTGGCCCAATGAGCCCAAAAACATTAAAATTCTTCCAGAAAATTTAGGGTTTTGAAACCCTAAAATAACCCTTGCGCCGCTCGTCCACTACAACTGCCCCTCCACTAGGCGCCGCAACTCGCAGCATTCACGCGCACGATCGTCGCTCCATATCTCTCTGTTTTCGGCCACTATCGCACCTGCAAGAACAAGACAAGAATAACAACGAACAAACCAAAAACAGCGAATAAACTAGGGATTATTGTTTATTTTCCATTCGGCTATAAAGCCTTCAAAAAAGGAATGTATCAGGGACTTTTTTTTTTCTGGGCAATCAATCAGAGAAATCAAAAAACAACAGATTCAAAAGCAAAAGAAAATACAAAAAGATCTTTTCAGTCGAAAACGATAATAAACAAAAGATACAAAGTCAGTGAGCAGGAGGTGATTTCGAATTTCTTTTTTTTCGTTGCTTCATTTTCCTTTATTTTTTTTATTATTACTCAAAACACATAAATATACATACACCTATATTTTAAATAAAAAAAAAAAGAAAAGGAAACCTTACCTTTCCGGCCACCGCGTGCGGCGGCCGGCGACGGAGCCCACGGCGGACCCCCTCGTCGGAATCCCCCTTCCATGCGCACCTGCAGAGAGAAACAAAGGAGATTCAGATTTTTTTTTTTTAGAGGGAACTAAAACTGAATTTTTTTTTAGGGTTTAGGGCCTTATATACTAAGGTCAAACGGTGCCGTTTCACGTGGGGGGGTCCGCGCGTTGACCCGGATCCGACCTAGGATCCGCGCGTCCTCCCCCGGTTGGGTTAATTGCCTCTCAGGCCCCTCCCATCTTTTTTGTCTTGTAAATCTTCTTTTATATCTTCATAATTTGGCCCGAAAATTTGCCCTTCGTTTCAATCTAGCCTGCACTTGAACGCGGCCGTTTCTGACAATGGGCTTATTTTCCATTTAAGTCCCTTTAAGTTACGCGCGCATGACAATTTAATCCCTTTTATCTTTATTTCATTTCAAATCGACCCCGAAATCTCATTTTCCATACAATTTGATCCCCTTCTTAGTATTTTATAATTATTCACTTTATCCTTATATTTATATATTATTATTATTATTATTATTATTATTATTACTATTATTAATTACCACTATTAATATTTTTAGCTACGTGTATATGTACAATTATTATTATATTATTATTATTATTCTCACACTTATATTATTTTATGTATGTACAATATTGTTATTATTTTTATTTTTATTATTATATTATTATTTTAATATATATTTTCCATTATTACTATTATTATTACTATGATCATTATTGTATTATTACTTGTACATACTAATTTTATTACTATTATTGTTACTAATTCCACCATTATTGACTTCAATGTCATGTATCACGTGTATTATGTGGTCGTTATGCCAAATTCGTGTCACACCATCATTATTCATCGCATGACCCTATTCCCGTTTCGAATAACGTTTCTTTAAAACATAACCTAGTTTTTCATCAATTTCACCCAAAAAACTAAAAATTTTTCAAAATAAGGCAATATTCCGCATTTGGGAATTCGAGGGACCGTGCCCTATGTGTTGGGTTTCGGTTCTCTTACTTGACCAAATAATCGAATAACCTTTTGTTATTTTAATAAATGAGTCTTAGGAGTTAAGAGATGACCTTGGATTTGAGGATTGAAATTATCGTGTCCTACGTATTGGATGTGATATTTGGTCCCTTCGAAACAAGGAAATCTTAATATTCAACTTTAAGAAGACTCAAACATTTCCAAAAAGACCAAATTTCTAAATTCATTTCTAATTTTGTTAAACTTTCGACATTGGGACATCAATTAATCAATTTGGTACCGATTTTCGGGCGTTGCGAGGGTGCTAACCCTTCCTCGCACGTAACCAACTCCCGAACCTATTTTCTCAAATGTTCGTAGACCATAAACCCCGTTTTAATAAACCGAAATGTTTTATTAAAACAAAGGTGATCCGATCACACCTAATAAAAGGTCGGTGGCGACTCCCGTTTTATTCATTTTCCAAACCCAAAGTCGATTCCCGTTTTGTCAAAAAATGGTTACGACATCAGCCAACATGTATGAATCCATCATCGGATGATCTTGTGTTACACCTGTCATCGAAGTACGTTAAATAATGCAACATTACATAATATTAGTGTTATTCGAAATCATTGAACACATAGTGGTACTGTACCGGCAAGACATGTATGAGGACCTTTGTACTTTTTGACCTCCCACAACAATGTCCTTTTCCTCAACGACGCCATGATATTCCATGAACATGTGTCGTCTTGCACTGCACACTTCGCCTCGTACTTATCGAGCCTGGATTTAACCACATTGTAGTTAACCCCGTTCCTGATGCTATATTGTTTCAATGCAGCAAGAAAAGTATTCTTGTTGGAAAACTGGTTACCAACTTCTAATTGTTCCGAATCCAATGAAGAATTTGTATGGTCACGCGTCCGGTGTGGTAGTTCAGGAAACTTCAATGCATCATCTTGAGATAGATCGACATTATGCATTTAGGCTGGAGGTAAGTACGCCCTGAATAGCGGATCTTCTTCTTCTTCGTCTGAACCGCCCTCAACGTCTTCAGGTACAATTAGAACGGGCTCCGGTTCAGAAAATAATCCAACTTCTGCACCGTCGGGCCCTGGCTCCCGAGGTGGATCCACATCGGATTCATCGTCTGACCCTCCATAACCTACAACAAACGAGGGCCCCTCGCTGGTGGATGTCGTCGGGAGTACATCATCCCTCCTTAAACATCTTTCGTAAAGATCCCAATCATATGTGGATTGCCAACTACTAGAAGTTGATAACGTCCCCCAATACATATTTCTATCATCGGACGTCGAAGGATGGATATGCATGTCCCATCCACCAACCGAGTGTCGTGCAGGGGTTATGTTTTCCATACTACCACCGAACAAGGGCACTTTCGTGTTCTGCCTCCCACTAACAGAGTGTCGGCTTGGGGTCGTGTATTCCCCTCGAACGGTAGTAGATGTTGAGGTCGCAGAAAGATCACTTGGAGATGAAAATTCTGTATATACCTCGATATAGGGCGATCCACTGGCAAGATGAGTCTCCACCATTGCCTCAAGGCTCCGAGGACCTTTGGTGTCGAATGAGTCATATCTCACTGGATCAACCGAAGCGCAAAATCTATACTTAATAGACTGAACTTTCATTGGCGTTGTTCCGAATATTTTACGCCTAATTCTTTTGCGAAGTTCTACCAAATCGACGTTCCGATTAAAACTCAGTCACGCTGTGTTCTCCGATAAGAAAACAACACCATTTTCGGTGTCACGAACTTCACCATCGTAGTAAATAACAGCATTAATACGTTCACTCATTTTCAATTTTTTTTTCTTTTGCCTGAACTTGCCTTCTGCAACCTGAGAATGAAATTTGGCTGATTTATAGCCTAAGTTTGCCGGAGACCACTGTAGCAAAAGAGCGTCCACCTGGGAGCTCTTTTCGGTACTCCTGCTGACAGTGCACCCTGCTGGAAGCGTTTTTGGCCACTGTTTGTTCAGAAATGTCTCCTCAAATTAATTTTGCCGGAGACCACTGTAGCAAAAGAGCGTCCACGTGGGCGCTCTTTTCGGTACTCCTGTTGACAGTGCACCCTGCTGAAAGCGTTTTTGGCCACTGTTTGTTCAGAAACGTCTCCTCAAATTAATTTTTCCGGAGACCACTGTAGCAAAAGAGCGTCCACGTGGGAGCTCTTTTTAGTACTCATGCTGACAGTGCACCTTGCTGGAAGCGTTTTTGGCCACTGTTTGTTCAGAAACGTCTCCTCAAAATTATTTTGCCGGAGACTACTGGCCCAAAAATTCAATTAATTTTTCATACTGCAAGTAGACGGGAGAGGGAAAAAATGCGCCCACGTCAGCGCGTTTTTCTGGTTAGTCATCAGCAAAGCGCGCCCTCAGGGCCGCGCTTTAGACCTGCATCCCCAAAAAACGCGCTGAAGTGGACGCGTTTTTGGGGGAAACGGTACATTCCGGTAAATATTCTTCAAACCGGCATATTTTCGTAATTTTTCTTTTTTTTTTTTGGTATATATGAGATATTTACCCCAATTTTCAAGGTATAAAATCATATAATCAAGATTTAATTGGAACAAAGATTAAAACTCTAGTCTTATACTTAAATAATATTTTATTAAAAAGAATGGGCTAACACCCTAATATTTCCTTCCCTCACCAATATTGTTATATATACCCTAAAAAATATTACGTGATTACCATTAATGTACAAATTTAGACACTAAGAGTATTAAACATAACACATGTTGACAGTGCGTTGAAGCTGACATTTGTTTTATTGTGCCTTGTCTGTTGCTGTCCAAATACATTGAATTTGCAAATTAGACCAATTGGAAAACTTGGGGGTTATAGTTAACAATAATTGAGTGTGGGAGGGATAAATGTTAGGTCCAAATCATCAATGTTTCCTTAGCTTTTCTTGTGCCATTTTCATAGCAAGACAGCATGCACCACCATTTCTTTTCTGAGTGCTAAATTGACGGTGATGTGAAGTTGATTTCTCAGCAAACAACAGTAGGTTTGGTGTCTTATATTATGTGCTGAATTCTGTATTCTGTTATGCATTATAATTACATTGAATTTGTGTATAGAATAAAAATTTAAAGGTTAATTTATTTTTTTTATTTCTTCTTATACTTTATACATTTAAAATTTAGTTTTTACTTTTATTTTCAGGAATTTAATTATTTATTTTTATTTAAAATTCTAGGTCTACTTGTTATCACTATTAAAATTCTTCTATTCAATTATTTTGTGTGACATTTCAAATTAAAAAAAAAATATTCGCTTGATAGTCAAATAATAATAGAAATAATGTTGAAATACTTATTAGGGTTTTTTTTTCTTAAAAACACCCATTCAAATTTGTCATGATAATTTATTTTTTGTTGTTGGAATAGTGTTCTTAAGAAAAATTAGGGTTAGCATTTTGATTGAAAGAGTTAAGAGTATTCGCTATCTAAACTAACTAATAGCTAGGGGTGAGCGTTTGATCGAATCGAATGAAAAATTTTGAGTTGAGTCCTATTTTATCATCTTAACTTGATTTGAATTTTTTACAAATTGAGTCGAATGAAATGAAATTCAAGTCGAGTCAAATCAAGTGAAATTGTTCGAGTTAAATTAAAAAATTAAACATGTCAAATTAAAATTTTGTTATAATATAACTAGTTCCATGTTAAACCACATAAATTTGAAACCATATATATTTGAAAACTTTTTCAAAGAAAAATAAATAAATAAGCTTTAATACGATAAACTTAATAATTAGTTAACTTATTTAGGTCTCAAAATTATTGTTTTAGAACATTTTTAACTTTTTAACTTTTTTTATATATTTTTTAGAATTTTTAAATATACATATATATTGAAATTTTTATAAATATTTTGAATTTTTTAAAATTATTTTGAATTTTTTTTTGTAATTTTTGTTGAGAGACCAATTTGCTCATTTTCAAAATTGACAGGGACAAAAGGAGTATTTATACCAATTTGTTATTCGAATTATAAAATTTAACTCGACTCGAACTTGAAACTCGGAATACTTATTCAAGTTTACTTGAAAAAATCCAACATTATTTTTTCAACTCGAAATTCAAATTTTTATTTTATTTTTTGAATCAAATCGAGTTTTGTTCACCCTTACTAATGGCATTATAAAAGTAGAGAGACCAAATTATGTCAGAAACTAAAGCATATAAGTTAAATCTCAAGTTTCTTACATAGTCTAGGGGCCAAAATTGAAAATTGACCATTGTCGTAAAAAAAAAAGAAGCAAAGTAAATCTAAAAAAAAGAAAAATCCATATGTCAGTCTCTACGACTTTTAAGGCATTCAAATTATATTTCACGATATTAACTGTTGAGGCTCATTACAAAATATAGGGACCATATTATGTTAGAAATTGAAGTATAGAGTAAATATAATATTTAAGCATTATACAACGACCAAAACTAAAACTTAACTATTTTCTAAAATGTAAAAAAAAAAAAAAAAAAAAAAAAAAAAAGAGCTTCACGATATTAACTATTGAGACTAATTAATAAAATTATAAAATATAGAGACCAAATTATATTAGAAATTAAATATCAAATTTAAACCTATTATAATGACTAAAATTAAAATTTATCCATTTTCTAAAATGAAAAAAAAAACTTCATGATGAAAATGCCACCTGTCAGAAGGTCCTTTGGATCTTTAACAAGATAAAATTCGAATGTTTATGCTCAAAATTTGCTTTGAGAGTTTTCAATGCTAATCAAACATAAAAACAAAAACAAAAAATCACTTGAATAAAATTTAAATTCCAGATAATTTTCGAGTATAAATCATCCGATTAATCAAAGCTAAAATTACATGAAATTCCGGTTAATCATTCCCTCCAAGCCTGAATGAAAGCATCGAAGGAATATGTCATCTGGGCTTTTTCTTTGTATAGGAGAAAATGCTCAAAATGCTTTTTCAATGTTTAAGTTCGACGTTATTTTTCTTTCTAAGTGCATACTTTAAAATTAAGATTGGCCAAAAAACCAATCAAATGCAACCTCAACAAAGAATGACCCTCGTAGGTGCAATCATTCAAGTTCCTACAATGAGGCTCCATGCCTTTTAGTATCCGTGTATGATTCCAAATAACAAACCGGAATATGCAAAGATAAGATGTCGTCTGAATATTTCTTAGGTGCAGCATGCAGCTCAGAACGGTTAAAATTTCCAGCTTGTCTTACACGGCTTCTGGTAGTAGTTGAAGGACATGATAAGATCTTACATAAGGAGTGTAACTGAGACTTCTTTCCACTATATTGGTTTTGTGGTTGATACTTCTGATGATCTTGCTTGAATGCCCTCAACCTTCCTTTGTGGCGTAGCACCAAAGGGAAACTGACCGAATCAGTTGTTTTCAATGAATCACTGGCGCTTTCCACACTTGACAAAGGATGGGATTTTAGTGGTAATCTACGTTGTTTCAATGCTAAAATTGATTCTCGCAATGTAGATGGAACCTGTAAAGCGAAAGATGATAAATATTGAAATCCGCAATATAAAAGCAAGGCAACCTCCGAAAGACTACCTATTCAATTAGCCTAAAGGATTGTGAAAATAAACAGAATAGGCATAAATGGTCATTTCAGTTACAATCTGATATCAGAATAAAGGCTTTCCAGACAAATTCCCTATTCATCAAAGAGCAAAGGCTTCACCTTCATAGACCATTTTTTTCTCCACAAGCAAATCAGAGTTAGAACAGAAATGAGAACAAAACATGGAAATAAAAATGAATTGTATAAGAACTTACCACCGAAACAAGGCTGCAACAAGCAAACAATGAAGATGAAGAGAATGGAGGCTCCCTAGGCTTCTTTTCCTTCTGATTGCCAGCAACAGATCCAAAACTGGAAGGTGTAACATCATCATCATCCTCCTCTTCCTCTTCCTCTTCCTCTTCCTCTCCGTCTTCCTCTTCGTCGACAACTTTGTCAACATCATCTTTGGGAATGGCTTTTTCCTCTTGGTTAGCCACGACAGAAGTACCTTCTTCATCCTCCAGCAAACCCATTTCCATCTTCTTCTCCTCCTCTTTCTCTTTCTTCTTTAGCTCTTCATCCATGTCTTCAATGGCCTCTTCCAAACACAGTTCAGCCTCTATAAGATCAAGTTCCTTTTCAATAAGCTTCATCTTCAACTCACTAGCCTTCTTCTTCTCTTCAGTCCACTTTTCTAGTTTATCAAATCCCGGCTTCAACGCATTTTCTATTGCCATTATTAGACGCTTCCATATATTATCCCTTTTTTGAATCACTTCCCGTCCATAGAACTCATCAAATCCAAGGGGCAGGAACTTAGCCTTCTTTGGATCAATCTCTTCACCTTCTTTCAGAGGTGGCTGCCAAAATAATCGGACACCATGTTCCTCATCCTCAATGTAATTGATCAATCGTCCAGTTGGGGTATGCAAAATGAGTGGGTCTTCAGTATATACTAGCTTTGACGGATCTTCAGGATCAGGTTCCGGTTCTTTGTTGATAAGTACAAATTCAGGAGTCTCATCTGATCAAGAAAATGTAAACATCCATTTAAAAGAACCAAAAAAGAAAAAGAAATTTTGATATCACTTTCGGAGACTTAAGAAATAATAACAGAAGCGAATAAAGAAATACCTTTCGACCACCAATATTCAAGCTCTGCAGGCATAGGTAACCTCAGGGGAGCTTTATAAAATGAGTTCAGCCACATTTCTCTTTCCTGATCAACTTCATGCACATATGTCTTCCAATAATCAGGAACCTGCCAGCAAAAATACTTATTTCTTCTCCCTTTTCATAATTGTGGAAAGAATCCACCACGCAAAAGAAAAGCTTTTACTTACTTCGTAGAACTGATTGATAAAGCCTGGTGCCATCCACACATCTTCCTCCTCATAGAAATAGGGGTGTTGAGGATCACCATAAGGACCCCTCTCTTCCCTAACCACTATACGTGCAAACCAAGATAAAGTCAAGATTATATAAGGTTAATGTTTAAAATTGTCAGTGATCAAATGTAAAAAGGCATAGGGATTCCAAAGTATCATGTAGAGGGTAAATCCAACAGAGAAAATCATGCATTCAAATTTCAGAGTATAGTCAAGTCAGGCCTTCCGCAATGAGGAACATCCAACATGACAAACTGCACTTGAACTTCACATCATATTCTAGAGGACCCATTAAACAAATTATACAAAACAGTCAACAAGAGGCTCCTTGCATCTCCAAAGAACTTCCTTTTGCACCCAATAAATAGATAAGCAGAAGACTGTGAGGGAGGCTTTTAGCAACGATAACACTTACAAGTTATAACCCATATTCATCTCTAAATATGAGTATGTACAACTTCAAAAGATTCAGCTTCATCACAAACCAAAAAGTTGACTTATTCAGTTACCGCAAGGTACAAAGGTCAGCCACTTCTATTTTCCTTTTTGTTTTCCTCTCTTTCTGTTTCTTGCTCTAGCATAGCTCTACAGCCATGATCTAATTAGCACATGCTTGAAACATTGGCATGATTGACACTAGGGGACACAACTCTCATGTCAACCATAACAGACACTTGTAGGGACAATTATAAGAGAAAATTATATGTCAAATATACCTGAACAAGTCGAATTTTAAAGATGTTATGCATTTTTTGTTGAAGAAACTTGCACAGAGATCTATCTTGTTTCCATATATAAAATCTTAGAAGTTACTGTGTCAAACAAGATTTTGTGCTTATGCAAATCTAATAGTTAATAAAGCAAGACCACATACTTCCATCTGGCTTATTAACAAACATTCGAGCCTTAGCAGCAGCAACCTCTGCAATACCAGCATGCATCTGAAAAACTGCAATGTCAGAGAAATACCATAATATAGAATTTATTCCAACCACCCCCCCCCCAAAAAAAAAAAAACTTCATTTTGAACTATTTATTAAGTAGGAAACAAATTGAGAATACCGCTGAAATGTTCTCATCACAACCATCTAAATCATCCAATAACTCTCCAAAATAGAATCTACCCTGCACCGTTACAAATTATGGAACAAAAAAGCAGTCAAGCACTTTTATAAGACAATTTGAGTAGCAGAAATGGTTCATACAACAAGTGAAAAAAATATATCATATGTGCATGTAATATAGTATCAACCATTAACCAAATAGAACGATGAATGTTTTGCATTCTCTTAAAACCATTATATCTTAGCATCTTTCTTTTGAAAAATATTGTACAAATTTCCTACTTTTCAACTATTATGTTACTAGAAAGCATTATTTTAAAGAAAACTGAGGCCTATAAAGCAGAGGCAAAAACTTGGGTGCAGCAACACATACTAAATCTTATGTAAAAATAAATCCACATCTTCATGGAGGAAATGGATTCAATTACATAAATTGAGACTCAAACAGAACAGTTTATATTTTAAGCACATACATAGATGGTGCGCTCATTGACTTCATATACACCACACCCATGCATTCTGCCATGCTTCCACTGGCCAGCATAGCGGTATCGACCCTTCTCCCTGAAACAGAAATGTTTGTCCTCTTAACACCACAAATTGAGATATATGCCTGCTAAAGTCTCAAAAGTTCGGCAGAAAAAGTAAGATACAAGTGCCTTGCATGATATAATGTAAATGCTCAATATGTGCATGTGCAGATTGGACAATTGGGTAGGATTAGGAAAAGCAACATGCATATGATCAAAAATAAAAATAAAATAAGGCAGATTCAAATGGAATGACGAAAATAATAATAAGACAAAAAGAAATAGAATATTTGACGGAGAAACATACGGTTTTCTGCCAAAATGTTTGATCCATATATCACTCTCATAAAATGGTATTTCATATTGCCCATCCGCCAGGCGAATGCTATCCTCAACATCCATCTCTAACCATTCTCTATCTTCTGGAGTCATGAAATCTCTTGATATTATTTTCCCTTCAGCTCGCATTTTTGCTTCAAGCCTAGAAAAATGGGAAAATTCCAACTTCATTGTATCATTTATAATCAATTGCTGAGATTGTAAAACCTATGCTATAATATAAGTGCATCATAAATAGTTCACAAATTGTTACGTACTTGGAACCTGGCACAGGTTCTATATCAGGTATATCAACTTCAACAACCCCATGACCTTCCATATTGTTTTGCAACCATTCACCTTCATACCTATAAAAGGAAGCATCCTGTAAATTTTTTCTTTAAAAAAAGCGTAAGCAGCTCAAAAGTACTTGATGCAACTTAGCCCAATACAGAACGATTTCTAGACCCATAAAACAGAGGAAAATGAAATATTTAAAGAGCACTCTGGGTTGAATAGTGCAGATGCTGTCATTTCAGTCCTAACAGTGTTGTCAAGACTCGAGTCACTAGAGCCCACAACGTAGGGAGTTTGATATAGTACTTTTTTACTAATAAAAAACTTTTAGAAAATAACAATAATAAAAGAAATATTTAAAGAGAACTTCAATCGGGCAAGCTTCTATTTGCACCTGCTGCCATACAAGAAAGGGTCTTCATTGCTTTTATAGTCTAGCACCTTGGTGCTTGGCATCACTGACTCGTATAACTACAAACAATCTTATCTGCATGTTTAAGGGTCCTTCAATGCAGGATGGTACTAGAACATAGGTATGAAGAAAGAAGAAAACAGCATTATGATAAAGTGAAGAGATACACATACACAAGAAATCAAGACTGAAGTGTCAAGCATTGACAAACCTGACCAGCCCCTGTTCTGCAACGTAAACACCTTTGCCATGAGCCAAATCATCCCAAACCGTCCCTTCATACCTTAAACAAAATGCAGAATGACTATAATGAGTAATCAAACAAGTCAAAGCAAAACCAGAATCAGGCATACCGTTACCCGGAACTTCAAACATGTCAAAAGCAAACTACTGGACTAAAAACGAGTGGAGGACTGACTTTCAACATAAAGCCACAATTTTGCTTCGTGCATTTGACCAAGTTCAAACTTATCCAAAAGCACATTTAGCTACCTCATTTACAAACTCCCCAATCCTAGATAAACTACCATACTGCAATTAAGTAATTGCATGCCTTAACAAGACAAATAGTAACAAAATGAGGGGAAAAGAGTAAGAGAGAGAGTCGGTTTAACATACGAGCATCCATCAGGGAAAATGTAGCTGACCCAATTGAGAAACTCCTCAATCCTATCCAACTCTTCAATAACTGCTTTGGGGTTCGAAATATCATAATGATTGTCCGGTATAGCCGGATAAGGCTTCCGATAAGGAACATAAAACGGGGCAATCCCCGGGTCCCGGCCCTCCTTAATCTCATCCCTAACAATTTCCCAATCTTCCTCATCAGCCCAAACCGGGTCCCAACCGGGTTTGGTCATCTCCAGCGGAGCATCCACCCAATACTCCTTCAAATCCTCTTCCCGCCAATTCTCGGGGTCTGGTGGAAAATCCCATAAGTCTTCGAAGTAAACGTAGTCTTCGTCTTCTTCCTCTTGGATCCTCTTGAGTCTCTTGCTCTCCAGCACCCGAGTGTACCTGCGGATGTTGGTTTCGGGGGTGTTTACGGTTTCAGGTGGGGCCTCTCCGGGTCGGGTGTAAGTGAGGGTTTCGGAATCGGATTCCTCGATGTAGTCGTCAGAGGAAGAGGAGGAGTAGTCGGAGTCGGAGTCTGGGTATTGCTGTTGCGACTCAGTAAGTTGTTGTGCTTGTTCTTCTTCATCATCCTCTTCTGGGTCTTGTGACTCAGTGAGTTGTTGTTCCTCTTCGCTCGACATTGCTTTGCAGTAGAAAGAAGGGAGAGGTTGAAGAAGATAAGGTAGAGAATGTTGAGAAGAAAAGGATCGTTAGGATTGAAGACAGCGGTTTATCATTTCAAAAGGGTTTTGGGCGTTTTGGCCTTTTCCATGTCTTTTAAGTGATTTTTGTGGTACTTCTGTTATAGACAAATGATGTTATTTTTTTCATGTGAATTTGGTAGATAATAATATTTTACGCAGTTTATTACTTTTGTTCTATTTTTAAAATGTTTAACTTTAAATTTAATACATTCTCTTAATTTTAAATTTTTAAAAAATAAAAATTATTAAATGTTTGAAAAAAAATACATAAAAATTAAAATTTAGCGGGTGAAACAAAAACATGAAATGGATCGATACAAGCGTACTACTTCAGGGAAGGAGGCACTAACAATTTCATGGCTCTAGACAAAATTCTCCACACTTTTTTCTTAGGTTTAAACTTTTATAGTGCATCATCCATTGCTTATAGACTCATTTGCTAAACTTCCGGGCTAGAATTATTGAAGAATCATTTTTGACACTCTTTTGATGGATATTTATATGTTTAATTATTGGATTTAAATTGCTAGCTGGGTATATTTCTGTTGACTGCACTGACAGTAGAAAGCAAATTTCTACCTCCATATCAACTATAGAGACGAAGCATATCTTTGCTTGAAGTTTCTGTACACAACTTCTCTAGATAAAGCAAGCGTTAGAGGTCACTATGCTGTTAAACAAAGTGTTGCAACATTTGACAACACAAGTACAATAAACATTTCAAAGAATAATAAATTGTACCTACGCAAATGATTATGACCCTCCAAGTCTCTAAAATTGCAAAAGTGATGGAGTTTTATGGTGATTTAATCATTATTATTCGTTATATTTGCTGAAGAATCTTTGTACTTAAAAGCACATGATTATGAACATCCAGATATCATGTCGGTTCTTCAAGATTGGAAAAGTAATGGAGTTTTATGGTGGTTTAAACATTAATTTTCGTTGCACTTGGACCACAATATTTGCTGAGTAGGCTTGAGCTTGCAGAAGTGATGGAATTTTATGGTGGTTTAAACAAATATTCTTGACTTGAAATGCAAGGGAATTTTACCTTTAAACATCAATCTTGAGATTGCTCCATTTACCATGTTTACTTGATAAAAAAATAAAACCAATTCTCATGATTCATATTCGATTGTTAATGATCAAAATTTGATTCGAATCAAAGTCAAGCTCAAATATTAAAGCTCATGTGATAGCTCAACATGCTGTAAATCACAAAGTAGAATTCAAATTTGATTTCCAATATTCAAAAAAATTTCAAGCCAAACCCAAATATCTTCCAAGAGTACAAAATTTTCCCATTTACACTCCTAGTCACAGCACTCCCAATGTGAAATTTTACATGAAAATAAAACCAATAGGACCAAAAGTAATGAAGTTGATCATTCACCCCGAATCCCAATTGCCTGAATGAAAATTTCGTTGATCCTCTTATAAGAATCAAAGCATCCAAGAAATATTCCAGATGAGATTTTGCCCATCGTCTAAGCTTTTTCTTTGTATAGGAAAAAATGTGCCAAAGCTCAAAATGATTTTTCAATGTCTTAACGTTGACGTCATTTTTCTCTGTTTTTAAAAAATAAAAGCTAAGTGTATACTGTAAATTAAGATTGGCCAAACAAGCAATCAAATGCAACCTCAACAAAGACTGACCCTCGTAAGTGTAATCATTCAAGTTCCTACAATGAGGCTCAATGCCTTTTAGTAACTGGGTATTCCAAATAACAAACCGGAATATGCAAAGATAATATGTCTGAATATTCCTTCGGTGCAGCATGCAGCTCAGAACGGTTAAGGTTTCCAGGTCGTCTTACACAACTTCTGGTAGTAGTTGAAGGACATGATAAGATCTTGCATAAGGAGTGTAACTGAGACTTCTTTCCACTAGATTGGTTTTGTGGTTGAAACTTCTGATGATCTTGCTTTAATGCCCTCAACCTTCCTTTGTGGCCTAGCACCAAAGGGAAACTGACCGAATCAATTATTTTCAATGGATCACTGGCGCTTTCCGCACTTGACGGAGGATGGGATTTTAGTGGTAATCTATGTTGTTTCAGTGCAAAAATTGATTCTCGCAATGTAGATGGAACCTGTAAAGCAAAAGATAGTAACTACTGAAATCTGCAATATAAAAGCAATGCAACTTCCAAGTTCCCTATTACATAAAGAATTGTGAAAATAAACAGAATAGACATCAATGGTCATTTCAGTTACAATCTGATATCGGAATAAAGGCTTTTCAGACAAATTCCCTATTAGTCAAAGAGCAATGGCTATACCTTCATAGACCATTTTTTCCTCCACATGCAAATCACAGAGTTAGAACAGAAATGAGAACAAAACATGAAAATAAAATTGAATTGTATAAGAATTTACCGCTGAAACAAGGCTGCAAGAAGCAAACGACAATGAAGATGAAGAGAATGGAGGCTCCCTAGGCTTCTTTCCCTTCTGATCAGCAGCAACAGATCCAAAACTGGACGGTGTAACATCATCATCATCATCCTCTTCGTCTTCATCTTCGTCTTCGTCTTCATCTTCCTCTCCATCTTCCTCTTCATCGACAACTTTGTGAACATCTTTGGGAATGGCTTTTTCCTCTTGGTTAGCCACGACAGAAGTACCTTCTTCATCCTCCAGCAAACCCATTTCCATCTTCTTCTCCTCCTCTTTCTCTTTCTTCTTTAGCTCTTCATCCATGTCTTCAATGGCCTCTTCCAAACACAGTTCAGCCTCTATAAGATCAAGTTCCTTTTCAATAAGCTTCATCTTCAACTCACTATCCTTCTTCTTCTCTTCAGTCCACTTTTCTAGTTTATCAAATCCCGGCTTCAACGCATTTTCTATTGCCATTATTAGACGCTTCCATATATTATCCCTTTTTTGAATCACTTCCCGTCCATAGAACTCATCAAATCCAAGGGGCAGGAACTTAGCCTTCTTTGGATCAATCTCTTCACCTTCTTTCAGAGGTGGCTGCCAAAATAATCGGACACCATGTTCCTCATCCTCAATGTAATTGATCAATCGTCCAGTTGGGGTATGCAAAATGAGTGGGTCTTCAGTATATACTAGCTTTGACGGATCTTCAGGATCAGGTTCCGGTTCTTTGTTGATAAGTACAAATTCAGGAGTCTCATCTGATCAAGAAAATGTAAACATCCATTTAAAAAAACCAAAAAAGAAAAAGAAATTTTGATATCACTTTCGGAGACTTAAGAAATAATAACAGAAGCGAATAAAGAAATACCTTTCGACCACCAATATTCAAGCTCTGCAGGCATAGGTAACCTCAGGGGAGCTTTATAAAATGAGTTCAGCCACATTTCTCTTTCCTGATCAACTTCATGCACATATGTCTTCCAATAATCAGGAACCTGCCAGCAAAAATACTTATTTCTTCTCCCTTTTCATAATTGTGGAAAGAATCCACCACGCAAAAGAAAAGCTTTTACTTACTTCGTAGAACTGATTGATAAAGCCTGGTGCCATCCACACATCTTCCTCCTCATAGAAATAGGGGTGTTGAGGATCACCATAAGGGCCCCTCTCTTCCCTAACCACTATACGTGCAAACCAAGATAAAGTCAAGATTATATAAGGCTAATGTTTAAAATTGTCAGTGATCAAATGTAAAAAGGCATAGGGATTAGGGATTCCAAAGTATCATATAGAGGGCAAATCGAACAGAAAAAGTCATGCATTCAAATTTCAGATAACAAATTATACAGAACAGTCATCAAGAGGCTCCTGAATCTCCAAAGGGCTTCCTTTTGCACCCAATAAAGAGATAAGCAGAAGACTTCGAGGGAGGTTTTAGCATCGATAACTTATAGCCCATATTCATCTCTAAATATCAGAATCTACAACTTCAATATAGTCAGCTTCATCACAAGTCAAAACGTTGACTTATCCAGTTAGCACAAGCTACAAAGTTCAGCCACTTCTGTTTTCCTTTTAGTTTTCCTCTCTTTCTGTTTCTTACTCGAGCATAGCTCTACAGCCATGATCAATATAGCACAAGCTTGAACATTGGTTGGCATGATTAACACTAGCGGACAGAACTCTTGTGTCAACCATAACAGATGCTTGTAGGGACAATTATAAGAGAATTATGTCAAATATACCTTATGCATTTTTGTCGAAGAAACTTGCAGTGTTGAGAACGTGGGGATAGGACCAAGTCACTGGGTGATTAACAGGAACGTTGGAAGCGATGGCCTTCCCTTTATCACTATTCCTAGAACAACCTATGGTGATTGATGATCAACTCATCGAAGGGAGACTGAAACCATTAGGGCTCGTTTAGAGAGAGACCTAGATCTCTTAAAAAATAGATGGAAATTCTGCTTATGTTTTTATTCTCCAATATGTCTTTAAATAGGGATTAATTACATAAAACTATGTTTCTAGAAGGAAATAAAACAACTAAATCCTAATAATTAAAAATAGCTTAAAATAAACTAAACCCAAAGTAAAAGTAACGTAAAATAAAAAGTAAATAATTTTACTTTAAAGACTTACACAGATGCCTTTTTCCTCTTAAATACGCAACCAATAAAAGTGTCCACAACACACAGAGATCTATCATGTTTCTATGTATAAAATCATAGAAGTTACTGTGTCAAACAAGATTTTGTGCCTATGCAAATCTAATAGTTAATAAAGCAAGACTACATACTTCCATCTGGCTTATTAACAAACATCCGAGCCTTAGCAGCAGCAACCTCTGCAATACCAGCATGCATCTGAAAAAATACAATGTCAGAGAAATACCATAATATAGAATTTACTCTCCCCCCCCCCCCAACTTCATTTTGAACTATTTATAAAGTAGAAAAAAATCTAAGAATACCGCTGAAATGTTCTCATCGCAACCATCTAAATCATCCAATAGCTCTCCAAAATAGAATCTACCCTGCACCATTACAAATTATGGAACACAAAAGCAGTCAAGCACTTTTATAAGAGAGTTTGAGTAGCTGAAATGGTTCATACAACAAGTAAAGAATAATATATTATGCGTGTGTATATATATAGTATCAACCACCAACCAAATTGATCGATGAATGTGTTGCATTCTCTTAAAACCATTATATCTTAGCATCTTTCTTTTGAAAAATATTGAATAAATTTTCTACTTTTCAACTATTATGTTACTAGAGGGCAAAACTGAGGCCTATAAAGTAGAGGGCAAAACTGAGCTGCAGCAACAATTATTGAATCTTATGTACACTACATCTTCATGGAAGAAATGGATTCAATTACACAAATTGATACTCAAACAAAATGGTTTATATTTTAAGCACATACATAGATGGTGCGCTCATTGACCTCATATACACCACACCCATGCATTCTGCCATGCTTCCACTGGCCAGCATAACGGTATCGACCCTTCTCCCTGGAACAGAAATGTTTGTCTTCATAACACCACAAATTGAGATATATGCCTGCTAAAGTCTCAAAAGTTTGGCAGAAAAAGGTACAAGTGCCTCGCATGATACAACGTAAATGCTCAATATGTGCACATGCAGATTGGACCATTGAGTAGATTAGGAAAAGCAACATGCACATTATCAAAAATTAAAATGAGGCAGATTCGAATGCAATGATGACAATAATAAGACAGAAAGAAATAGAATACTTAATAAAGAAACATACGGTTTTCTGCCAAAATGTTTGATCCATATATCACTCTCATAAAATGGTATTTCATATTGCCCATCCGCCAGGCGAATGCTATCCTCAACATCCATCTCTAACCATTCTCTATCTTCTGGAGTCATGAAATCTCTTGATATTATTTTCCCTTCAGCTCGCATTTTTGCTTCAAGCCTAGCAAAATGGGAAAATTCCAACTTCGTTGTATCATTTATAAATCCATTGCTAAGATTGTGAAACCTATGCTATAACAAAGTGCATCATAAATAGTTCACAAATTGTTACATACTTGGAACCTGGCACAGGTTCTATATCAGGTATATCAACTTCAACAACCCCATGACCTTCCATGTTGTTTTGCAGCCATTCACCTTCATACCTATAAAAGGAAGCACCTTGTAATTTTTTTTCAGCTCAAAAGTACTTGATGCAACTTATTAGTCCAATACAGAACAATTTATGGAACCATAAAAGAGAGGAAAATGAAATATTCAAAGAGCACTCTCAGGGTTGAATAATGCAAACGTGATCATTTCAATCCTGCCAATGTTGTCAAGGGCACAAGGTGCACTCAAGTCACTAGAGCCAAGCAGGTAAGGAATTTGATATTGTCCACTTTTTTATTAATAATAATAATAATAATAAAAGAAATGCAAGAGTACTTCAATTGGGCAAGCTTCTATTTGCACCTACCGCCATACAAGAAAGCACACCTAGGTGCACCAGCCACCAGGTATGTGACTGATCTAATGTGCCTTGCCCGAAAGGGTCTCATTGCTTTTATACCCTAGCACCTCAGTGCTTGACATCACTGACTCCTACAACTACAAACAATCTTATCTGCATGTTTAAGGATCCTTTGATCCAGGATGGTACGAGAACATATGTATGAAGAAAGCAGAAAACAGCATTATGATAAAGTAAAGAGATACAAACATATAAGAAATCAAGACTGAAGAGTTAAGCATTGACAAACCTGACCAGCCCCTGTTCTGCAATATACACACCTTTGCCATGAGCCAAATCATCCCAAACCGTCCCTTCATACCTTAAACAAAATGCAGAATGACTATAATGAGTAATCAAACAAGTCAAAGCAAGACAAGAATCAGGCATACCATTACCCGGAACTTCAAACATGTCAAAAGCAAACTACTAGGTTAAAAACGAGTGGAGGACTGACTTTCAACATAAAGCCACAATTTTGCTTCGTGCAATTGACCAAGTTCAAACTTATCCAAATGCACATTTAGCTACCTCATCTACAAACTCCCCAGTCCTAAATAAACTACCATACTGCAATAAAGTAATTGCATGCCTTAACAAGACAAAAAGTAACAAAATGAGGGGAAAAGAGTAAGAGAGAGAGTCGGTTTAACATACGAGCTTCCATCAGGGAAAATGTAGCTGACCCAATTGAGAAACTCCTCAATCCTATCCAACTCTTCAATAACTGCTTTGGGGTTCGAAATATCATAATGATTGTCCGGTATAGCCGGATAAGGCTTCCGATAAGGAACATAAAACGGGGCAATCCCCGGGTCCCGGCCTTCCTTAATCTCATTCCTAACAATTTCCCAATCTTCCTCATCAGCCCAAACCGGGTCCCAACCGGGTTTGGTCATCTCCAGCGGAGCATCCACCCAATACTCCTTCAAATCCTCTTCCCGCCAATTCTCGGGGTCTGGTGGAAAATCCCATAAGTCTTCGAAGTAAACGTAGTCTTCGTCTTCTTCCTCTTGGATCCTCTTGATTCTCTTGCTCTCCAGCACCCGAGTGTATCTGCGGATGTTGATTTCGGGGGTGTTTACGGTTTCAGGTGGGGCCTCTCCGGGTCGGGTGTAAGTGAGGGTCTCGGAATCGGATTCCTCGATGTAGTCGTCAGAGGAAGAGGAGGAGTAGTCGGAGTCGGAGTCTGGGTATTGCTGTTGCGACTCAGTACGTTGTTGTGCTTGTTCTTCTTCTTCATCATCCTCTTCTGGGTCTTGTGACTCAGTGAGTTGTTGTTCCTCTTCGTTCGACATTGCTTTGCAGTAGAAAGAAGGGAGAGGTTGAAGAAGATAAGGTAGAGAATGTTAAGAAGAAAAGGATCGTTAGGATTGAAAACAGCGGTTTATCATTTCAAAAGGGTTTTGGGCGTTTTGGCATTTTCCATGTCTTTAAGTGATTTTTGTCCTTTCAATTTTGGGTAAATGTATTTTTTTGGTATCTAGATTTAATTTTGATGCTGATTTTGGTAATTATGGTTTTTTTTATTTAGATAAAAAAGGATTATTTTAAAAGTCAATTATGAATTTAGATTGTTTTTCTTAAATTTAAGAAAATAGATCAATTTTCGACAAAGAAATTGAAAATGTGTTATCTAGGAAGCCTTTTTTTTTTGTTGAGATAGCAACCAAGAGAAGCATTTTCTGATAAGGTGGCAACTATGAGACTGAAAGCGTGTCCTGTAAGACCGTTGCATCACTTGATCAGATTCATGCCTAAACTCAAACTGTCGCATCACTCGATTAAATTTATGCATCTCGACCATTGCAAAAACTATCAATGGCACTTTAACGTGCAAAATATTAAGATTCGCAAAAAATCCAATCGAATCAAAGTATGGCATCCATTCAAACTACAGTATGAAATTATAAATTTTAGGGTTAAATATAAAATTGATACTCAAACTTATACATTTTTCTCAAATTGGTACTTATGATTTTATGCCCTAGATTAATACCTAAACTTATTTTTCTGTCCACTATCTGGGCCTCACGACTTTAAAATTTTGGCTGATGTGCCAGCACTGGCCACTTGCATGCTGCCACCTGCCACTCTTTTTAGCCTGAAATGCTATCCCCCTTTAATTATTTTCCATTTCATTTTTTTAAAAAAACCCTTTCATTTATTTTTTTTTCCTTTGAAATTGTTTTCCCCATCGTCTTCTTCTACCTCTTTGGCTGCTGCAACTTTTTTTTCTTTTCTTTTTCATTTTTTCCTTTCTTGTTTTGCTGTGACAGTCAACTATTTTTTTTACACCAACTTTTCCTTCCTCAACCTTAAAACCCTCCTCTTCCATTTACTTTTTCTGTTTGTTTCTCACGAAAAAAAAATCCAGTTCACCTCTCTTCCTTTACCAAACACTTCTTCTTCACAACCAATTTTGCTAAAAAAATTTCGGCCACCATTCAACAATGTATCTAACAGTCTCGTGAACTTCATTTCATGAATGCTTTGAACCACATGTAAACAACAAAGAAGCAAAAAAGTGCAAAAAGACATTTCCTACCATATAAATTATGAAGGGAAAACTATTGCTAATAACTTTTGTGATAGATGAAGAGTTTATCACCATCTTTTTACACAATAGACACGATGAATACCATGTTAAGTGCAAATAAGTAATGGTTATTATTTCCCCTTTTTTCAGGTTACTTTCTATGACTACAATGGTTCAAAGAATTCAGAAATAAACCTTCTTCCACCAAACATTAATGCCCAATCTTCACCTCCCATTTCTCTCCCCATTAAACCCTCAAACCCTAATACCAAACCCCCAAATTCACCCATTAGCTTCTATTACAACACCCTGCAACAACCCATAAACCTAAACTTAGTTCCTACTCAATGATTCAATTTGAACTCTTAAAACCCTTTTTTGAAACAAGTTCTTTGTTTTCCTGAAACAAAACCTATCCATGTTCTCTATAAACCCAAAATCTCCCTCTTCCAAACATATATTGAAAAGGGTTTTGATTAAACATAAATAAGAAACAGAGAAGAAGCTTTTGATTAAAAAATTGAAAGATTTTTAGATTTGAAAATTTGAGAAAAAAATAAATGAAAGAGATTTGAAAAGTCTAAGAAAAGAAGGAGATGAAGTTGGAGAAGACTAAAAATCGTTGACATTTTCAATTGTTTTCTTCCTTCAATATATGCGTTATGAACAGATAACACAAAGAGATAGAAAACGAAAAAATTGGTAAAAGGAAAAAAAAAGTGAACAAAAAAAAAACAAAACAAATAGAAGAGAGGTAAAAGATGAAGAGGTCAGGAAGAGATGGGGAAAGGAAAAATAAATAAATGAAAGGGCTTTTAAAAATATAAAATGAAATCAAAAATAATTAAAGGGGACAACTTTTTAGGCCAAAGAGTGACACGTGGCAACGCATGAGTGGCCAGTGTAAAAGCAAAACTTTTGATAAATTTCGAGAGTTTCACGCTTTTCAGGCCAAAGAGAGTGACACGTGGCAGCACATGAGTGGCCAACGTAAAAGCAAAACTTTTGATAAATTTTGAGAGTTTCGTGTGGGAGTGGAAAAACAATTAGATTTATCCATAAAGAATTTTTGGCCTGACCGATGTGAGGAATACTTGTCCAACAAGTTCTTAAGATACCTCATAGAGTATGAGATTTTATCCTAGTTGACTGCGTCGTGTACTCCACAGTAGAATGGCGTAGCTGTGAGAAGGAATAGAACCTTGCTTGACATGGTTCGTTCAATGTTAAGCTATTCACAACTCCCTACTTCCTTCTAGGATATGCGATACAAACGACTTACTATATTCTAAGTGATGTGTCAACCAAGTCTACTTGTAAGACACCTTATGAACTGTGGCATGGAAAGAAACCCGCTCTAAATCACTTTAGAATATGGGATTGTCCGACCCACGTTCTAGATAAGGATGCAAAGAAGTTTGATGTACAGATAGAATTATGCATGTTTGTAGGATATTCGAAGGAAACAAAGGGTGGATTATTCTACAAGCCAAAATATAATACGATTAAAGTTTCTACTCATACTACTTTTCTTGAGGAAAGCTACATGGATAACTTTAAGCCTCGAAGTAAAGTTGTAACAACCCGTTTTTAATGAAATCAGAACAGTAGTTTCAAGACCACAAATCTGACTTGAAAATGTTTATTTTGTTATTATTTTAATGTCAACGGTATGTTGGTAGTGTAGTATAAAAATTTTGTTAAGAAATTTTGTCATTTGCATGCTTAATTAAGTAAAAAGGACTAAAATGTAAAAGGTGCAAAAGTATAATTCCATTAGTTAAAGGTGTCTATTAGCTATGAAATTAAAATTTTAAGGGATTTATGTGGTAATTAGACCATTATTATTATGAGTGGACATTTATAGACATAAATTAGATGATTTTTAAGTTAAAAGTTAAAGGTTAATAAAGTAATTTAATAAATAAATTAGGTAAAATATGTAAAAACAAAAGACGTCATCTTTTAATGTCTTCTTCCATCGAATTGAGAAAGGAAGAATTCTCCATTTTTGCACCTTGAGCACTCAATTATATCTCCCTTGCATGTAAGTGTGTTTTCATCTCGTTTTTATTGATTTATATATTTTCAGGATTGTTGTAGCTTAATCTAGCTAGCCTAGGGATTAATTTGCAAAATTTTTAAAGAATTAGGGTTTTACCATGAATTCTATTGCATGATTTATGAAGTTTGATGAAAGATTGTGAGTCATTATTGTTAAATGAACAACTTTTGTAAAGTGATTTTTGATGAAATTATCATTTAGGGACTTATTTGTAAAAATAATAAAATATCATGATAAAATTGTGAATTGTTGATTTGTGTGGGTTAATATGAGTTCATAAATAAATCGGCAATAAAATTGTGAATTGCTAATTTGTGTGGGTTGATATAAGTCCATAGATAAATCGGCAAGCATGATATGTGGATGAAATTGCATAAATGTTAATTTACGAGCTTAAGGACTAAATTGTAAAGAAGATAAAACATTAGGGGTAAAAATATAATTTTTCAAAAATATAATTTTTCAAAAGTATGAATTTCGGACTAAATTGAATAGAATAAATAATAAATGGATTGAATTTGCTCATTTAGATCAAGTTAAGCCTCGTACAGATCTAGATCGAGGAAAAAATAAAGTCTCAGATTAGTGATTATATTTTGACATCTTTAAAATCGAGGTAAATTCGTATGTTTAATAACGTTTTAATGTTATTTGATTTATATGCTATTATACTATTTATCATATCATGTTACAACAAAAATCCAATGACGTTACAACAACTATCGAGCCCTGTTTGAACCTTAGGAATGTATAGGATACAAATGACATGTCATTAGGTTACCATGTTTCGGGTACTGGTCTTGAATGTCCTACCGATGGCTGAGTTTCGACATTTGTTGCGGATACTCGTCAGCTTGTGTGAGCGGCATTGTGTAGCTACATTCCGACCATCAGCTTGTGTAAGCAGACCCATTTATGGCTCAAGTGAGCATCGATGTAAAGGAAAAGGAAAAGGAATGGTTTCGACCATATGTTTAGCACACTTTGTGTAAGCTTCTCATGTATCCGATATTATTCTAAGTGGTTCAACGGGCATGAAAAAGGAAGGAATGGTAAGTGTTCCAATAGCTAAGTTGAGAACTTATGGAAATGTATGAATTGTTGACGATCAAAGTATGTATAACCATGTTTATGAAAAGTATGAATTCAAATGTGCTATGTACATGAAATCTATCTTACCATGTGATGATTTTGTTAAGTTAATACTAACTTGTGTTGTTGATGATGCTTAGGCTTGTGCCAAGCTTATGTTGGATCGGATCATGTTTAAAATTTAAAGTTGTGTATAGAAATGGTAAGTTATGTTCATGTTATGCGAACTTACTGTAACGACCCGAAAGTCAATGAAGTTAGAAACGGTGGTTTCGAAATACTGTTTTATATGATAGGATCAGTGAATATTATTTATTAATATTTGCGAGGACATTACTGTAACGGCCCGAAAGTCAAGGGTGTCGAAAGACATACTTCCGGGGCTCCGTTTTCGTGAATCGAGCTTATAATTTTATTTATTTATTTTCATTTCATTGTTAAATATTTAGAGTTGCTTTACAAGTGAATTGAATGATAGACTTATAAATTAAATTGTCGATATTAAAATTTAAAATACGGGGACCAAATCGAGTATGTGAGGAAAAATTAAATTTATATTAAATTGCATGGTGAAATAGGGTAAAGGACTCATTAAATAAATAGACCAATTTGATAAATAATGATAGTGGAAATGTATGAGGATCATCATGAATAGTATGGTAGTTATATAATATTTATTATTTTATTTATAAAATAAAATAAAAAGTTAATAAAGGGATGTTATATAATAAAAGAAAGAAAGTTAGTGGGAAAAAGGAAAATAAAAAGAAACAAATAGCTTAGTGGAGAGAGGAATGAGTTTTAAGCTTCATTCTCTGTGCATGTCGATTTGGGGGAAAGGAGAAAACATATTCGGCCATTGTTGTTTTAGTTTGAAGCTCAAATTAGTTGGTATGTTTTGATCCTTTTTGCTTATAATTTATATTTTTTTGGAACCTTAGGATCATGAACTAGCATACTCATGTTGAAATTTGTGGAATGATTGTAGTTAATAGAAATTATTATGGTAGAAAATCTAAGTTCTTAATATTATTTTGGTAGACTTTTGAAGTTGGAAGTGAAGTGAGATGATTGTAAAGTCAATTCATAAAATTGTACGTTGAGGATTATTATGGAAAATTTTGAAAATATGGGGATTTAATTGAGTAAATTATAAATGAGAAGGATCTTATTATAAATTATATATATATATATATATATATATATATATATAGGCTGTGTATTAAGGGTAAGTATTCGGCAATAGTGGGTTATGTATTAATTGTGGAATTAATTTGGTTGATATGATGGATTAAATGGTATAGGATGTAAATGTTTTAGGGCAAATGTGTAAAAGTATAAATAAGTAGCTAAATGTATTGAATTGAATGGTATATGAAATTGAGATTAATATTTACAGAGTCATTTTAGAAATGAGTAAAATGATAGTTTGATGATTTTAATTACTAGTGTTTAATTAAGTACAATGATTAACTTAAGTGGGTGATAAATTAGTAATTAGTATTAAATTTCAAAGTGGGATTAGAATAAGGGACTATTTAAATAATTAGTCCATTAATTTGATGAGTTATGGATAGTGGATGGTTTTAATCTATTTTATTAGTATTATATAATATAATAATAATAATAAGAGATAAAAGATATAGTAGGTGAAAAGAAGATAAGGAGGGTGAAATTCTTTTGTTTCTTTTCTTTGCTGCCCAAAGCAAGAAGAAGGGGGAAGGGGCTGTTCGGCCATGGGGTTTAATGCATGTGTAAATTTGTAAGTTAGATTTGATTATTTTTGCATGAAATTTATATTTTTGATTATATAATGTTATGTGTTAGTTTACCCATATTGAAATTTTGAAAGTGAATGGAAATTATGAAAGATACCATGGATGAGAAATTTAAAGGTTTAGGGTTATTTTGTTGAATACTAAATGCCTTTGAGGTGATGATTTGAGTATAAATTTTGTAGACTAAATTAGTCATATTGTGTGATGGTTTTATTGATAATAGTTTCTAGGGACTAAAATGTTGTAAATTCAAAATAACATAGTTTAAATTATTAATTTTGTGAAATGTAGGGACTGTTTTAGTGGACTGTTCTTATGCTGAAAAATTTGGGATTTATTTACTAAGTCCATTAAGTTTATAAAGTATTTTGTGATATGAAATTGGTTAGCATTAACTAGCAATGAGTTCAATGCTATAAATAAATTTAGCAAGGTATGACTTTATTAAATTTAAGATTATTGGGGATTGTTAATAAATTAAACGTATATTTAGTGAATTATTGAAATAAGAAGGAAATATGATCAATTAAATTTTTTATTGTTAATAGTTGAGTTGAGTAAATGGCAATTGTTGTTAAATGAAAGTATGCACTAAGATATAAGATTTGATTAATTTTAGTAGAAACAAGAATGGTATTAATTGAGCTTAATTGTTAAAAATAGATCAAGTGAAGAATAGATCGAGTATCAACCGTAGGAAGGAAAAGATCACTGAGTAGACATCCGTTGTATTTTGGTAAGTTCGTAGTCCCCAAACTCGAACTTTATAAATTGTTTTAATTAATCTAGGTGCTACTTGATGCCTTAATATATACCCCTAATGTAATGGTTAATTAAATTGAATGGAAGTTTATGGAGGAATAAGTTAATTCAATTGAATGGAGGTTTTATGGAATGTGACATTATGGAATAAATTAATATATGATTAGTAGATAATTGAAGAGGAAGTGTTATTAAATTATGAAATTTGATATTGAGTTATGAAAATGTAAAAAAATTATGGACTTGCAAATGAATAATTGACATCGTCGATTCGTTCGACTAGCGCTGGGCGCAAATATCGTTGGTTTATCCAACTAGAGCTGGGCTCATAATTATTCGTCGATTTATCCAACTAGCGCTGGGCACAACTTTTGTCAGTTTATTTGACTAGTGCTGAGCACACATTCGTCGGTTTATCCGACTAGCGCTGGGCGCAAATATTGTTGGTTTATCCAACTAGAGCTGGGCTCACTAATTATTCCTCGGTTTATCTAACTAGAGCTAGGCGCAAACTCTTTCGCGGATTATCTGCTAGGCACTAGGTGCCGTGTATCAACTGGACTATACAACAAGGTTTTATGAATGATCTGAGGAGGATGGTTATAGGTATTACTAAAGAATGTTATGTTTACCTATGTCTATACATTTATTCATTAGAAGATATGGTATATTCTTGAGTTAGATTATTAAAGTCGTGAAATAAATTCAAATGCTTTAGATATACTTGTGGTTATTTGAATAAGTTTGTACCATAGTATAAGTAAATTGTTGATTGATCTATGCAAAGTTATTTATATAGCAAGTGATGTGAATTGAGATATATGTTCAAACCAACTAAAGGTGAATACTTGTGAAAATTGAATATAACATGAAATAAGGTGATGAAATGCATGAAATTGAAATAGTGATATCTTGTAATGGTATGTTTAGATAGTAGTATGATGATATAATTCAATTTGAGCATTCATGTATCATATCATGTCTTAAAATGTTTGGATTATAGAAATATCACAGAGTTTTACTTGGCGTACGATTTTGTTTTTCGTGCGCAATTAGGTACTCTCTTTTGATCACCGACTCAACATCCAACAACAACAATCCCGAGTTCAAGTTTGGTGATGTTTAAATTTGTAATGGCATGTACCTAGGATGTCTTTGGTTGTTAGTTGTTTTGTGAATGTGATGTAAATTGAGTTATAAGTATATGTTTATGTTTGAAGCTAAATGTTAGTATGCATTTTGACCAAAGGCTTGATATGTGTATGAAATTTAAAGCTTGGTGTCTTAAGTAGCTTTATGTTAGGCTAAATTGAGTGATTTTGACACACTTTAGATCCACACGGTCAAACACACGGGCGTGTGACTTGGCTGTATGAGACACACAATAACACACGGGCGTGTGAGGCCATTTTGAAGGGTACACGACCTTGCACGCGGGCATGTGGCTTGGCCGTGTGACCCAAGTCAGTGAGTTACACGGGCACGAATATGGGTTGGGACATGACTGTGTGTTCTTACTTCGAATGGCCACACAGCCTTAGACACGGGCATGTGTCTTGACCGTGTGAACCCTGTAGTAAAAAAAAAAAAGCTTTTGCAAAATTCTTCTTAAACTTTTCAAATGATTTTTATTAGTCCCAAAATGTTTTAAGAGAACTTTAAAACTTGATTTAGGGACAATCCGCATTTTAATGATTGAATTAGAATATACTTATGATTACTTATGAAGTGGTGGTTAAATGCTTTGATTGGTTAGTAACACTCCGTAACCCTACTCCAGTGACGAATACGGGTTTGGGGTGTTACACTTACTAAGCATTATATTCTTACGTTGTTTTCTTTCCTATGTTTTATAGATTATCGGAAGCTCGATCGATTTGGAAGCTCATCGAAGACCTTTCACACTATTCAAAGATTATATCGGTAGATTTTGATGTTTTAGTCATGGTTATAATGGCATGTATAGGTGGACTTGTGTTCAATGAGCTAGTTGTTATGTTTGGCTTGTATATGTGGTATTATGGTTGGTGTGCTTTTGGCACTTTGATGTTTGATGATTGGTGTTTATATGGTCAAATTGATGCATGGTTTTATGGCCAAAGTGGTAAGTGTTGGCATGTTTGCAATGTGATCAATTAGTATATGCTTTGAGATGGAAATTAGTTAAGTATGTTTGGATGAAATATGACCATTTAAACACAAATTTAGGTATGAATGCTTGATTGTGATTGAGGTGCCTATATGGCATATTGGTTGTATAGTTAAATGGCCTTTGAGTTGGTCTTATTATGCATGTTTTGAGCATGTTAACGTATTGGTTGTATGTGCAAATGGTTTGTAGGTACATGCTTGAATTGGGTGAAAAAAATGGCTTGATTTTGGCTTATTTCTTGTCCACACAATCTAATACACGGGCGTGACACACGGCCATGCAACACAGCCGTATGTCCCCTGTAGGTTTTAAAAGGTTTCAAGTCAGGAAGTTACAAGGCCTAGCACATGGGCGTGTAAGGCCATTTCGGAAGTTACATGGCCTGGCACATGGGCGTGTGGCTTGGCCGTATGACCTAACTCAAAGAGTTACATGGGCACAAACACGGGCTGGGACATGGTCGTGTGTCCTTATTTCAAATGTTACACGGGCGTGTGTCTCAGCCATGTGAGTCACACGGCCTGGCCACACAGCCGTGTAACCCCTGCAGTATAAATTTTTCTAACTTTTCCCTCAATGTTTTAAATATTCTCGATTTAGTCCCGAATCATTTCTGAAGTGTTTCTAAGGCCTCGAGGGCTCGAATAAGGGACAGTATGCATGTGTTTGAATAGATTATACTATGATTTATGAAATGTTTGGAACTGAATGTTTTTAAGTTATGTTTTTACGGTAATGCTCCGTAACTTTATTTCGGCGACAGATACGGGTTAAAGGTGTTACAAAAGTGATACTTAAGAAACTTTCGGGAGTTGTATAACAATCACCAAGTTCAATTCTTGAGAAAGTTGTTGAAAGGCCTACAAATAATCAGTAGCATAGAGGAATCTGTCGTAGTGGGAGAGATTCTAAGAAACCAGACTTCTTTATCTATGATGGTATTTTTTATAATACGGAAGTCAATCATGAGGATCATGATCCACTTGCTTATAAGGAGGCTATGCAAAATGTTGATTCCAAGCTTTGGAAACAAGTCATGGATGCCGAGATGGATTTGATGAAATCCAATATAGTGTGGGAACTTGTAGACTTATCGATTGGGATTAAACTCATAAGGTGTAAGTGGATCTACAAGAGTAAGAGAATGCGGAAGGGAAAATGGAAACACATAAAGCTAAACTTGTAGGAAAAGACTACACACAGAAAGAAGGCGATGAGACATTCTCTCCTGTAACCATGGTTAAGTCTATCCGCATACTCTTATCCATTTTTGTTGCTTACAATTATAAGATCTAATAAATAGATGTCAATACGACATTCTTGAATGGCTATCTTGATGACACCATTTACATGGCTCAACCCACTGGCTATGTTGTCAAAGGAAAGGAACAGAAAGCTTGTAAACTGATAAGATCCATTATAGACTTAAGCAGGTGTCCCGCTCATGGAATAAAAGATTTGATAAAACGATTAAGACTTTTGGGTTTGAGCAAAATGCTGATGAACCTTGTGTTTATAAGCGTATAAAAGACAAAAAGGTGGTCTTCCTTGTTTTATATGTCGATGATATTCCACTTATCAAAAACAATGTAGAAGAGTTGTCATCGGGTAAACTGTGATTAACTCAATAGTCTAGCATGAAGGACTTGAGTGAAGCTAGTTATATTCTTGGAATTCAAACCCTTAGGGGTCGAAAGAATAAAATGATAGCTCAATCACAAGCTTTACACATCGTAAGGTACTGGAACAATTTGCAATGATCGATGCGAAGCCAGACAATCAGTAGACTGTATCGAGTTTTCATCTTTCTTTGGATGATTATCCTAAGCAGCGGAAGAAAAAGAACATATGAGTAAGGTTCCATATGCTTTGACAGTTGAAAGCCTTATGTGTGCGATGTTTTGTACACGTCCAAATATCTGTTTCGTAGTAGGAATATTATATGTAGTGAAAGTAGCTTTTGAAGATAACCTTGCGGATCCATTTGTTAAGACTCTTGTAACTAGGAGTTTTAACAAACACGTCGAGAATATGGGAATGTGAAACATGAAACGTTTACTTCACTAGGGAAAATGGGAGATTATTGGGAAATGTGCCCATATTGTAGTAAAATTGTAATTATTTTCTATGCATTTGAACGATGAATAAATAAATAAAGTTAATTTCACATTTCACTATTATATTTTTTTTGTGTTTTTGTCTTTCATATTTTGCATGCATAGCAAAATTGTGGCAAACAAATATTAGCTCATTGATTGTCAAAGTTCAAACTGATGATAAGTGGCACTGTAAGAATGTTTACTTTGCGAGAAATATAACTTACTTCAGTAAATAATCTAAATGAGTCTGTAATCTCGTAAAAGAATCAAAGTGAGCATTTGATTCAAATACTTAGAAGCATTATTATGTTGTCTACAATTTCAATTGGGGAGATGACTAGTATTGACTATCGGAGCAGTTGACTCCACGGGTAGAGATATTGATGTATTCATTGGAAGAATGATACATTGGACTGGACCCAAGATGAATTAATTTTGAATTCGTTTGTGAATTAATTCACTTGTGACGTTTATGGTGTGATTTACCTAAATCCAAAGTTAGTCACTGACCATGGGCATGTAACTCATGTGCTTTGATATAAGTGAAGGATTATTCTCTAAAGATGATCGAGCCCATAGCCAGTATGTTGGGTACATGATTTGTGTATGGCATGGCTTTACTAGCAACAATGGAATTCATAGCTCGATTAAAGAGTTAACGATATCCTTTAATTGGTATTTTGTGGATTGATAAATATATAACGTGACCATGGGTTGCTTGTTCTCGAACGATTTATCATAATCATTTATTGGCAGTGATCATATTAATCATTAAGAAGACACAATGGTGACAATGAGATAAAATAAGATTATATCGGGTGAATGGATTTAACTCAAAGGAATCAATGATATCATATTAGGGTAACACACACATGACGAGGTCATTGGACAAATCAGTTGGATGAATTGCTTTCGTAAAGAGTATACAATAATGAGTTTTCAATCATGTTACTTCTTGTGGACTAACTCCATAATTAAGTAAATTGCAAATTACTGAACGATGCTTTTGGACATAATTGCAATTACTAAAGCCTAATTGCATATGTCCAATTGGTCCCTCTGCTAACTCAACAAAAGCTTGTTCAGATTGCATTTGAATCAAAAGGAAATTCTACGATTTTGGAAATAATTTAGTTGAGTCGATTTATTCGATGTAGATTAGCCATGATAATTGTTCAACTAGAGAATTTGATTAAAGAATTTTCTTGAAAAATTAATTTCAAAAATCTAAGTGCTTTTTTAGAAAACTAATTTTAATCAAGTAAAATTTAATTAATATGATATTTTTGAAAATTAATTTTCAAGTCAGACAATTGACCTAATGGGTCATTAAACTTGAAAATTGGACCCAAGATTGAAAATTGGGCCCAAGAACCCAAAATATATACCCAAAAATTGGTCGAATCGGGCTTGGTATGTGAAACCGGACCTACAATCCAACCAGTGACTAGATCAGATTGATTGGGCCGTCACTAGCCCTGACTGAATTGGCTTGGGATGTCGTAAGGCTGTCGCACTTGCGATGGCACCATCAGATGTGACGGTGCTGGCGGCGATGACGGTGACATTCTGATGGCAAATAAATATTATTTTACCTGATAATTTGATTTCAAATTAACTATTCTAAAAATAATATTATTTTAATAAATTTATATTTAATTTAATTTAATACTTATCATGATAGTATTTTATTAATTTAATATTAATATGATGATCTTAATATTAAATTTAATCTAATATTTATCTTGATAAGTATTATATTAATTTAATATTAAAATGATTAAGTTTAATCATAGTTGAACTCTCTAAACTCTCCCTATATTAAGAGTTATGAGTCATGAATTTTGAAACACTTGAATTGAAGAGAAAATTGTAGAGAGAAAATTCTTTGAAGAAATTATTTCAAAAATTTTTAGAGATATTTTCTTATTTACAACTTGGCCCAGAAGTTTAGAGAAATTGTTGAATTACCCCACTGGTAATTTTTTGAAAAATTTTCTGATTCGAAGCAAGCCGAAACTCGACAAGCATGAGCTTGAGGATAATGGAGAAGACTACTTGGTCTAAGCGTTCATCCTGAACGAATCGAAATGATACAATTTTGATTAAGTGTTTGTTACTTTAGATATCATAACCAAGTTCTAGTTTTGGAAAAAAAATTAAAACTCTATTTTTCCTTAAACTTATTTTCTATTGCGTTTTCCAAACTCGATTTTCCAACGTTATGCATATCACATAAATCACTATGTATCAAATCAAGCATTTTTTTCTTTTTAACCTTAGGGAAAAACGTTTTGTAACACCCCAAACCCGGCCCACAAGCCTTGACCGGATCTGGTATGTCACGGAGTAAAAAGGAGTTTGAAAGGTTTGGACTAATAGTAGAAATTTAAAAATTTGTTAAGGGTATAAAATGGTATTTGCTAAAACTCAAGTGGGTTGATTTGATAAATCCGATTGAGTTGAAGATCCTTTCTTCCTTTAAAACCATTTGATCATTTAAATTTTTAGAACATTAGAGTGATCGATAACTTAGAAAATTTTGTTACCCGATGGTAACATTTTTGAAAACGCATACGAGTACTTATTTTGAAAACGTTACTATTAACCGATTTGCTTAACAGTTCATAAGTTCATCAGCTATATAATAAAGTAAAAACAACTACCTAAACATCCAAAATAATAAGCAGCCATATTACAACCCAATCGAATTTTAGTGAATAATAAACTTAAAGCGGGGCAAAATAAAATTTCAAGTCCACAAAACAAACATGGCCGCCTCGAGCTCTCCCCGGCTCCGTATCCACGCTCTACTCACCTGCAAGATGATATGGGAAGGGGTGTTACACGTTTCTAGTAATTTTAGTCAGCATACATGTATTACATTTTTCAATATGATTATTAAAAACATGAATTAAATATTATGAATGTTATTCAATTTTCTATAATTCAAATGACCTAATCTATAATGCCACAAACAAGAAGATTCAATCATATAAGCAAAAAGAATATATTTATTCTTATTAATAATATTGAGTTTTAACATACCTTCATACATATACATTTTCCCAAAAAAAATCTCTCTGTTAGATAGAATAAACTTATCTGCCTCAAAAACAAGTTTTAAACTAAACTTATTCAACAAACTTTAAGACACTAAATTCTTCCTAACTTCTAGTACATAATATACATCATTCAATATTAAAACTTTTCTAGAAGTGAATTGTAGTTCAACAGACCTTTTGCCTTGGATTACTAAGGTGGAAAAATTTCCTATGTACAAGTTGTAACACCCCCTAACCCTAAACCGTCACCGGAATAGGGTTACGGGGCATTACCGGACCTTTCAGACAAATTATGAACATCATACAAATAAATAGCATACATATTATAAAATATTAATAGTGTCTGTTTAATGGACCCTCGAGGCCCAAAATACGTGTTAGAAGTGTATCGTGACCAATTTGAGTGCTCGAAAACTTTTTCGCGAAATTCCAAAATTTTTCCTAAGTATAGGGCTCACACGCCCGTGTAATGGGGTCATATGAACTCAATATAACCCATTTATAATAACCTAACCAACCCTGCAAATTTAAAACGCAATCAATCTGAAACCAATATCACAACCAATACAATTTATTTACAAATACACCTAAATTATATCAAAAATTTTAATCTTTAAAACTTACTAAATAATCATTCATATGTATCTATCAAAGTAAACTTAGAAAACTTCATTCAAATTCAATCCAAATTTAGTACCAAATGAGCTATATTAATGACTTATCATTCCTCATAACCAATTTCAAAACATTATATATATTAAGATGCACAACCAAAACTACATTGACCCATATACTTAACCTAGGTACATGCCACATTTACCAAAAGAAATATACATCACCAAGTTTTTGAGATCGGGATCGGTTCTGGATGCTGGACTGGATCGTTTGACTTCTACTAAACTGCACACGGAAAACAATCGTACTCTGAGTATGGATATACTTAGTGATATTACTATAATTTAAATTATTAAGTAAAATAACAAATAAACATATCAAATTATATAACAATTAATTCATAAATAAACTAATTTATTCTTAACTTTCATTTCTCAACAATAGCAACTCAATTTGGGTATTCATTAATTTAATATCATATAACATCTCATTTGAACATCAATCTCTTCATGAATCTTTGATTCATTCTTTTCATTCTCATTTCTCAATTTCAATTCACTTTCCATTTCATGAACAAAGTCAATCATTTTCATTCATTTTTTGCTATTTCATTTATTTGCCCCTATTAACAAGACTCGGACTTTGGCGAATACACGGATCCAACCAAACACACCAGAATGGCAGCCAGTGCCTCATCGGATAGTTCGAAACAATAGTTGACACTCAGTGTCTCATCAGCTAAGCCGAAGTAAGTTGGTACCCAGTACCACATCGAATCTGTCCGAAGTAATATAGTGGCACCCAGTGTCTCATCGACTCGTGGTCGAAGTATCCCTGAACACTTCCAATCCTATGGCATGCCAACTATATCCTACTTAGCTTGTCTAGTTAATAGGTTATTTATATCACTTTCTAATATCTAATCAATACACATTTCAGATAATTTCACTTTACTTCAATTCAATTCGATTCACTTTTCCAATCAATATACAATTCATATATTCACACATATTCATAATTTCATTCACTTTTATTCAATGCAATATTCATACTCACCTCAATTTCACTTACCAAGTACTTTAATTAAAATTTAACAATTGATAATAAATAAATTCAAATTATAGTAATACAAACCAGAATTTTCCCGAGTTACTCCCCGTTTGCTTTCTCTTTCCCCTTTTTGGCCGATGTCTCTGGCACGACGTTAGCTACTAAAATTAAAATAATTTACAATTATTAATACAACACCAATTTATATCTAATACTTGAATTTCCTACTCAACTTTTACTATAATTCCAATTTAGTCCTAACTAAATTCATTTATATTACTATCACAATTCATGCTTTATTTCTATTCAGTTTCCTACTAAACTTAAACTTAACCAACTAATTTTCATCATAAATTCTTAATTTCAAAATTCTTGCAATTTAGTCCCTCTAGCACAAAAATTATAACTTATTTTACAATTTAATCCTTTAACCAATTCTAACTAGATATCATATCAAATAAATCCCTAATTCATTAATTTTCCTATCATATACTATGTCTAAAAATCTATCAACTAACAAAAGTTCAACATAAATCCAATTATATTTTGTTCTAAGATTCCAAAAACATCAAAATTATAAGAATATGGACTAAATTGACTTACCAATTTAAATTTGAAGCCTTAAAACCCTAGTTTTTCCTTTTTCTTTTCTATTCTTCTTTCTTTCTCCCTATTTCGTTTGCTTCTCTGTTTCTTTGTTCTTTCTTTTCCATTTTATGTGTTTTTTTATTATTTAATTAATATAATATTATAATAATATAATAATAATTCTTAAACAATAAGTAATTATATATATATTTTACAAGTGTATACATGTACTTATTACACATGTATATTGTCATCACCATATAGTTGTCAAAATTTTTATTTATTTTATATAATAATAATATAATATAATTAATTTATTATATACTAATTTATTAAGAATATATATATATACATATTTTAACTAAAAAAACATTTTTGATATTTTACACTTAAACCGCCTCAATCTTTGCAATTGGCTTATTTGCCTTTTTAGTTCCTTTAGATTTCTTTAATCTATAATTTAACTTTCACCCTAATTGCAATTTAGTCCTTTTTCCTAATTATTCCTATTTAAGACAAATTTACCTAACCAAAACCTAATTAAACACATAACTAGTAATAAATATTTACGAACCCGTTTTACTAAAACGGAGGCCTGTTAATACACTTTTTCGATGCCCGTGAATTTTGGGTCATTACACAAGTCATTGCCATATTCGCATTGTGTGAACTTTGTGAACATACTTTTGTCTTTGCTACATGTTTGGTTGCTCCAATATCAATCCACTATGCATTATCATATTGTGCCATATTAATTTCAGAAATCACGGCAACGAACTGTTAGTTATTATCAATCTTAGAAGAAGATTTTTTCTTTAAAAATCGACATTCATTCTTGAACTGTCCCAACTTACCACAATGGTAGCATAAGCTTTTTTGTTTCTTTTTGAACTTAGGTGCTCTAGTAGTTTGTTTGAAACTTCTCTTGGATGGTTTAGTAGTTTGTACTTCTTTCGTAATATGCATTTTGACATTTTCAAAATCTCGGTTCTGATCTTGCTTTCGATATTCTTCTTCAATATGAAAATGACTTGCAAAACCTTAAAAGTTATTTCATCTTTCTTATGTTTTAGACTTCTTTTAAAGTTTTTACAAGATAGAGGAAATTTTTCTATAATGGAGGATATAACAATCATTTCATCCATTTTCATATCATAAGGTTTACACTGATTCAACAATTTTTGAATATCACAAAAATTTTCCATAACAAAACGACCATCAATCATTTAATGATTATTGAAATGATAACTTATTTGTAGCATCTTCAATCATGCATCTTGTCTCCAATTTGTCTCATAGTTCTTTAGCTGTGACCTCGCTTTGGTAGGTGTCAAACAAACCATCGGATAAACTATTCAATATGTGGCTTATGCACATATAATTAACATTGTCCCATTTTTGCCTTTCTCAAGTTACAACAATAGATTCATTTCAATTCTCTTCTAATCTTGGAGTATCCAAAACATAATCAATCTTCAAAGTTGATAGCAAGAAATGCATCTCTTTCTTCCATCATCGAAAATTGTCACCATCGAACCGATTAAGCTTGACAAAGTTGGAAACTGATCTACCACGATTTATCATGCTTATTTTATATCCTTTTACACTTTTCATAGCATGTTTAAGAGTAAAATTGAGTCATTTTAGAAATAATTTATGCTTTTAGAGTATAAGTAGTAATAGTATAATTTTTAATAGTTTTTATGGTATTTTATAACTAATAAAGACTATGTGATTATGTAGGATGGATTGGGAGCTGAAACTGCTACTGATGTCACGACAACAGGACATGGAAGTTGTGACATTGAAGATAGACGCAAGGAATGGCCAAAACAGATTCCATGTCGCAACGAGGAAGCACTCGATGTCACAACGATTTCCTACGCGTGATAACTTTGATTTTAAAAGCAATTCAGGCTCTTTTTCCATCTTTAAAACCCTAATTGTTACAACCTATTTTCAATGAAATCAGAAAAGTGGTTTTGAGACCACAAATCTGAAGTAAAAAAATTTAGTCTAATATTATTTTATGGTCTACAGTATGATAAAAATATCGTATAAAAATTTCATTAAGAAATTTTACCGTTCACATGCCTAATTTGATAAAAAGGACTAAATTGCATAAAGTGCAAAGGTTGTGTTCTAATAGCTAAATGTATTAAATAACTATAGAATTTTAAATTGGAGGTCCTTATATAGTAAATAGGTCATTAAAGTGCTTAGTGGTTAAGCATGAGTAGTCATCATTGGAAATTGACTAAATTGTTAAAGGTAATTTTGGAAGTTAGTGATTAAAGTTATAATAAATAAAATAAAATAATCTATTCTCATCATCTTTGTAACATCCTAGATTAGGGGTTATGCATTCGTGCATAATTCATGAGTTAGGAGGCCTTAAGAGTGGTTTGGATGTGTTTTAGGGGTTCTTAAAACTCTAGGATAAAAAGGGAGTGCATTGGAAAATTGTGAAAATTTCAAGTTAAAAGGGGAATTGGGCTATGGAGGCCTTAAGTAAAATTTTTGGAGTTAATGGACACGAAAGACAGATTAGTAAAGTGGCTTGGGGCGCTGCTTTAAGGGCCTTGAAGGATTGCGCAGGAAGGAAGGGGTTCGAGTAGCGCGGGACGCATCTGGGGTTTTTATTTTTGCGCCTGGAAAGGGAGCAAGGTCAGGGAGGCTTTAAATATTTTTGTGGCAGGTTTATGTCACACAAGACGCCTTGGCCGTATAATATCCTAAATTAGGGGCTGTGCGTTGGAGCCAAATTCACGAGTCGATAGGCCTTAAGAATTGTTTTCATGTGTTTTAGGGGTTTTTAAAGCTCGAGGATAAAAAGGGGCTATTTTGGAAATTTTGGAAATTTTGGGTCAAAAGTGAAATTGGGCGATGGAAGGCTTAAAAGAATATTTTGAGCGTTAGTGGACATGAAAGTCCAGGTGGAAGAGTGGCTATGTGCGCAAGGGGTGATTTCGGCTTAGAGGTCGGGGGTTCGAGCCCTATAGATCGCGCGTGATGCGTTTTATTCTTCATTTAAGCGCTCAGACCTGGGAACTGGCAAGGTAAGGTTTAAAAGAAACGTGCGACGAATTATAGCATGAAAGTCTTAGTAGCGGAACTGGCAGAACGTGAGGGGAAGCTCCCTCAGGTCTCGGGTTCGAGACCTGGGGCAGCGCCGAATGTTTCTTTTTGGGTTTCTTTTTTTCAGGTGTGGAATAAATGCCTTGCATGGCACATGCAAGCATGCACGCATGCAGCACCCACGCATGAAGCACAAGGGTTGCTTCTTCTTTTTATATTTTTGAAGCATGGGGCTTCAACCTTTTATTTATTATTTTTATTTAGTTGCAGGAGCATGGCAATGAACCATTATTTGTATTATTTGTATTATTTTTATAATTGCCTAGAACGACAGGATAATATATATATATATATATATCTATATATTATCATTTTATTCTATAATATTATTATTAATATGCAAGGATGAATTTTAGTTTTGGGAAAGGGCTGCACGCGTGAACAAAGCTTCATGGGGCACTGCTTATTACTATTCCTTTTATTATATTTTATTTTTATTAATTTATTTAGGGAAGCATGGTTTTATTTTATTATTATTATTTTAACTTCTATTATTGTTATATGCTTGGGGTATATATATGGGGAATAGTTTGGTTTTTATTTTATTATAAATGGTGATGGGAAAGTTTATATATACATAATTATTATTATTATTATTATTATTATTATTATTATTATTATCATTATTATTATTATTAGTTTACGCATAAGAGGTATGGAGCCTTATTCTCTATTCTTTTTATTGTTATTTATTTTGTTATGGTAAGGTTGAAGTTAGCAAAAGAGAGAGCTTGACCGTGGAAGCATGAGGCTTCAAACTTTTATTTTATTGTTTTATTATTTTATTAAGTGGTGGGTCTTATTATTATTATTATTATTATGCTTAATATGGGCTAGTTAACTATTTTCATATTATTCTTTTGGTGATGGGAGCCATCACATGGGTGCTTGGCCGATTGTGCCTTGGGGTGGGTAGTTGATTGATATATATATATATATATTATATTATTATATTATTATTATTATTATTATTATTATTATTATTTTAATGTATTGGAATGGGTAAGCTGAAGGAATTGGTATTTGAATTTAGCAAAGAGAGGGGCGTGGCCGGCCATGACATGGCAAGCTTGGACATTAGCCTTTTATTTATTTTATAATGCATAGAAAATGATGATCTATGGGTTGTATTTTAGTTTATTTTATTATGGATGAATGATGGAGTAATAATAATAATAATAATTATTATTATTATTATTAGTTTAGGCAAATATGGGTTTTGGCTTTGGGGAAGGAAAGCATGTGCGGCATGGGTTAGTTATTTTATAGTGTTTTAATAATTGTTAATATATGGGAAAAAGGATTTTGACATGGTGATTTTGGATATGGATGTTAGAAAATTTGGCAAAAGAGAGAGGGAGAGCCTAACCGTGGGGATGAAGCATGCTTAGAGGATTTTCTTTGGCCGGCCTTGTGTTGGGAGAAAGCTTGGCCAAAGCTTTCGTTTTGTTCCTTGACATTGTTGTTCTTGACCAAGAGAGAAAAAGAAAGAGCAAGTTTGAGCTTCAGATTTGAATAAGCTAAAGTATTTCATTTCGGCTAGCTCTTGTTCTTTCATTTCCTTCCCTTATTGTTTCAATTTGAAATCCTCCTCCTATACAACCTTCGATTTTATTTAAAAGCATGCTATTGTTGCTATGCCGAAACTCCTTTGCCATTCTTTCTCTTGATTGTCACTTTGACCAAATGATCCTTGCCTTTTTGAGCATAGGCCGAATCCCCAATAGAGGGTGTTGATGAGTCCGAAGGTTGGTAAGTACCTTTAGTTAACATTCGATTCTTCTTTCCCTTTTTCGTGAGCCAAATCATGTTGTTAGGCCTTGAGTATGACCGAATGTTCTTTAAGCTTTTCTATGTGCTCTTTTGGTGTTTAATCGAAGGGAGGAAGCATTAAGAAGCTCATTGGTTTCGGCTATACAAGGAGATTGGTGATTATCAAAGCAAGCAAAACCTTTGGAACTTATAAAAATTAGGTAAGCATTAAGTACATTTCGGCCAAGGGCCTTTGTTCATATATTAGCCGATTTTGATAATATTCTAGTATGACTTTCGGCCATGGGCTATGTTTTGGGTTTTGATAATAACCTAATATTGACTTTGGTTTTAAAGGGTGGCCGAAAGTGTATAAGGCCATAGTAAAGTGCTCTTTTTGTGTGGCCAGTGTTGGGGTTTTTGATAAGGAGTCTTCAAGGTTCGACTATTCAAGGAAATGGACTTTCGATGACTTCGAGAGATAATCTACGAGAACAAGTGGTGTTTCGGGATCGAAAGAAGCTAGGTAAATGACTCTTGGCATTCGTCCTAAGGCCATTTTAGTGCTAACGGTGACCGATTTCGGTTATGTGTTTTAGGGGCTAATCGATAGAAGTAACCGAAGCTTTCGGGATTTTAGACTTTGTTAGAATCAATGGATCAGAATCTCGCTATAATCAGGTGCGTAGTTATCGCACTGTTCTCTTGCTGATTTATGTATGTTATTGTAAATGTACATGTTGTGCTTGTTAGCCGAAATAAGGGCTAAGATGTTGGATACCCAAGGTGGGTGATCGTTTAATCAGGTGTGTAAGCTCTTACACACTTTATTAGAATAAATTGTTATAATGATATTTTATCACCTATCATGTAGTATCTTTGCCTTGTGGGCATAAGCTTGGTTTTCGGGTAAGTCCCCTAATACTCGATCTATGATATATGTTGTGTATGCCACCATATGCTGTTAAATTTTATGCTATATACAAATGCATGATATATGGGATCATGATACTTGTTATGTGAGCATGAGGATGCGGGATAAATGAGTGGAGGGGGCAGTGATATTCGTGTCGACGGACACCAGTGTTTTGGTAACACATTGTGACTACGGTCACCAGAGGTTTGGTACCTCCAGAGGTTTGGCACCTCATAGCGTCTCGTCCTTGTGGCTTAGTACCACCGTGGGTTGGCCCCACTATGAGATACGGGATCGACGCCAGTGATTTGGTATCACACGATGGGTTGGCCCCATCATTTGATTGTGACTTCGGGTCACCAGTGGTTTGGCACCACCAGTGGTTTTGCACCACACGTATTGACGGATATCGTGACTATAAGTCACTAGTGGTTTGGCACCACCAGTGGTTTGGTACCACACGGGGTAGAAAAAGGAGTATGGATGGCTAGGTTGGGCTTCATAATTGCATATTCATGTATATGTTTGTTCTGTGGATATGGGCTAAGCCCGTATGTGGGGACATGCGTATTAATTACGTACTGAGTCTTGGTGACTCACCCCTTTTTCTATCTTTTCAGGTGAGTAGATCGCGGAGACGGAGCCGGAGAGGACTCGAGGTGGCCATGCTTGTTCCTCGGTTTTGAAGTTTTATTTCGTACCATTAAAGTTTACTATTTGCTAAATTCGATTGGGTTGTAATATGGCCGCTTATTATTTTATTACTATTCGTATGATTAAGTAGTTTTTACCTTATTTCTAACGAACTTATGAACTGTTAAGCGAATCGGTAAAAGCAACGTTTTCAAAATTAATACTCGTACGCGTTTTCAAAGACGTTACCATTGGGTAGCAAAAATTTTACCAAGTTATCAATAACCCTGATACTTCTAAAAATCTAAATGATCAAATGGTTTCAAAGGAAAAGAAAAAGTTTTTAGCCCCATCGTGTTTATCAAACCAAACTATCTTAGTTTTAGCAATACCGTTTTATACCCTTAACAAATTTTAAATTTCTACTATTAGTCCAAACCTTTCAAAATCATTTTTACTCCGTGACATACCAGATCCGGTCAAGGCTCGTAGGCCGGGTTTGAGGTGTTACAAGTTGGTATCAGAGCCCGGTTCAAAACCCGGCTGTGGGGGCCCGAGGCCCAAAAATGTTTTCCTGATAGGATTTTGTGGAATATTATGAAAATGGGTTGTTTTAAACAGCATGGCACCGAGTCTCCGGCACCGGTCTGCTCGGGTAAGTACCTCTGACTGTTGAGGTGATATGAATACGTCTCTGTTTATGAGCATGAATGCGACTCTCTGTATTAGAATAAAGAAGTTGAACTGAACCTTTGTGTGATCGAAAGAACCACTTCTAAATACTTTATTCCATAAAATTGTTCGCGATTAATCAGTGGAACAAATTTTTTCTAATGCATAAAACTTTTAAGTCAGATTACGCAATAAGAGATGAGTTCTGGAGGACGTGGTCGAGGCTGAATTCCTAAGGTTAAGCCGATATGCTCGAGGGGTAGTTGCTTCGGAGCATGAACGATGTGTCCGGTTCGAGGACGGATTAAGGGACGACCTAAGATTATTGGTAGCCCCTCATCAGGAACCGGAGTTCGCGGTGTTAGTCGAAAAAGCTAAGGTAGCTGAAGGGATTAAGGACTCGATGAGACAAAACAGAGATAAGGATAGGAACTGGGATAGGAGAAATTTTGGATCGTCTGGATCATCTGAGGGTCTTCGGAAAAGACCAAGGATTGAAAATTTTGCTCGTATGACTAAGCCCGCTACGGGAAGCCGGAGCTGTCCGTGTGCTCAGTGTGGAAGGTATCATGACGACGAGTGTTGGAACCAGAATCGAAGATGTTTTAGGTGTAAATCTAAGCTCACTTGATTAAAAGTGATGGATAGGGCGCGAAGTCAAGGACGTGGAACTCCACACTGAGGTGCTGAAGGTTTGGATGCGAGGCAACCGAGGATGTGGTAGCAGGTGAGTTTCTTGCTATGGAATATCTTTTTGAGTTTTAAGATTGGTTCATACTTGTTCTAGTGGTGAAGTGCTTGAACATTGGATGTGAACTTAGAAACTGTGTTTCGAAAGTAAGATAGTTCGTGTTTGTATGCTAGTGGAGTATGGAACTTTGAATTTGAATCTCGAGATAGTATATAAGGAATGTGTTAGTTTTGTAGAATCAGAGTGCGCAGCATAAGCGTAGTGCGGTGAATTGGAATGTGCGGATGTTCGTTTGTGAGCAATTTCGAGGACGAAATTGTTTTAAGGGGGTAGATTTGTAATATCCTAAATTAGGGGCTGTGCGTTGGAGCCAAATTCACGAGTCGATAGGCCTTAAGAATTGTTTTCATGTGTTTTAGGGGTTTTTAAAGCTCGAGGATAAAAAGGGGCTATTTTGGAAATTTTGGAAATTTTGGGTCAAAAGTGAAATTGGGCGATGGAAGGCTTAAAAGAATATTTTGAGCGTTAGTGGACATGAAAGTCCAGGTGGAAGAGTGGCTATGTGCGCAAGGGGTGATTTCGGCTTAGAGGTCGGGGGTTCGAGCCCTATAGATCGCGCGTGATGCGTTTTATTCTTCATTTTCGCGCTCAGACCTGGGAACTGGCAAGGTAAGGTTTAAAAGAAACGTGCGACGAATTATAGCATGAAAGTCTTAGTAGCGGAACTGGCAGAACGTGAGGGGAAGCTCCCTCAGGTCTCGGGTTCGAGACCTGGGACAGCGCCGAATGTTTCTTTTTGGGTTTCTTTTTTTCAGGTGTGGAATAAATGCCTTGCATGGCACATGCAAGCATGCACGCATGCAGCACCCACGCATGAAGCACAAGGGTTGCTTCTTCTTTTTATATTTTTGAAGCATGGGGCTTCAACCTTTTATTTATTATTTTTATTTAGTTGAAGGAGCATGGCAATGAACCATTATTTGTATTATTTGTATTATTTTTATAATTGCCTAGAACGACAGGATAATATATATATATATATATATCTATATATTATCATTTTATTCTATAATATTATTATTAATATGCAAGGATGAATTTTAGTTTTGGGAAAGGGCTGCACGCGTGAACAAAGCTTCATGGGGCACTGCTTATTACTATTCCTTTTATTATATTTTATTTTTATTAATTTATTTAGGGAAGCATGGTTTTATTTTATTATTATTATTATTTTAACTTCTATTATTGTTATATGCGTGGGGTATATATGGGGAATAGTTTGGTTTTTATTTTATTATAAATGGTGATGGGAAAGTTTATATACATAATTATTATTATTATTATTATTATTATTATTATTTTATTATTATTATTATTATCATTATTATTATTAGTTTACGCATAAGAGGTATGGAGCCTTATTCTCTATTCTTTTTATTGTTATTTATTTTGTTATGGTAAGGTTGAAGTTAGCAAAAGAGAGAGCTTGACCGTGGAAGCATGAGGCTTCAAACTTTTATTTTATTGTTTTATTATTTTATTAAATGGTGGGTCTTATTATTATTATTATTATGCTTAGTATGGGCTAGTTAACTATTTTCATATTATTCTTTTGGTGATGGGAGCCATCACATGGGTGCTTGGCCGATTGTGCCTTGGGGTGGGTAGTTGATTGATATATATATATATATATATATATATATATATTATATATTATTATTATTATTATTATTATTTTAATGTATTGGAATGGGTAAGCTGAAGGAATTGGTATTTGAATTTAGCAAAGAGAGGGGCGTGGCCGGCCATGACATGGCAAGCTTGGACATTAGCCTTTTATTTATTTTATAATGCATAGAAAATGGTGAGCTATGGGTTGTATTTTAGTTTATTTTATTATGGATGAATGATGGAGTAATAATAATAATAATAATAATTATTATTATTAGTTTAGGCAAATATGGGTTTTGGCTTTGGGGAAGGAAAGCATGTGCGGCATGGGTTAGTTATTTTATAGTGTTTTAATAATTGTTAATGTATGGGAAAAAGGATTTTGACATGGTGATTTTGGATATGGATGTTAGAAAATTTGGCAAAAGAGAGAGGGAGAGCCTAACCGTGGGGATGAAGCATGCTTAGAGGATTTTCTTTGGCCGGCCTTGTGTTGGGAGAAAGCTTGGCCAAAGCTTTCGTTTTGTTCCTTGACATTGTTGTTCTTGACCAAGAGAGAAAAAGAAAGAGCAAGTTTGAGCTTCAGATTTGAATAAGCTAAAGTATTTCATTTCGGCTAGCTCTTGTTCTTTCATTTCCTTCCCTTATTGTTTCAATTTGAAATCCTCCTCCTATACAACCTTCGATTTTATTTAAAAGCATGCTATTGTTGCTATGCCGAAACTCCTTTGCCATTCTTTCTCTTGATTGTCACTTTGACCAAAAGATCCTTGCCTTTTTGAGCATAGGCCGAATCCCCAATAGAGGGTGTTGATGAGTCCGAAGGTTGGTAAGTACCTTTAGTTAACATTCGATTCTTCTTTCCCTTTTTCGTGAGCCAAATCATGTTGTTAGGCCTTGAGTATGGCCGAATGTTCTTTAAGCTTTTCTATGTGCTCTTTTGGTGTTTAATCGAAGGGAGGAAGCATTAAGAAGCTCATTGGTTTCGGCTATACAAGGAGATTGGTGATTATCAAAGCAAGCAAAACCTTTGGAACTTATAAAAATTAGGTAAGCATTAAGTACATTTCGGCCAAGGGCCTTTGTTCATATATTAGCCGATTTTGATAATATTCTAGTATGACTTTCGGCCATGGGCTATGTTTTGGGTTTTGATAATAACCTAATATTGACTTTGGTTTTAAAGGGTGGCCGAAAGTGTATAAGGCCATAGTAAAGTGCTCTTTTTGTGTGGCCAGTGTTGGGGTTTTTGATAAGGAGTCTTCAAGGTTCGACTATTCAAGGAAATGGACTTTCGATGACTTCGAGAGATAATCTACGAGAACAAGTGGTGTTTCGGGATCGAAAGAAGCTAGGTAAATGACTCTTGGCATTCGTCCTAAGGCCATTTTAGTGCTAACGGTGACCGATTTCGGTTATGTGTTTTAGGGGCTAATCGATAGAAGTAACCAAAGCTTTCGGGATTTTAGACTTTGTTAGAATCAATGGATCAGAATCTCGCTATAATCAGGTGCGTAGTTATCGCACTGTTCTCTTGCTGATTTATGTATGTTATTGTAAATGTACATGTTGTGCTTGTTAGCCGAAATAAGGGCTAAGATGTTGGATACCCAAGGTGGGTGATCGTTTAATCAGGTGTGTAAGCTCTTACACACTTTATTAGAATAAACTGTTATAATGATATTTTATCACCTATCATGTAGTATCTTTGCCTTGTGGGCATAAGCTTGGTTTTCGGGTAAGTCCCCTAATACTCGATCTATGATATATGTTGTGTATGCCACCATATGCTGTTAAATTTTATGCTATATACAAATGCATGATATATGGGATCATGATACTTGTTATGTGAGCATGAGGATGCGGGATAAATGAGTGGAGGGGGCAGTGATATTCGTGTCGACGGACACCAGTGTTTTGGTAACACATTGTGACTACGGTCACCAGAGGTTTGGTACCTCCAGAGGTTTGGCACCTCATAGCGTCTCGTCCTTGTGGCTTAGTACCACCGTGGGTTGGCCCCACTATGAGATACGGGATCGACGCCAGTGATTTGGTATCACACGATGGGTTGGCCCCATCATTTGATTGTGACTTCGGGTCACCAGTGGTTTGGCACCACCAGTGGTTTTGCACCACACGTATTGACGGATATCGTGACTATAAGTCACCAGTGGTTTGGCACCACCAGTGGTTTGGTACCACACGGGGTAGAAAAAGGAGTATGGATGGCTAGGTTGGGCTTCATAATTGCATATTCATGTATATGTTTGTTCTGTGGATATGGGCTAAGCCCGTATGTGGGGACATGCGTATTAATTACGTACTGAGTCTTGGTGACTCACCCCTTTTTCTATCTTTTCAGGTGAGTAGATCGCGGAGACGGAGCCGAAGAGGACTCGAGGTGGCCATGCTTGTTCCTCGGTTTTGAAGTTTTATTTCGTACCATTAAAGTTTACTATTTGCTAAATTCGATTGGGTTGTAATATGGCCGCTTATTATTTTATTACTATTCGTATGATTAAGTAGTTTTTACCTTATTTCTAACGAACTTATGAACTGTTAAGCGAATCGGTAAAAGCAACGTTTTCAAAATTAATACTCGTACGCGATTTCAAAGACGTTACCATTGGGTAGCAAAAATTTTACCAAGTTATCAATAACCCCGATACTTCTAAAAATCTAAATGATCAAATGGTTTCAAAGGAAAAGAAAAAGTTTTTAGCCCCATCGTGTTTATCAAACCAAACTATCTTAGTTTTAGCAATACCGTTTTATACCCTTAACAAATTTTAAATTTCTACTATTAGTCCAAACCTTTCAAAATCATTTTTACTCCGTGACATACCAGATCCGGTCAAGGCTCGTAGGCCGGGTTTGGGGTGTTACAAGTTGGTATCAGAGCCCGGTTCAAAACCCGGCTGTGGGGGCCCGAGGCCCAAAAATGTTTTCCTGATAGGATTTTGTGGAATATTATGAAAATGGGTTGTTTTAAACAGCATGGCACCGAGTCTCCGGCACCGGTCCGCTCGGGTAAGTACCTCTGACTGTTGAGGTGATATGAATACGTCTCTGTTTATGAGCATGAATGCGACTCTCTGTATTAGAATAAAGAAGTTGAACTGAACCTTTGTGTGATCGAAAGAACCACTTCTAAATACTTTATTCCATAAAATTGTTCGCGATTAATCAGTGGAACAAATTTTTTCTAATGCATAAAACTTTTAAGTCAGATTACGCAATAAGAGATGAGTTCTGGAGGACGTGGTCGAGGCTGAATTCCTAAGGTTAAGCCGATATGCTCGAGGGGTAGTTGCTTCGGAGCATGAACAATATGTCCGGTTCGAGGACGGATTAAGGGACGACCTAAGATTATTGGTAGCCCCTCATCAGGAACCGGAGTTCGCGGTGTTAGTCGAAAAAGCTAAGGTAGCTGAAGGGATTAAGGACTCGATGAGACAAAACAGAGATAAGGATAGGAACCGGGATAGGAGAAATTTTGGATCGTCTGGATCATCTGAGGGTCTTCGGAAAAGACCAAGGATTGAAAATTTTGCTCGTATGACTAAGCCCGCTACGGGAAGCCGGAGCTGTCCGTGTGCTCAGTGTGGAAGGTATCATGACGACGAGTGTTGGAACCAGAATCGAAGATGTTTTAGGTGTAAATCTAAGCTCACTTGATTAAAAGTGATGGATAGGGCGCGAAGTCAAGGACGTGGAACTCCACACTGAGGTGCTGAAGGTTTGGATGCGAGGCAACCGAGGATGTGGTAGCAGGTGAGTTTCTTGCTATGGAATATCTTTTTGAGTTTTAAGATTGGTTCATACTTGTTCTAGTGGTGAAGTGCTTGAACATTGGATGTGAACTTAGAAACTGTGTTTCGAAAGTAAGATAGTTCGTGTTTGTATGCTAGTGGAGTATGGAACTTTGAATTTGAATCTCGAGATAGTATATAAGGAATGTGTTAGTTTTGTAGAATCAGAGTGCGCAGCATAAGCGTAGTGCGGTGAATTGGAATGTGCGGATGTTCGTTTGTGAGCAATTTCGAGGACGAAATTGTTTTAAGGGGGGTAGATTTGTAATATCCTAAATTAGGGGCTGTGCGTTGGAGCCAAATTCACGAGTCGATAGGCCTTAAGAATTTTTTTCATGTGTTTTAGGGGTTTTTAAAGCTCGAGGATAAAAAGGGGCTATTTTGGAAATTTTGGAAATTTTGGGTCAAAAGTGAAATTGGGCGATGGAAGGCTTAAAAGAATATTTTGAGCGTTAGTGGACATGAAAGTCCAGGTGGAAGAGTGGCTATGTGCGCAAGGGGTGATTTCGGCTTAGAGGTCGGGGGTTCGAGCCCTATAGATCGCGCGTGATGCGTTTTATACTTCATTTTCGCGCTCAGACCTGGGAACTGGCAAGGTAAGGTTTAAAAGAAACGTGCGACGAATTATAGCATGAAAGTCTTAGTAGCGGAACTGGCAGAACGTGAGGGGAAGCTCCCTCAGGTCTCGGGTTCGAGACCTGGGACAGCGCCGAATGTTTCTTTTTGGGTTTCTTTTTTTCAGGTGTGGAATAAATGCCTTGCATGGCACATGCAAGCATGCACGCATGCAGCACCCACGCATGAAGCACAAGGGTTGCTTCTTCTTTTTATATTTTTGAAGCATGGGGCTTCAACCTTTTATTTATTATTTTTATTTAGTTGAAGGAGCATGGCAATGAACCATTATTTGTATTATTTGTATTATTTTTATAATTGCCTAGAACGACAGGATAATATATATATATATATATCTATATTATCATTTTATTCTATAATATTATTATTAATATGCAAGGATGAATTTTAGTTTTGGGAAAGGGCTGCACGCGTGAACAAAGCTTCATGGGGCACTGCTTATTACTATTCCTTTTATTATATTTTATTTTTATTAATTTATTTAGGGAAGCATGGTTTTATTTTATTATTATTATTATTTTAACTTCTATTATTGTTATATGCGTGGGGTATATATGGGGAATAGTTTGGTTTTTATTTTATTATAAATGGTGATGGGAAAGTTTATATATACATAATTATTATTATTATTATTATTATTATTATTATTATTATTATTATTATTATCATTATTATTATTAGTTTACGCATAAGAGGTATGGAGCCTTATTCTCTATTCTTTTTATTGTTATTTATTTTGTTATGGTAAGGTTGAAGTTAGCAAAAGAGAGAGCTTGACCGTGGAAGCATGAGGCTTCAAACTTTTATTTTATTGTTTTATTATTTTATTAAATGGTGGGTCTTATTATTATTATTATTATTATGCTTAGTATGGGCTAGTTAACTATTTTCATATTATTCTTTTGGTGATGGGAGCCATCACATGGGTGCTTGGCCGATTGTGCCTTGGGGTGGGTAGTTGATTGATATATATATATATATATATATATATATTATTATATTATTATTATTATTATTATTATTTTAATGTATTGGAATGGGTAAGCTGAAGGAATTGGTATTTGAATTTAGCAAAGAGAGGGGCGTGGCCGGCCATGACATGGCAAGCTTGGACATTAGCCTTTTATTTATTTTATAATGCATAGAAAATGGTGAGCTATGGGTTGTATTTTAGTTTATTTTATTATGGATGAATGATGGAGTAATAATAATAATAATAATAATTATTATTATTATTAGTTTAGGCAAATATGGGTTTTGGCTTTGGGGAAGGAAAGCATGTGCGGCATGGGTTAGTTATTTTATAGTGTTTTAATAATTGTTAATGTATGGGAAAAAGGATTTTGACATGGTGATTTTGGATATGGATGTTAGAAAATTTGGCAAAAGAGAGAGGGAGAGCCTAACCGTGGGGATGAAGCATGCTTAGAGGATTTTCTTTGGCCGGCCTTGTGTTGGGAGAAAGCTTGGCCAAAGCTTTCGTTTTGTTCCTTGACATTGTTGTTCTTGACCAAGAGAGAAAAAGAAAGAGCAAGTTTGAGCTTCAGATTTGAATAAGCTAAAGTATTTCATTTCGGCTAGCTCTTGTTCTTTCATTTCCTTCCCTTATTGTTTCAATTTGAAATCCTCCTCCTATACAACCTTCGATTTTATTTAAAAGCATGCTATTGTTGCTATGCCGAAACTCCTTTGCCATTCTTTCTCTTGATTGTCACTTTGACCAAAAGATCCTTGCCTTTTGAGCATAGGCCGAATCCCCAATAGAGGGTGTTGATGAGTCCGAAGGTTGGTAAGTACCTTTAGTTAACATTCGATTCTTCTTTCCCTTTTTCGTGAGCCAAATCATGTTGTTAGGCCTTGAGTATGGCCGAATGTTCTTTAAGCTTTTCTATGTGCTCTTTTGGTGTTTAATCGAAGGGAGGAAGCATTAAGAAGCTCATTGGTTTCGGCTATACAAGGAGATTGGTGATTATCAAAGCAAGCAAAACCTTTGGAACTTATAAAAATTAGGTAAGCATTAAGTACATTTCGGCCAAGGGCCTTTGTTCATATATTAGCCGATTTTGATAATATTCTAGTATGACTTTCGGCCATGGGCTATGTTTTGGGTTTTGATAATAACCTAATATTGACTTTGGTTTTAAAGGGTGGCCGAAAGTGTATAAGGCCATAGTAAAGTGCTCTTTTTGTGTGGCCAGTGTTGGGGTTTTTGATAAGGAGTCTTCAAGGTTCGACTATTCAAGGAAATGGACTTTCGATGACTTCGAGAGATAATCTACGAGAACAAGTGGTGTTTCGGGATCGAAAGAAGCTAGGTAAATGACTCTTGGCATTCGTCCTAAGGCCATTTTAGTGCTAACGGTGACCGATTTCGGTTATGTGTTTTAGGGGCTAATCGATAGAAGTAACCGAAGCTTTCGGGATTTTAGACTTTGTTAGAATCAATGGATCAGAATCTCGCTATAATCAGGTGCGTAGTTATCGCACTGTTCTCTTGCTGATTTATGTATGTTATTGTAAATGTACATGTTGTGCTTGTTAGCCGAAATAAGGGCTAAGATGTTGGATACCCAAGGTGGGTGATCGTTTAATCAGGTGTGTAAGCTCTTACACACTTTATTAGAATAAACTGTTATAATGATATTTTATCACCTATCATGTAGTATCTTTGCCTTGTGGGCATAAGCTTGGTTTTCGGGTAAGTCCCCTAATACTCGATCTATGATATATGTTGTGTATGCCACCATATGCTGTTAAATTTTATGCTATATACAAATGCATGATATATGGGATCATGATACTTGTTATGTGAGCATGAGGATGCGGGATAAATGAGTGGAGGGGGCAGTGATATTCGTGTTGACGGACACCAGTGTTTTGGTAACACATTGTGACTACGGTCACCAGAGGTTTGGTACCTCCAGAGGTTTGGCACCTCATAGCGTCTCGTCCTTGTGGCTTAGTACCACCGTGGGTTGGCCCCACTATGAGATACGGGATCGACGCCAGTGATTTGGTATCACACGATGGGTTGGCCCCATCATTTGATTGTGACTTCGGGTCACCAGTGGTTTGGCACAACCAGTGGTTTTGCACCACACGTATTGACGGATATCGTGACTATAAGTCACCAGTGGTTTGGCACCACCAGTGGTTTGGTACCACACGGGGTAGAAAAAGGAGTATGGATGGCTAGGTTGGGCTTCATAATTGCATATTCATGTATATGTTTGTTCTGTGGATATGGGCTAAGCCCGTATGTGGGGACATGCGTATTAATTACGTACTGAGTCTTGGTGACTCACCCCTTTTTCTATCTTTTCAGGTGAGTAGATCGCGGAGACGGAGCCGGAGAGGACTCGAGGTGGCCATGCTTGTTCCTCGGTTTTGAAGTTTTATTTCGTACCATTAAAGTTTACTATTTGCTAAATTCGATTGGGTTGTAATATGGCCGCTTATTATTTTATTACTATTCGTATGATTAAGTAGTTTTTACCTTATTTCTAACGAACTTATGAACTGTTAAGTGAATCGGTAAAAGCAACATTTTCAAAGTTAATACTCGTACGCGTTTTCAAAGACGTTACCATTGGGTAGCAAAAATTTTACCAAGTTATCAATAACCCCGATACTTCTAAAAATCTAAATGATCAAATGGTTTCAAAGGAAAAGAAAAAGTTTTTAGCCCCATCGTGTTTATCAAACCAAACTATCTTAGTTTTAGCAATACCGTTTTATACCCTTAACAAATTTTAAATTTCTACTATTAGTGCAAACCTTTCAAAATCCTTTTTACTCCGTGACATACCAGATCCGGTCAAGGCTCGTGGGCCGGGTTTGGGGTGTTACAGGCCGAGTGGCTAAGGGCGTTGCTTGAGGGCTGCGGCATGGAGGTCTGGCGTTCGAGTCCTGATGGAGGCGCGCGGGTGTTTTTATTTTTGCTTTAGCGTTAAGAAAAGGGAGCCAGCGAAGGATAGCTTAAAAGAATTTATGACGCGGTTATGTCATGAATTGAAAAGTGGCCGAGTGGTTGGAGGCGGGAGATGTCTTCTTCAGGTCTCAGGTTCGAGACTTTGGGGCGCGCCTGGGGGTTTTTTTTGTTTTATGCAGGCGTGGTAGTGGCTGCATGGGGCATGCACGCATAAAGGCATGCTGCTTTGTTTATTTTTGTTTGTAATGGGAAGTATGGGTTTTATTTTAATTATTGTTGGAGTATGAGTTAGTTTATTTTATGCATGGGTTAGTGATGGGCACATATTAATAATGTTTTGTTTCCAATGGTGATGGGAGAAAGAATAAACAATGTTATGGTAATTGATGATGGAAATTATCATGATGGGGAAGGAAGCATGGCCGGCCTTGTGTAGCAAAAGCTTGGCCGATTTTCTTGATTGGTTTTTCTTTTCTTTACCTTGAGCGTGGCCGAATGTAGGACACCTTAGGAGCTTTCACAATCGGTTTTGAAGTATGCTTAGGAGGTGTGCTGAATTTTGTTCTCTTTTTGTACCGTTTCTTTGGTGCTAAAGCCATCTAATTTCGGCCTTCTTCCTCTTTGTTTTGGTGACCAAAACTTCAAGGACCAACAAGGTCATTAGTGTTCTTCTTCTCCCTCTACTTGTTCTTGGCCGAACCTACACCTCTTTTCCAAGTTCTTCTTTTATTTTGATGATAGCCGAATGGTTCATTCCCTATTCTAAGGTTATAACCGATTTACCTTGAGGCCGAATCTCCCTCTTTTGGTGCCAATTGTATCTTTTGTTGGAGCCGAATCTTTCATTGAGTTCAAAACCAATAGTCAACATCTCTCTCTTGTCGGCTACACTCTCTTGAGCAAGCATTGGTGCCGATAACAAGTGGTGTGTGTGGTTCAGGATTTGGTTGGAAACCAAATCTGCTTAGGGTGGGTATTATTATTATTTAGCGACAGATCCATCGGGATTTATGTGGGTAAAACCGAATATGGCCTATGACTAACTTGGATGTTGAACGAATATAGGGTCAATGATATAGCACCATAGTTCGGGATTCGCTTAGACTTGCGTTAAATCAGGTGTGTAAACTCTTACACACTTTATTAGCATAGACTGCCTATTATATTGCTATATAACCTCTCGTGTAGTAAACTTTTGCCTTGTGGGCATAAGCTTGGATTTCGGGTAAGTCCCCTATTACGTGATCTATGATGTATGTTCGTGTAGGCCATCATATGCTGTTAAATGCTATGCTTTATATAAATGCATGATATATGGGATCATGATACATGTTATGTGAGCATGATGATGGTGGGATTGATGAGAGGAGGGAGATGATCTCTATGGACTGTCACCAGTGGTTTTGACCACACGATGGGTTGGCCCCATCACTTGATATTTGTGACTTCGGTCACCAGTGGTTTTGACCACCAGTGGTTTTGACCACACCGTTGATATAATTTGTGACTAAGTCCCAGTGGTTTGGTACCACCAGTGGTTTTGACCACATATTGATATTTGTGACTTCGGTCACCAGTGGTTTTGACCACCAGTGGTTTTGACCACATGTTGATACTGTGACCTATGGTCATCAGTGGTTTGGTACCACACGATGGGTTGGCCCCATCACTTGATATAATTGTGACTTCGGTCACCAGTGGTTTTGACCACCAGTGGTTTTGACCACACGGGGTAGAAAAACGAGTATGGATGGCTAGCTTGGGTTACATATTTGCATGTCTTACTAATATTTTGTGTATGAGGTGCATTTCCGGGTTGGGGATTTATACACTGAGTCTTGGTGACTCACCCCTTCCCGTATCATGTTGCAGGTGAGTAGATCGCGGAGATGGAGCCGGAGAGGACTCGAGGCGGCCATGCTTGTTCCTAGGACTTGAATTTCGTTTCGCACCGTTTAAAGTTCATTATTCACCAAATTTCGATTGGGTTGTAATATGGCCGCTTATTATTATTCGTAGGTTTAAGTAGATGCTTTTACTTTATTTCTATTATATTACGAATGAACTTATAAACTGTTAAGCAAATCGGTTGAAAGTAACGCTTTTTTTTTTCAAAATTATACTCGTACGCGTTTTCAAAGATGTTACCATCGGGTAACAAAACTTACCAAGTTAACAATAACTCTGATGGTTCTAAAATTGTAAATGCCCAAATGTTTTCAAAGGAAAAAGGTTTCAACTCAACCGTATTTATCAAATAAATCCCACCTGAGTTTTAATAGACACTGTTTTATAATCTCATCAAAATTTTCAGATTTTTACCAGTAATCCGAATCTTTCAGAACGTTTTTACTCTGTGACATACTAGATCCGGTCAAGGCTCGTGGGCCGGGTTTGGGGTGTTACAATCTTCCACCAAAAATAAAAAAAATAAAGAAAGAAACATAGCCATGGAAGCTTGAATTTGGGCAAGCTTATTTTGCTCAATTAGGTATGTATTTTTTGTCCCATTTTTTATGATTTCTATGTTTTCGAGATCGTAGTAGCTTAATCTAGCTAGCTCGGGGATTAATTTGCAAAATTGTTAAAGTATTAGGGTTTTTCCATTGATGAATATGCTTGAAGTTTGAAGTTTGATAATAGAAAATGAATGGTTGTTGTTAGATAAACAACTTTTGTAAAGAGAATTTTGATGGAATTATCAATTAGGGATTAAATTTAAAAAGATGATAAATTTATGGTAAAATTTGTGAATTTGTGAAATATATGGGTTTCTATTAATATGTATAAAATCGGCTAGGCTTGAGTAAGGATTAAATTGTATGAATTTCATTTTTCGAGCCTAAGGACTAAATTACAAAGGAACTAAAAGTGTAGGAAAAAATGGTAATTTTGCCAAAATTCCATGTTAGATTAAAATGAATGAGAATTATATTGAAATGATTTAAATTCATTCGTATAGATCCTGTTAGACCTCGTGCAAAGTTAGATCGAGGTAAAGAGAAAAATCGGATTAGTCGCCTTCGTTTCTACGTACATTTTTCGAGGTAAGTTCATGTAATTATATTGAGTATTTATATGTTTTAAATTGAATTAATTGTTTGTGATTTGTATAATCGCCATGAATAAATACCGATCGCATATCCGACGATTATTGAGTCTCATTTGAACCTTAGAAATTCATAAGATACAAATGACATGTCATTAGGGTTACCGATTTGGTTTGGGTCCTGCATGTGTTGCAGACACACCACAGCTCACATGAGCTTCCCGTTATTCAGCTCGCATGAGCTTCTCGTTTACAACGCATATGAGCATACAAGTAAATGAATTGGCAGATTTCAGTTAAGTACACTTCGTGTGTACTACCCGTGTATCCAACGATATTCTAAATGGTTTAACGGGCACAATTCTGTTACGAGATTATATGAGTTCAATATGAACTATTACTGGTATTTACAGTAAATACATGAAATATGATTATTTGATGAATTCAACCATGTGTGTTGGATTTTATATGTGATTTTCATCGCTAATATGTTGATAATAATGTATTTAGGCTTTTGGCCAAATTGGTTGAGATATGCTTTGTTTACTTACCTATTTTATGGATATACGGTAAGTTAAATTCTGTTATACGAACTTACTAAGCTTAAATGCTTACTTTGTGTTATTTTCCATGTTTTATAGTAATTCGAAAGCTCATACAAGTTAGAAGCTGGTCGGAGCTATTTCACACTATCCATCGGTCCTTTTTGGTACTTTCAGTAAATTAATTTTGGTTATAATGACATGTATAGGTTAATTTGGCCAATGTTGGCATATAATTGTTTTGTTGAGATTAGCCACTTATATAGCTTGTGTTTGGTATATTTTGATGTATATATATATATATATATGCGGCCTTACCATATTTGATGTGTGTTTAATATGGTAGAATGATGAAAAGTAAAACGTGATTTGAATATGCATATATGTATTTGGTTATTTAGGTAAGTTTGGATATTTGGTTGTATGTAATCATATTTCTTGTTTAAGACTTGATTATGGCTTGTTTTGAATGTCTTGTTATGGCTTGTTGATATGCAATTTGTTGTGTTTAGGTTGGTACCAAATTGAGTGAGAAATGTGGCTTGGAAAATGGCCTATTTTTGTTCACACGGGCAGAGACAGGGGCATGTGTCTTAGCTGTATATAACACACGGCCAGGTGACACAGTCATGTGTCCCCTGTATCTTTTAAATTGCACAAGTCAGTATGCTCACACAGCCTAGCACACGGGCGTGTGGTTTGGCCGTATGGCCCAAGTCATAGAGTTATACGGGTACGGACATGGGCTGGGACACGGTTGTGTGTCCCTATTTCAAATGCCCACACGGCCTGAGACACGGGCGTGTCTCCTGACCATGTGAGACACACGGCTTGGCCACACGGCCGTGTGACCCCTGCAGCTTTGAAAAATTTTAATGAATTCTAAAAAATTATTTGGGTACCCAATTTAGTCCTGATTTGTTTTTAATGTGTATTTTGGGCCTCGAGGACTCGCATAAGGGACAATATGTTTGATTTCAATTGGTTTCTGACATGAATGTTATATGATATGAAATCTCTATTTATTTGATCTGTAAACTCTGATAATACTCCTTAACCTTATTCCGATGATAGATACGGGTTATGGGTGTTTCACTATTTGTTGTAATAAATTGAGGAGCATTTTGATCTTTGGATTCTTCACTATATAACCAACATTCTACTCAAAATTAAGGGGAGATGTTCAGTGGAGATGAACAAATATTCAGTAGAGTAGATTAGTTTTAGGCTAAGTTTTCTTTTAGAATAATTTTTTCCTTTTTTATTTATTTTCTTTTTAGATGTTATTCTAATTGTTAGATTGAATTTCTATTTTCCGATTAAACTTTGCATTCGAAGAAGATTCAAGACTTCGTGATCAACCAGATTCCAACAATAAGAATTTTCTCCACTCAATCATATTTTTATATTTTCTTTTGTCATTTATTTGATAAAATGTTTGTTTATTGATGAGAATGAGTTATGTGAACATTTTTTATGAATTAATTGGTTAATCGATTATTTGATTGGTTTTGATTCTAATTCAATTGTGAGTTGTTATTTGATTTCTCCAAATAATTAAAATACTAGAATTGACGCTTCTAGTAGAATATTTAGGCAGATGAGATTGAAAGGGTATTTTGTCGTGTATCGATTTGGTCAAGTTATGCTCCTTGAGTGAGGCTAAAAGGGTATCTTAGATGGTAATCCTTAAGTAGGATGAGACTGAAAAGGTATTTCTGGGTAAGGGTAGTAATAATTCAACCGGGTTAGGATTTTAACTTAATTAGTAATTAATTAATTGATTGATCGTTACATTATTTAATCAGAAAATAGGAATTCATTTAGTAGTTACTAAATTAGAATTAGTTTTATTTTAATTAGTTTCATTTTAGTTTAATCATGGATTCACACTACTAATAACTCAATTAAATTGATACTTGTTTTGAATAATTAATTTAGTAGCAAATATCACCAATTTTGGCATTCTCTTGGGTACGATCCTCAGAATATTTTCATATTTCATTGTAAATAAAACTATATTAAAATTTGACTTGTTATCTTGCAGTATACCACATTTTATATCTTTTATTAGTATTTTTTTATAACATCAGTGCACGTACATTGAGACGCGATAAGACAATAGCAAAGTCATACTTCTTCTTTGGCTCAATTGTTTCTAACCACTTGCTTACCAACAAACCATATCTCCATGTATTTCATTATATCATAATACATTTGTATATAACACATCTTATCTCATTAAGTCCATACATATATCTCAATTCCACAATCTCACTTATACTCACTTTTCATACTTAAACTTTGCATACACTTCAAACGTGCTTGTATTGGATACACATTTTACATAGTCATTCAATTCTCGGAATGCCCGTTGAACCATTTGGAATCAAATAGGATACTCAGATAACTCGGTATACTCGTACAATGCCAACGTCCCAGACGTGGTCTTACATGTAATCAAATATCGATGCCACTGTCCCAGACAGGGTCTTACACGAAATCATATACGATGCTAATGTCCTAGACATGGTCTTACACGTAATTCTCAAATCGATGCCAACGTCCCAGACGTGCTCTTACACGATATCACATACCGGAACCCTATGTCATGACATATGTATCCTAACTATTCCTAAAATATGAGTATCGATATGTTACATGTTTTTGGTAATTAGCTTGTGAATGATTAAATTTGTGTGCTTAATATAGTTTCGAGAAAGCTCAGGATTTATTCGGAGCTAGAATAAATTTTAGTAATGAGAATTTTATTGAAGTGGAACAAGGATAATAAGGCTTAAAACAAGGAAAGGTGTTTTGGAAACTTTTGAATGGTCTTTTTTGACCATGTATGTGGACGGCATAGGGGGCTAAGGGGGATGGCTGATTTTTGGTGATTAGTTTGGTGGGATTAGGTGCTTGATGAGCACATTTTCCATTTGGTCACTTTTGTTTTTACAAGACATCTTTTTCTTTTTCTTTTTTTCATCTCATGCTCTCAAACATCAAACAAAAACATCATCTCTTCCTTCTCTCCCATGGCCGAATGCACCTTTGTTTCAAACCCTCTCTCTTTGCTTTTCTTTTATCTTTGAAAATTTAAATCATAAACCTCACATCCTCAGTCTCTTTCTTTTTTGACTTATTTTCTTTTCAACCATACTTCCTTCATCATTTATTTTTCTTACATGGCCAAATGTTAGACTACCTCCATAGTCGAACCAATCTTTTCTCTCCTTTATTTTTTATCAAAGCCGAATCTTCTCTTCATCGATATTGTTTTGTTGATTATTCTTTCAACCTTCGTTTAAGTAATCATGTTATAAAGAAGGCCGAACTCGGAGTATTCGTTATCATTGTGATTCGCTAGAAATCCAGTCGAAGTGTTAAGGTAAGGAGTTCTTCTTGGATTTTTCATTATATCTCTATTCGGCTATGTTGCAAATCGGATCGAAGTTTCGACTAATTAATTATTTTTAGGGACAAAGTCACTCAATATTCTCTATTTGTTAATCCTTCAGAAATAGTGGGTGTCGTAGGTGCCGACGATCAAGAAGGTTTAGTCCTTACCGTAATCAGGTGTGTAATCCCGTACTTTTTGTATACATATCTGAAATGGTGTGTAATCTCACATTTCTCTAGAAGTTTGCATGAAATATTCTATGATTCGGTAGAAAATGCTGAAGAAAACCAATGACCGGCATCCGTGATCACTCGGACGTGCGTATGCTCGTAGTGGTAAACGTATTTTTGTAAAAAAAAACAGTTTCAGTCAGAAATCGTGATGTGTATTTGAAAAATCATAACAAATAGGATAAAAGGAATTACAAAGTGAATAAGATATCATATTAAAGCTTACTATGTCTATTTTGATATGAAAGAAACGAAAGAGGAAAACGAATTCTATGTTCTGAGATAGTCTAATTTTAGTGAGACTGGTTCGGATTGACTTCGTGGTTCCCTGATATATATTGGAAAAATATTATAAAATTGTAAAAAGTGAATTATAGGTTATAATTTATATGTATGGATTCCTTGGTGAGTCTATTTTCATTAGAAACAAGTGGGAGCAATATATGAAAACCGTTCAGCCAGATATTTGAAATTAAGTTAAGAGAGGTCAGAATCGTTGGTCAATGAAACAAGGGAAACTTTAAGGAATAAACTGTACCAATTGGATAAGTAAAAAAATCTGGAAAAATTATAATAGAAAGATATATAAGTCTAGTTTCAAGGAAAATTTACGGATTTGGATTTTGAGTTTCCCAACTCGAGTTATAGTCAGTTTAGTTAGTACGATGCAGATGGACAGTTTCGATTTTTATGCCTCAAATTAGTAATTAAGCCTAGGTTGCGAAAATTTCCATCATACCCTTAGAGGGTAAATTACCGAATTACCCTTAGTGGGTACGATTACCGAATTATGAAAACGCCTTTACGGGCCGAATTACGAAAATGCCCCTAATGGGCTGAATTACGAAATGTCCCTATGGACCGGATTACGAAAATACCCTTTATGGGCCAAATGTGATATGTTGCTATATGGGCCGCTTGGTATTTGTTATATGGGCCAAAATTGCTAGATCGATATATGGGATAAAATGCTATTTTGAATAATGGGCCAAATTGATAACTTGTATTATGGGCTTTTTGTTGAAATTTATCATATGAATATATATATATACATGACTGCATGGGTTGGGATAATTGACGAAGAGAAGAAAGGCCTGTTGCCACAATCCAGTTCGGTGACTCTATCACAATCTAGTTTGGTGGCTCTGCCACAAATATATTAATGGCTTTATGCCTGCGATTGGTGTGTTGGCGGGTTGGGTTGACTTGATCCCCACAGGTGTGTTGGTTGGTACGGGAGGTGTGTAGCGGATGGAATTTAGGCTTGGTTGGGATTTGCGTATCACATGCATTAATTATTATTTATATATAAATTATACATTTGTAAATGGGCTCAAGCCCAACTTAATGCTTATATGGTGTTGGCCCAGTGAACGCGGTAAACGGGTTACACATTGAGTTCTAAGTAACTCACTCTATTTTTCTTACCCTTCTCAGGTAATGATAATTGACGGAGGCTTGGGCCGGGGATGACTTCGCGTGGAGGCCATACTTCAAATGATGGTTTTTATGAACTTTAAACTACTCTTTAGTATTTTTACTTAATTACTATTTTGGTGATGTAATAAGGTCTCTATGTATTGTTTTAAGGATTTTATCTCGTGGATGGACTTTATTATGTTCTAGATACGTAAACGTGGCTGTTAAAATTTTTATAAAAGTTTTCTTAAACTTACGTATAAAAAAAAAGGGTTTTTCTCAAAAATCACTAACTCGTAAAAATTTCTGTAAAAACTCTTTTATGAATCTTGTTTTCAAATCCCTTTTGAATTCTTTTAAATTTCTTTTAAAATTTAATCAATTATTTCCCTGAAAATCGAATTTTAAACTCTTATGTTTTAAAATCATAAATTTCAAATAAATCTCGGTTTTGATAAACTCCATAAAAAATCATTTAGAAAGATCGGTTTTCTTAAAAATCATTAGATGACTGAAAGTTTGATTGATTTGTATGGCATACCAAATTTGGTCTTAACACATAGATCGGGTTTGGGGTGTTAGATTTTATGGTTCAGAGCCAGTTTCAAAACTCAGCTGTGGTTTGGGTTAAAAAAATTGTTTAAAACTGTTTAAATTTTTAGACGTTATGTTTTAAAGGTAGTATGGCACCACGAGCATCCGACACCAAGTCAAGTAAGTACTCAAGTATTGAATGTTTATTATTGTGATATGATCATAGGAACACTCTAGAACTTCTAGTTTTAAGTGTTGAAAACGATAGAGATTGAGACTATACGAAGTGATTGCAAAAAACAACTTTACCTCTTATATCTCATAAAATATCGTTAATAAATACTGAAATAGTATACTGATTCATAAAACTTGTAATCAGATTAAACCGAAATACCCAATATGAGCACTAGAGGATGTGGACGTGGACGTGGTAAACGTGGCCGTGGTAGAGGCCGATGTGCTAGGGTTGCGTCTGAAGCGTCGGGTCTTATGCCGGAAATGGATGCACCTGTGTCACCTGGGAGTGAGACTGGATCTCATGATCATACGAGAGAGGATAATGCTTTGACTCAAGCAATGTTGCGATTCCTAGAAAGGGTCACTGAGGTTAAAACTGGTTCAGCAATTCGTGGATCAATCTCGGAACAACTTAAATCAAGTGGTGCCGAGGTTTTTAGAGGTGTCTCGGGTGTAGCTCCGAATGTTGCAGAATATTGGCTCGATGCTGTAGAGCGGATTATGTATGATATGGAGTGCACTGTCGAGCAGAAACTGAGAGGGGTTGTGTCCTTGCTAAGGGACGAGGCGTATCAATGGTGGCTTACGATTCGAGAAGGCACCGAGGCTGCATTGATTACTTGGGATTTCTTCAAAGCTGCTTTCCAAGGGAAGTACGTCGTGACAAGTTATGTAGATGCCCGGAGGAAGGAATTCCTGAATTTGGTTCAAGAAAATAAGACGGTGGCAGCCTACGAGGCGGAATTTGTTCGCTTAAGCCGTTATGATTGCACTATAGTATCGACCGATCATTAGCGCTGTGTACGCTTTAAAGATGGGTTGAATGATGAGTTGCGGGTACTGATAGCCCCACAACAAGTACGGACTTTTGCCTCGCTTGTGGAGAAAGCCAAGATAGCCGAAGAGGCTAAAAACTCAGAACGCTAGAACCGGGAAAGAGTTAGAGGCAAGAGGGATATTAAGTACACGGGCTCTGCTAAAAGGTTCCAGAAGAGGCCCCGAAATGATGAGCCAGCTCAAGCTAGAGCACCTGTGACTACCAATCAGAGTCGAGACTGTGCTGACTGTGGGAAGCGACACCCTGGGGAATGCTGGAGGAAAACTGGTGCCTGTTATAAATGTGGTTCCAAGGATCACCAGTATAAGAATTGCCTTCGACCGACTGATACAACTCCAGAAGCTCGTAACCCTGATGCTCAGCCAGCTAGAGGCACTCGGCAGCCACCGAGAGGTCGTGGACCAGGACGTGGTGGTAATGGTGTTGGACGTGGTCCAGGTGCACCGGGTCGAGGTAATGGCTTTAGAGGTAATGCGGAGGCAAGACAGCCGGGGTTGGTCTATGCGGTCAGGAGTCGGGAAGATGGCGATGCACCTGATGTGATAACTGGTACTTTCTTCATCCTTGATGTACCTGTTACTGCTTTGATAGATATCGGGTCTACTCACTCATATGTTACTAGTGCCATATCTGGAAACCTGAATATTAGATCTGAGATTACCGATAGAGAGATGATGGTAATTTGTAACATCCTAAAAATATGAGTATCAATATGTTGCATGTTTTTGGTGATTAGCTTGTGAATGATTAAATTTGTGTGCTTAATATAGTTTCGAGAAAGCTCGGGATTTTTTTCAGAGCCAGAAAAAATTTTAGTAATGAGAATTTTATTGAAGTGGATCAAGTGATCCTAATGCTTAATGTAATTTAAGTGTCAAAAACTAGCATAAGATGAGTTAGTAGCAAGGTGGAAATGACGCCATGTATGTTTGCTTGAGGGAAGAGGTTCGAATCCCTTGGTATGCATTTTTGTGACTAAATTTTTTTTTTCTTTTCACTCATCTAGCATGTGTCGGTCAAGCTAGTATTTATTATTTATGGTAGGTTAGACTTTCATTTTTATGGTATAATGACAAAGAGTGAATTAAGGAAAAAGGTATGGCTAAGAGTGAACTAAGGAAAAAGGTATGGCTAAGAGTGAATTAAGGAAAAGGTATGTAAGTGCGGGGGTATAAGGCATGAAACAAGGAAGATTTTTTGGAAAGTTTGGAGTGGCCAAACTTTGACTTGGTGGCCAAGTACTTGGACGGCATAGGGGACTAAGGGGGGGATGACTAGTTTTTGGTGTTAGTTGGTGGGATTAGGTGCTTGATGAGCACATTTTCCATTTGGTCATTGGTGCTTTTATCAAAACTTTTCTCTCCAATTCTCCCTCTCCCTAGCCGAATGTGCCATAAGCTTCAAGGAAGCAATTGTTTCTTTTTTCCATTTCTTTTCTTCTCTTTTTCCTCTCTAGTGTCGAAATCACCATAACACAAAGGTCATTTTTTTTTCTTTTCTTTCTTCTCTACTCTTTGGCCAAATGTTCTCTTGTCCCAAATCCCTCCCTTTGTTTCTTTTTCATCCTTGAAAACCCGAAGCACATCTTCTCTCTTCTACTTTTCTCCTTAGCCAAATGGTGCTAACACCATTTTCTCTAATTTTCCTTCAAAGCCAAATCTTCTTTTCATCTATATTGTTTTGTTGATTATTCTTTCAACCTTCGTTTAAGCAATCGTGTTATAAAGAAGGCCGAACTCAGAGTACTCGTAATCAACGTGACTCGCTAGAAATCAAATCGAAGTGTTAAGGTAAGGAGTTCTTCTTGGAATTTTTCGTTATATCTCTATTCGGCTATGTTGCAAATCGGATCGAAGTTTCGACTAAACGATTATTTTTTTAGGGACAAAGTCACTCGATATTCTCTATTTGTTAATCCTTCAGAAATAGTGGGTGTCGTAGGTGCCGACGATAAAAAAAGGTTTAGTCCTTACCGTAATCAGGTGTGTAATCCCGTACCCTTCCGAATATATGTTTGAAATGGTGAGTAAATCTCACATCTCTCTGAAAGTTTACATGAAATATTCTGTGATTCGGTAGAAATATCTAAGAAAACCGATAACCGGCATCCGTGATCACTCGGACGTGCGTATGATGGTAGTGATAATCATGTTTTGTAATAAAATAGTTTAGGTCAGAAACAGTGATGTGTATTTGAAAAATCATGAAACATAGGATAGAAGGAATTACAAAGTGAATAAGATATCAGATTAAATCTTACTGAGTCTATTTTCTTATAAAAGAAACAGAGAAAGCAAAGGATTTGTATATTTTGAGATTTTTTAATTTTTGTAAGACTGGTTCAGAATGAATACGTGATCCCCTGTTCTGACTTGGAAAAATAATTATAAATTGTAGAAAAATAATTATAGGACAGGGTTTATATTATTAGAATCCTTAGTGAGTCTATTTTTATTCGGATCAAACGAAACCAGTATTTGAGTTCTGTACAATAAGATATATGAGATTTTGTGATGAGAGGGCAGAACTGTCAAACAGTGAAATAGGGGATACTTTGAAGAATAAACTGTACTAATTGGCTAAGCCAAAAATTCTAGAAAAATTACAGTAAAAAGTTATATGAGTCTAGTTTCAGGGAAAATTTACAGATCTAAATTTCGAGTTTCTTAACTCGAGTTATAGTCAATTTAGTCAGCATAACGCAGATAGACAGTTTCAATTTTTGTGCCCAAACGAATTACCCTTGGTGGGTAAAATTTATGAAATACCCTTGGGTTGCGAGATTACCGAATTACCCTTAATAGGTACGATTACTAAATTATGAAAACGCCCTTACGGGCCGAATTATGAAAATGCCCCTAATGGGCTGAATTACCAAATGTCCCTACGGACCGAATTACGAAAATACCCTTTATGGGCCAAATGTGATATGTTGCTATATGGACCGCTTGGTATTTGTTATATGGGCCAAAATTGCTAGATCGATATATGGGCTAAAATGCTAATTTGAATAATGGGCCAAATTGATAACTTGTATTATGGGCTTTTTGTTGAAATTTATCATATGAATATATATATACATGACTGCATGGGTTGGGATAATTGACGAAGAGAAGAAAGGCCTATTGCAAAAATCTAGTTCAGTGGCTCTGCCACAAATATTATAATTGGCTTAATGCCTGCTATTGGTCTGTTGGCGGGGTAGGTTAACTTGATCCCCACAGGTGTGTTGGTTGGTACGGGTGGTGTGTAGCGGATGGAAATTAGGCTTGGTTGGGATTGCATATCACATGCATTATTTTTTATATTTGATTTACATATATTGTACATTTGTAAATGGGCTCAAGCCCAATTAAATGCTTAAATGGTTTTGGCCCAATGATCATGGTAAGTGGGTTACACACTGAGTTCTTAGTAACTCACCCTGTTTTTCTTAACCTTCTCAGGTAATTGATGGAGGCTCGGGCCGGGGATGACTTCTTGTGGAGGCCATACTACGAATGATGAGTTATAAAAACTTTGAACTTCTTTTAAGTATTTTTATCTAAGTACTATTTCAATTGCGATGTAATAAGGCCTCTGGTATTATTTTAATGGATTTTTATTCGTGGATGGATTTTAATATGTTTTAGTTACTTAAATGGGGTTGTTTAATTCTTATAAAGTTTTTCTTAAACTTACGTATAAAAAGGGTTTTTCTTAAATATCACTCACTCGTAAAATTTCCGTGAAAACTCTTTTATAAATTTATTTCAACTAATTATTTAAGTTTTTAACCAATTATTTCTCTGAAAATCAAATTGTAAACTCTTATGTTTTAAAATCATGGTTTTCAAATAAATCTCAATTTTTGATAAACTCCGTCTTCAAAATCGTTTTGAAAAATTGTTTTCATCAAAAGCATTGATGACTGGACGTAAGTTCGAATTGTGTGGCATGCCAAGTCTGGTCTTAACGCATAGGCCGGGTTTGGGGTGTTTCATAATTAGTCATTTAGGACAATCTGTAATTGTGAATAAATTGTTTAGAGAAGTACCCTTAGAAATCCAGAGAGAAATATTCTTAGTGGATTTGATGGAATTGCCTTTCGGTGAGTTCGATCTTATTTTGGGCATGGATGAAGCATCGGGCACAGTTGGATTGTGCTGAAAAGCGGATGTCAATAATGACTGTGGATGATAAGGAGGTAGTAATGATAGGCGAGCGAAGGAACTTTTTGGCAAATGTGGTATCTGCTTTGAAGGCAGAAAAGATGGTGCAGAAAGGGTATGGAGCATTCCTAGCCTTCATTAGTGCTTCGGATGCCAAGGAATTATCGGTGGAAGGTGTGAGAACGGTGAAGGAATTTCCAGATGTCTTTCCCGAAGAACTTCCGGGTCTACCTCCAGATCGGGAAGTAGAGTTTGGTATTGAGCTTTTGCCCGGAACGGCTTTAGCGTCCATTGCTTCTTATAGAATGGCGCCGAAGGAGTTAGCGGAGCTTAAAGCTCAAATTCAAGGATTGTTAGATCGGGGATTTATCCGACCGAGTGTGTCTCCGTGCGGAGCACCAGTTTTGTTCGTCAAGAAGAAGGATGGGTCGATGCATATGTGCATTGATTATAGGCAGTTGAATAAATTGACGATCAAGAATAGGTATCCATTGCTGAGAATCGATGACCTGTTTGATCAATTGAGAGGAGCTTCAATTTTCTCCAAGATTGATTTGAGATCGGGTTATCATCAACTCAAGGTTAAAGAGGCAGATATTCATAAGACAACATTCCGAACTCGTTATAGACATTATGAGTTTTTGGTTATGCCATTTGGTTTGACTAATACACCAGCTGCATTTATGGACATGATGAACCAAGTCTTTCAACCCTATCTAGACCGGTTCGTAGTAGTGTTCATAGATGATATCTTGGTATATTCGAGAAATGAGGAAGAGCATGACTCACATTTGCGTACTGTGTTACAAATTTTGCGAGATAAGCAACTTTATGCCAAATTCAGTAAATGCGAATTTTGGCTGAAGGAAGTGACTTTCTTCGGTCATGTGGTGTCATCCGAAGGAATAAGAGTTGATCCTCGGAAGGTAGAGGCTGTGTTGGATTGGAAACCACCGAAGTCAGTGGTTGAGATTCGGAGTTTCTTGGGATTGGCTGGTTACTATAGACGCTTTGTTGAGGGGTTTTCGTTGATTGCTGCACCCCTAACTAGGTTGTTGTGAAAGGGAGTACCGTATGTGTGGACCGATAAACAACAAGAAAGTTTCGCGAAACTGAAGAAGATTTTGACGGAAGCGCCAGTACTGATTCAACCTGAGGCTGGAAAAGAGTTTACCGTTTACTGTGATGCGTCACATACGGGTTTAGGATGTGTGTTGATGCAAACGGGAAAGTGGTGGCATATGCTTCTCGTCAGTTGAGGCCGCATGAAGTCAACTATCATACTCAAGACTTGGAGTTGGCTGCGGTGGTGTTTGCTTTAAAGATTTGGAGGCACTATCTCTACGGTGAGAAGTCGATCATTTATACAGACCATAAGAGTCTTAAGTACCTCCTTACCCAAAAGGAGTTGAACTTGAGACAACGAAGATGGGTGGAGTTGTTAAAGGATTATGACTTCTCGATCGAGTACCATCCTGGAAAGGCTAACGTGGTGGCAGACGCGTTGAGTCGTAAGGTAGTGTCGGAGTTAAGAGCAATGTTTGCTCATCTCAGTTTGTATGAGGATGGCAATCTGCTAGCAGAACTTCAGGTAAAGCCATTATGGTTAGAACAGATCAAGGAAAAGCAGTTATCGGATGAAAAGTTGGGTCCTTTAATGCAGCAAGTTGAAAGTGGTTTTATAGGGGACTTTGGATTGAACAAGGATGGCGTGCTATGTTTTTGTGGAAGAGTTTGTATGCCCATGGATTCAGATTTGAGACAAATGATTCTACGAGAGGCGCATAGTAGTCCTTATGTTATGCACCCCGGAGGAAGTAAAATGTATCGGGATCTCCGTGAGCAGTATTGGTGGCCAAGGTTAAAGCGGGAGGTTACTGATTTTGTGGGTAAGTGCTTGACTTGTCAACAAGTGAAGGCAGAACATCAATTACCATCGGGTTTATTGCAACCGGTAAAGATTCCTCTATGGAAATGGGAACGGATAACGATGGATTTTGTTAGTGGGTTACCCTTAACACCTATTAAGAAAGATTCTGTTTGGGTGGTAGTTGATCGATTAACGAAGACTGCTCATTTTCTACCAGTTCGTACGGATTACTCGCTGCAGAAATTGGCTAAGCTGTATGTATCTGAGATCGTGAGGTTGCATGGGGTACCAGTGTCTATCGTATCAGACAGGGATCCCAGGTTTACATCACGGTTTTGGAAAGCTTTACATGAGGCTTTGGGAACAAAGTTAAACTTTAGTACGGCTTTTCATCCTCAGTCAAATGGTCAGTCAGAAAGAGCAATTCAGATTTTGGAAGTCATGTTACGTGGTTGTGTAATCGACTTCAGAGGTAGTTGGGAGGATTTCCTACCGTTGCCAGAGTTCGCGTATAATAACAGTTACCAGTCCAGTATCCAAATGGCACCCTATGAAGCGTTATACGGTCGTAGGTGTCGTACTCCTACTTGTTGGACTGAATTGGGGGAACGACAGTTGTTGGGTCCTGAGTTGATATCTGAGACGGAAGAAAAGGTAAAAGTGATTCGAGCGCGGTTAAAGGAAGCTTCGGATTGACAAAAATCGTATGCGGATCTGAAGCGTAAGGATATTGAATTTGCGGTGGGAGATCAAGTCTTTCTGAAAGTCTCACATTGGAAGAAGATTTTCAGATTTGGAAGGAAGGGCAAGTTGAGCCCTAGGTTCATTGGACCGTACCGTGTGTTGAAGCGTGTAGGACCAGTGGCCTATCAGCTTGAATTACCTCCGAAGTTGAGTCAGATTCATAGTGTCTTCCATGTTTCTATGCTGAGGCGTTATAGATCGGATCCGTCGCATATTGTACCGGTGGAAAAAGTGGATATAAGGCCAGACTTGTCTTTCGAGGAGGAACCAGTGAAAATCTTAGACCGTGATGTTAAGGTGCTAAGAAAGAAGACTGTGCCGTTGGTTAAGGTTCTGTGGCGTAATCACGGAGCGGAGGAAGCTACGTGGGAGCCTGAGGACGTAATTCGGCAACAATATCCTCACCTTTTTTAGCCAGGTAAATTTCGAGGACGAAATTTTCTTTAAGGGGGTAGAATTGTAACATCCTAAAATATGAGTATCGATATGTTACATGTTTTTGGTGATTAGCTTGTGAATGATTAAATTTGTGTGCTTAATATAGTTTCGAGAAAGCTCGGGATTTATTCGGAGCTAGAATAAATTTTAGTAATGAGAATTTTATTGAAGTGGAACAAGTGATCCTGATGTTTAAGGTAATTTAAGTGTCAAAAACTAGCATAAGATGAGCTAGTAGCAAGGTGGAATTGGTGCATGAGTGATTGCTTGAGGGGAGAGGTTCGAATCCCATGGATGGCATTTTGGTGGCTTTTATTTTTTTGCACCTATTTGGCAAGTGTCGGCCAAGCTCTATTCTTGGTAAGGATGGGCAAAATTTTTTTTATGGTAAAGTGGCTAAAAGTTACGGCAAATATGAATTTAGGATAGAATTTGCTTGATTTTGGGGATAGTATTTCTAAATTTTTGGAAAGTGGAGGATAATAAGGCTTAAAACAAGGAAAGGTGTTTTGGAAACTTTTGAATGGTCTTTTTGACCATGTATGTGGACGGCATATGGGGCTAAGGGGGATGGCTGATTTTTGGTGATCAGTTTGGTGGGATTAGGTGCTTGATGAGCACATTTTCCATTTGGTCACTTTTGTTTTTACAAGACATCTTTTTCTTTTTCTTTTCATCTCATGCTCTCAAACATCAAACAAAAACATCATCTCTTCCTTCTCTCCCATGGCCGAATGCACCTTTGTTTCAAACCCTCTCTCTTTGCTTTTCTCTTATCTTTGAAAATTTAAATCATAAACCTCACATCCTCATTCTCTTTCTTTTTTGACTTATTTTCTTTTCAAAAATACTTCATTCATCATTTATTTTTCTTACATGGCCGAATGTTAGACTACCTCTACAGTCGAAGCAATCTTTTCTTTCCTTTATTTTTTATCAAAGCCGAATCTTCTCTTCATCGATATTGTTTTGTTGATTATTCTTTCAGCCTTCGTTTAAGCAATCGTGTTATAAAGAAGGCCGAACTCGGAGTATTCGTTATCATAATGACTCGCTAGAAATCAAGTCGAAGTGTTAAGGTAAGGAGTTCTTCTTGGATTTTTCGTTATATCTCTATTCGGCTATGTTGCAAATCGGATCGAAGTTTTGACTAATCGATTATTTTTAGGGACAAAGTCACTCGATATTCTCTATTTTTTAATCCTTCGGAAATAGTGGGTGTCGTAGGTGCCAACGATCAAGAAGGTTTAGTCCTTACCGTAATCAGGTGTGTAATCCCGTACTTTTCGTATACATATCTAAAATGGTGTGTAACCTCACATTTCTCTGGAAGTTTGCATGAAATATTCTGTGATTCGGTAGAAAATACCGAAGAAAACCGATGACCGGCATCCGTGATCACTCGGACGTGCGTATGCTCGTAGTGGTAAACGTATTTTTGTAAAAAAAACAGTTTCAGTCAGAAACAATAATATGTATTTGAAAAATCACAAAAAATAGGATAAAAGGAATTACAAAGTGAATAAGATATCAAATTAAATATTACTGTGTCTATTTTGATATGAAAGAAACAAAAGAGGAAAAGGAATTCTATGTTCTGAGATATTCTAATTTTAGTGAGACTGGTTCAGATTAACTTCGTGGTTCCCTGATCTATTTTGGAAAAACCATATAAAATTGTAAAAAGTGAATTATAGGTTATATTTTATATGTGTGGATTTCTTGGTGAGTCTATTTTCATTATAAACAAGTGGGAGCAATATATGAAAACCGTACAGCCAGATATTTGAAATTAAGTTAAGAGAGGTCAGAATCGTTGGTCAGTGAAACAAGGGAAACTTTAAGGAATAAACTGTACTAATTGGATAAGTAAAAAAATCTGGAAACATTATAGTAGAAAGATATACGAGTCTAGTTTTAATTAAAATTTACGGATTTAGATTTCGAGTTTCCCAACTCGAGTTATAGTCAGTTTAGTCAGTACGACGCAGATGGACAGTTTCGATTTTTATGCCTCAAATTAGTAATTAAGCCTAGGTTGCGAAAATTTCCATCATACCCTTAGAGGGTAAATTACCGAATTACCCTTAGTGGGTACGATTACCGAATTATGAAAATGCCCTTACATGCCAAATTACGAAAATGCCCCTAATGGGCTGAATTACGAAATGTCCCTACGGACTGAATTACGAAAATACCCTTTATGGGCCAAATGTGTTATGTTGCTATATGGGCCGCTTGGTATTTGTTATATGGGCCAAAATTGCTAGATCGATATATGGGCTAAAATGCTATTTTGAATAATGGGCCAAATTGATAACTTGTATTATGGGCTTTTTGTTGAAATTTATCATATGAATATATATATACATGACTGCATGGGTTGGGATAATTGACGAAGAGAAGAAAGGCATGTTGCCACAATCCAGTTCGGTGACTCTATCACAATCTAGTTCGGTGGCTCTGCCACAAATATATTAATGGCTTTATGCCTGCGATTGGTGTGTTGGCGGGGTGGGTTGACTTGATCCCCACAGGTGTGTTGGTTGGTACGGGAGGTGTGTAGCGGATGGAATTTAGGCTTGGTTGGGATTTGCATATCACATGCATTAATTATTATTTATATATAAATTATACATTTGTAAATGGGCTCAAGCCCAACTTAATGCTTATATGGTGTTGGCCCAGTGAACGCGGTAAGCGGGTTACACATTGAGTTCTAAGTAACTCACTCTATTTTTCTTACCCTTCTCAGGTAATGATAATTGACGGAGGCTTGGGCCGGGGATGACTTCGCGTGGAGGCCATACTTCAAATGATGGTTTTTATGAACTTTAAACTACTCTTTAGTATTTTTACTTAATTACAATTTTGGTGATGTAATAAGGCCTCTATGTATTGTTTTAAGGATTTTATCTCGTGGATGGACTTTATTATGTTCTAGATACGTAAACGTGGCTGTTAAAATTTTTATAAAAGTTTTCTTAAACTTACATAAAAAAAAGGGTTTTTCTCAAAAATCACTAACTCGTAAAAATTTCTGTAAAAACTCTTTTATGAATCTTGTTTTCAAATCCCTTTTGAATTTTTAAATTTCTTTTAAAATTTAATCAATTATTTCCCTGAAAATAGAATTTTAAACTCTTATGTTTTAAAATCATAAATTTCAAATAAATCTCGGTTTTGATAAACTCCATAAAAAAAATCATTTAGAAAGATCGGTTTTCTTAAAAATAATTAGATGACTGAAAGTTTGATCGATTTGTATGGCATACCAAATTTGGTCTTAACGCATAGACCGGGTTTGGGGTGTTACATTTCACATGTACATCTTCCATAGTCATTCATCACAATTCAATTTCATATAAACATGAATAAATCAACTCAAACGCATTTATTTCTATATAGACTTACCTCGTACGGGTATGAACAGATAGAAACGACTACTCGACCACTTTCGACTTCCCCCGATCTAAATCCGTTTTCTTTAGTTCTTAATCTATACATATTCAACTTTAACTCTTTTATTCACCAAATCATTCAATTCAATCCAAAAACACACATTTAGGGAATTTTAAAAATTAGCCCTCACATTTTCACATTTTGACATTTAAGTCCCCCCTATTTCATAAATTCACAAAATATACAAAATTTCAATCTTCCATGCTTAGGCTGAATCTTCCTCATGTTCATAAAAGTCCATATATTTCATTTATTTCACATTTTAGTCCTTCAAAATATTATTTTCTCAATTTAGCCCAAATTACTCAAATTCATCAAAAATCCTAAGACAAAACATATTAATCTTATCACATATCTTTTATTTTCCATCATCAAACCTCAAGAATCACAAGCTATCATCAATGGAAAAACACAAAATCAGCATCAAATTCAAAAATTAAAACATGGGTTTTGTAGTACTCGAAGCAACGATTTCAAAAACGTAAAAATTATCGAAAACTGAAGCAAAACATACCATAATCTAGCCAAAACCAAGGTGAAACCTAGTTGTTCTTCTTTTCTTTCTTCTTTTCTTTCAAATTCGGCTATATGGATGAACAAATGCATGGATTTTTATGTTTTAATTTATTAAACCATATGTTAATATAAGAATTACCATTTTAACCATAATAAAATAATACATAAACCTTACAATTAATGTCCACAACCGTCCATCACATTATAAAGGGTCAAATTTCATTTTAAGGATCCCACAATATTAAGGCAATAGCAATTCAGCACTTGCACATTAATAGCCTACTTTTATATTTTTCGCGATTAAGTCCTTTTCTCAAATTAAGCACACAAACAATAAAATTAATTCACGAAACTTTCACATATGCTTAATCACATATTGTAGACACGGAAAATAATATTAAAACATTTTTAACTCAGATTTGTGGTCCCGAAACTACTATTCCGATTAGGGTCTAAACCGAACTGTTACATCATGTCTATTTATAAAGACATAACTTTCAGTAGGTGTCTTTTCTAAATAATCACATCTTTAAAATAGGCATAATTATTAAACAACATATTAGGAAAAAGAAAAAATAATAAGTTAAATAAATAAAGAACATAATTTATGCAAAAATATTTACCGAGAGGTATTTTGTATAAGGAGCAGAGAGGAAGGTAATTTGTATTTTTTTACTTTGTGCTCTCAGTCTTGGCATCAAACTCCTTTCTTTCTCTCGGCAGTGTCGGCACCTTACCAGATGGAGATAATTCCTTAGCAAGACATACAAATCAAAATACAAGAAAATCACTAACCTAATATGTATGGGTATGGACCAAATCAATTAATTCTGTAATTTAGCTTTAAAGTTCATATTGGGTCTTTAAATTTAGTTTTTCAAAACCCATCATACATTAATATTTGATTATTATTAAAGTTATATAATTAAAAACTGAAAAATACTTTATTAATATAAAGTATAATCTTATGGATTAAGGAGGCAAATTACATGAAATACAATTTGCTAATTGGGCAAATGTTATACAATGTAAACACTGTAACAGCCTAAATTTGGGTCTAATCGAAACAGTGGTTTCGAGACCACAAATCCGACAAGTAAAATTCTATTTTTATTATATTTTTACGGTCTACAATTTTACGGAAAGATTTCGTAAAAATTTCGTTCAAAAATTTCGACGTTTGGGCACTCAATTTAGTCAAAAGGACTAAATTGTAAATAGTGCAAAAGTTGAGCTCTACATGTTAGAAGTGTCCAATTTCTATGAAATTTTAAATTGGAGGTCCTTAAATGGAAATTAGACCATTGGTTAAATTGTTGGACAAAAATGGACATTAGATAAGTGAAATGGGATATTTTTAAGTTAGGGGCATTTTGGTAAATTAGTAATTAAATGAATTAAAAACAAAATTAAAATGCCAAATTTGTCCATCTTCTTCATATGGACGAAATTTAAAAGGGGAAGACATGGCTAGGGTCTTCTAAACTTTCCAAGCTCATGGTAAGTCTGTTCTAGCCCCGTTTTTCAAGTTATTTACGGTTTTGGAGTCCCGGTAGCTCGATTTAGCTTATGCTACCAATAATTCATGCTAAGGTTCATCTTTAGAAAATTACCCATAGGTGAAAAGTGTGTATTTAGATGTTTTATGATAGAATATGAAGGCTGAAATTATGTTAAACAACTTTTACTAAGCGATTTTAAGTGAAACGAGTAAAACGTCATAATCAGTAAAAATACCTATTGTTCATAAGTACATGTTAGAGTGAGAATTTGATGTTGCCATAGAAGGGAAAAATGATCAGAATGTTATAAAACATATGAATAAGGGCTGAAGTTTAATTTTCGAGTATTGGGGCAAAAGTGTAAATATGTGAAAGTTTAGGGGCAAAATTGTAATTTTGAAAAAATTGAGTTAGGGACTGTTTTGAATAGTACATTAATTAAATAAGTGAAATGTGATGTTTTAGACCCAGAGAAAACAAGATTTGGACCTAGAACATGAGGAATATCGAAAATCGGGAAAGTTGGTAAAATGGTCGTTTTGGTATCGAAGTAAGTTCGTATGTTAATAAGCATTAAATTTAATATGTTTAAATGTTTAACTGATACCATGTGTTATTTCGTTTGTTATTATTGGATCATGAATAATATAAAAATTACGAGATTGTATTGAAAGATCAAATTAAGAGAAATGCAGGGTGGAGTATGATCGAATTTCGACATGTGATGAATTGATAGTAAAGACCATGGTTGGACCATGGCAATATGTGTGCCAGTGTAAGACCATGTCTGGGACATGGCATCGGCCATGATATGAGAGCCAGTGTAAGACCATGTCTGGGACATGGCATCGGCCATGATATGAGAGCCAGTGTAAGACCATGTCTGGGACATGGCATCGGCATTGATATGTGTGCTAGAGTAAGACCATGTCTGGGACATGGCATCGGCCACGATATGAAAGCTAGCGTAAGACCATATTTGGGACATGGCATTGGTACGATACATCTTGTACGAGTTTTTCCCGAGTATCCATCCTTAGTATCCCAAGAGTTTCAATGGGTAAATCCAAAGATGATATCAAAGAAATGACAAGGTATGATCATATTGAAAGGGTACAGGTATGTACGCAAAATTCATGAGAACTAAATTTCGACGTATATGGAACATTTGGTAAGAATGTAAATGAGTAGGTCATACCTATGAAAATGATCTTGTGATGACCTTGTGACGATAGGTCTATACTTATGATGTATAAATAGGTGATAAATTGATTTATGACTATGTGTGAGACTTTTAGGCCAAATTAAATTGTGACATGATAAGTTTAAGTTTTGTGGTTGATGTATAGGTTAAAGGGGAAAATGAATGGCATGTAAATATTCGATAATGGCTAGCTATTGGAATGGCTAGTTAAGGATATGTTTTGGGGTTATGTATGATTAAATGGATGTTAATACAAAGCAATCATGAAAGAGTAAAATTTACAATAAAACTGTTTTGGACAGCAGCAGTGATGTGAATTTGAAAAATCACCAAAAATAGTAGAAATTGAATTATAAGTTGGATGAGATATTGATTTAAAGCTTATTGAGTCTATTTTCATATAAAAGAAACAAAGAAAACAAAGGATTTTTATATTTCGAGATATTTAAATTCTTGTGAGATTGGTTCAGAATAATTACGTGATCCCCTGTTCTGACTTGGAAAAATCATTAAAAATTGTACAAAAATAATTATGGGATAAAAGTTATATGCTTGAAATCCTTAATGAGTCTAGTTTCAAATGAAATGAATTATAACATCTTTTGAATTCTGTACAAGGATAAAATTGATTCGTAGTGAAAAGTGGTCAGAATAGTCGAACAGTGAAACAGGGGAAATTTTAATGAATAAACTATACTAATTGGATTAGCCAAAAATTCTTGAAATTTTATGGTATGAAGATATATGAGTCTAGTTTCGGGGAAAATTAGCGGTTTTAAATTTGGAGCTCTGTAGCTCAAGAAATAAATAATTTAGTGACCGATTCAAGCAGACAGATTAATGTGAACATGAGTAATAAGGTATAAGCATGTGATTTAATGTTTGTATCAAATTGAGAACTTGTTGTGAGGATTTGTCATGTTGAGGCTTTGATAAGGCTACAAATGAGTAAGTTGGGAAAGTAAGAACTTAGCATTATTTATGCAAGTTATGACAGCTTAGTAGTAAGCTAAATTCATTGCTAATGCTTATTATTTTTACATGTGAACTTACTAAGCTTTATAAGCTTACCCCCTTTTCTTTCCCATGTTACAGAGTCCTACTAAACAAGCTCGGGTTGGAGGTCGTCGGAGATCGCTTCACACTATCAAGCTATCTATGGGTATCTTTATTTATAAATGATTTAAGCTATGGCATGTATAGGGACTTGACTAAGTCATTTTGTATATGTGTTAATTAATTTGACAAAATGTATTGTTAAGTCTGGTAATGCCTCGTACTCGGTTCCGGCATAGGATACGGGTACGGGGTGTTACAAACACCAAATCTAAAATACATGATAAATTATATATATAAAATTCTAAAATCTGACCCCTAGATCCATCCCTAGTCATAGGAGGGTTTGTGACAGTGAGAAAGTGGCAGATGAGAGTTGGTTGCTGGTGGTAAGAGTGATGGGATTGTAGGGACCGAATTGTAAAACTTGAGGGGTCCTTTTGTAAATTTTCCATTTTTTGTAATTTTGAAATTATGTAACAAAAAAGTATAGTAAATATTTATAATTATATAAACCCAAAATGGATGAGCCTAAGTGTCAATAGAATACTAATAAGCTCAAATCAAATTGGGCCTTAAGCCAAACCCACTTTTAGAAAGGCTGAACACAAATTTTGCAACTCAAAATAAAATAATGAAACAGGTTTAGTTAAATCAAATTTAATGAGCTCATCATTTGCAAATTCATTAAGCTCTTAAAATTAGATTAAATCTAAGCCTGGACAAAATTCGATATCTACAATTCTCCTTTTTTACCCATCACTATGCAACACATCTAAAACATATCCTTTACGCCCATGGGTTGCTTTTTATCTACACTATGCCTATGCCACACCAAAAACACAATGAGAAGGCTTGCCAGCGTCTGCAAATAATAATAAATAATTTATATATATATATATATATATATATTGCACTTTGAAGTTGAAATATGGAGTTACGTAAAGGTGGGTTTAGAGGGTGTTGCGTTTAATGTAAAAATAGCGGTGACGTTAAGATTAGATACTGTAGTGTGAGATAAAAAGTAAATTAAATACACCGCATCCCGCTGTCCATTCAAATCCACCCTCAATTATAGCCCTCATTCTTCTTCTTTCAACCTAATATATGCTTTTAAATATCACGGTTAAATTTTGTTAATAGTCCTTGTACTTTATAGTAGTTGTAGATTTAATCCCTATACTTTTATTTGATCAAATTTAGTCTCATACTTCTTGAATTAATAAATTTCAGACACTGTATTTTTTAAAATTTGAAATTTGAAGCTTGACGCAGTTAAATTCGTTTAGTTAAATTTAATTTAATTATTGGTCTTGTATTGTGCATACAGTTGTAGATTTAACCCATTTTCTCTAATTGAATCATTCTAAATCTCCATGCTTTTCGAATTTTGAAATTTCAGGTTTAACGCAAACGACAGTTGATAATCCATTTACTGGATTTTTAGTGAGTAATATATGTAAATAATAAGCTAACATGACATTATATAGATATGATAACATGTTTGGCACATTAAATTTTAGAAATAAAAGAATTTATTTAATAAATTTAACAATTATTATTTGATTAGAAGTAAAATTTTACAAAAACTAACCAAATAAAAATATAGAAATTAAGAGCAAAATTTAATGTAGATAGGAGGTATGAGATGAATTGGCAGGGTTGAGTAAAAGTGGTTGATTTATCCAATTGAATTCAGTGAAAGAAATAAGCAAACTACTGATCCCCTCACTAAAATTCCCAACCATCTATTTATTTGTTTTTAAATCCAATACTCTCACCTATACATAACTTTAAAAACTTGTATATCAACATTTCATTATATAGTAGTTAACTTATTCTTTTATATATTTTATAACATCTTTTCATAAATTTGATTTTAATAATATATTTAAATTTTACGTAAACAAAATTACATTTATAAATTTTATTAAAAATATTATCTAAATTTTAAGACGTTCGAATATCATCTAAATTCCAAATGCTTTAGACCATTTTATAGCATCCTAATATTTGAGAGAGAAATTTGAACAGGAATGATAAAACAAAAGGTACAGATATAACAACTAAGTTTGTGCTAATATTTAGGATCATCAACAGGGAAAAGAAGAAAAAGCCTATTCCACTCGTACTATGAATAAGGTAACAAGAGCTTAATTGTAAGTTAAAAATACCAACTTCCACAAATCCTTAGCATACGGAATGTCTCAAGGCTTACGATGCTGGGTGTAAATGTAGTCCAAATGAGCCTCTGAGATTAATCTTCTCTTCAAGCACCCATCATCTCCTACATCACAATCTTCTACCCCCATTAGTTGCTGCAAAACATAGGAAAACAAAAACATCAATTTTTACCTCATACAACAACATTTAGCCAAGTAGATGAAATGTATAAATATATTTTAAGCTTACATTCAGTAGTTCAAAGTCCTCCCTATCTGTAACTTGACTAAGCTCTACCCCTTCTTTTCCTGCAGAAGATGCTCAACTTTAAATCCCTATATATATATCAAAAAGAAGGAGGGTGAATAAGATTAAGAAGACACTCACCTTGTTTGTTTTCCAAGAAACGAGCGGATAAATGGGATGAGGAAATTAGGATTAGAAAGAAGAGAAGAAGAGCAGTAAAAGGAAAGCTTGGCTTCATGGTTTTCAGCTTCAGACACGCTATGCTGAAGCTCCTCACACACCTCAACGCAAATACTAGAAATCGAGGTGGAGAGAAAGAGGGTTTAGTCACTGTCTGCCATAATGGTAAATGGTCCAAGCAAATTCCAAGAACTCTGCAAAATTCGATGGTAATATTAATGGTTAACTCTTAAGAGTGTCACCAAAGTCAACCTTTTGGAGATGCTGACAGTTGTTGCCCATCATCACATGTTATTAAAACAAGTGTAAATGATGATTGTAATGAAGATCATTTTTTCCTTTTTCGTTTTTCATGCTATTTAATTTGTTTGCATGGGAAAAAGATTGTGCAATCTTTATTGAACACAATGGTGTCATGTTTCCACTAACAATGGTTGGGCGACTGAGGAACCACTTTATTTTTAGTGCTTTTCTTTTCTTAGTAATGGGCTATTTTTAAAACCTGAAAAATGGTGATTATTTGCAGCGGGAATTAATGATTTTCTTTTTTCCAAAAGAAACCCCATTGCTGGGATTGGATTCTGTGCTGGCAGAGTTGTCTATTTTATCAAAAATTCTATTGAGAATTGAAACGAGATTAAAAAGTTTTTCTTCTTTTTTTTTTTTTACAAGAATGGTTGGATTATTATTAAAATTAAAACAAAGCAGGGTCTGTAAAGCCCACACTATCTCAAAAACAAGACCTACAAATAATAAACCCAAAAAGATTTCAACGGTCAGACTTCACAGCGATTAAATTGATTTTTAATTATCCATGGACTTTGAGATAAAAAAGAAAGTGTTTGTGACTTTTTCCTACAAAACAGAGGTTAATTGATGAATTATTTCATCCATTTGCATTTATTCGATTCGTAAAATATATAAAAAAAATAAATTTATTTACTTGATTTAGACATTCCAATAAAATTAAAGTTATCAAGGTAATTAATATAAATTCTAAGAGATGAAAATATATAGAGTTTAAATTCCTTAAAAAAACTCTCATATTGTAGATAAGTATAAATCTCAGTCGTTGATGTAATTTGATCTACACTATTAGATTTAAGAAAGCTTAACTATAAACAGAGGCATTACCCTCGCTCAGTTGTAAATTTTTTTAGTAATTGAATACTATTGAGAGCATTTAATCAAACACTTGATGCTTGTTATTTTTCTTGTAATGTTTCTATTTGTTTGTAACTTCTTTTTCTTTTGAGTTTACTTCTGCTTTACTTTAGTATTTTAAAGAATTTTTATTTTACAAATATAAAATTGATTTAGAGAAATTTAAATCTAAAAAAAATACCTAAAACTGCAAAATTTGCTAAATTAAAAATTTTAATCTCATAACATGAATAGGGATATAAGATAAGGATAGTAGTGCCCACGAAAATAGTCTTTAATAATTTGATTAGCGAGTGCTTGGTTTTGTCCCAAAAGACATGAAGCAAAATTGATGACGACATCTCATGCAGGGATATGAGTGACCTAACTTGGATTTGATTATCAAAGAAACAGTCAAAAGGACGATTCTAACAAGTTTCTGTACTTAAATGAGTAAAGAATGGATAAGATGAAAGGGGAATATGAGTTGGACTTTTTAAAATATTTTTGGTAGTTTATTAGATTAGTTTAAAATAAAAGTCGTTTAATCAGATGTTGCAATTTTTATTTCCTTCTATGCTGCGGGTATTTGCAAGCTTGCTCCAAATTTTGATTTGGAATTCTTTTACCGATAAAATCGATTGAATCGAGAAATTAAGTTCTGATTTTTTTATAATTTGATTTGATTTTAATTAGATAATGTCACGAACCCACATAAATTCAGTTATTTTATTTATTTCATTGGACATTGAAAAGTTGAAAAAAACCATTTCTTTTAACATATAAACCTAATATATAAATAAATTCAAAATTCAAAATAAAACTCATTGCTTCTAAACTCTAAATATTACTTTTTATTATTCTAAATTCTAAATATTACTTTTATTACGTTTTTACATATTTTATAATTAAATAAAAAATCTATTTATTATGTATTCTGTTCTTCTTTCTATTATTATTGTTGTTCGAACTTTTAAAATTTTAGTTATCATTATTAATATTTTCAAGTTGGGTGTTGTTTTTGCTGTAATTACGAAATATAAATAATTTAACATTTAATTATGTTCAATGAAGATTGAATGTGACTTATAAATTTTACGAATTATTTTTAGATAAAATATTAATTGAGATTTTATGTATAGTTAAAAAAAAAGATAAATCCCAAAACTATATATGAACTATAGTTTAATGTGCAATTGTATACATTAACTTTAATTTTGTACAATTTTATGCATGAAATTTTAATTTGATCAAATTTCTTTATAAATTATTAACACAATTATTGATATAACATCATTTTATGTTTATATATATAAAGTTATTTTTATCCAATATAAAAATAAATTGATGTATTTATTTCGTTAAATGTGTATGATTAAATCAAAATTAAAGTTTTAAGTATACATTTGAATCGCAATTAGAGTTTCATAATTGCATCAAATTAAAGTTTATATATACAATTGCACATTAAATCAAAATTCATTAAAAGTCTAAAAAAGGTCAAAAAAATTCAAAGCTAAAAAAGAATATAGAAACACGGACTAAACCGAATCGATTTAATATAGTATGTTAATAATGGGTTTTTATGTCCAGCTATACCATTCCAATTCGGAAAATGAAAAAAATCAAATACTCCAATTCAATTAAAAAAACCAAACCGATGTGACGCTAAAGTTGCCTCTTGGTAGAAGAGTACAAATTTGTATACCAGTTGATAGTGGGGGGTTTAGGGTTCCGATCTCTAAGGACTTCTAACAAATCTTTTCGGATTTTCTCTTGTGACTCATTAGTAGGATTTTTGGGTCTATGTTCTTTAGGGAAAATATAAAATGCAACAGGATTGGCCACCATATGATAAAAAATTTCTAAAAAATGTCTTTTCAAAATTATAAAATCTTTTAAAAAATTGATAATTTAATTCTAATCTCTCCTAAATTTTTTTGTAAATTTGCCCCCCGTGATTGCTGGAAGTGAACAAGATGAAGTTGAGGAGTTAGTTTAAGCAACTTGATGCAAAGTTGTATCTGAAAGAAGTTTGAGATTTGAATTTTTATCTTGGAGTGGAAGCTGGGGGATTTGGTGATAGTGTTGTTGAACCGAAAGAAGCATATTCTTTATTTACTTCTAAGTTCAAATAGTTGGCGTGGCTGATTGAAAACTCTGCTAACTGCTATGATCAACACTTGAAAGTGTTATCACCTAAAGACCGTATATATGAATCGAAGCTCAGTGGAGGGCAACGCAACGAATACTTGGGTATTTAAAATGGGCATGACAAGTTATGTACAGAGTTTGAATCTCAGCAACAATTTTGTTTCAATGCCAGAGTCATGTCTCTAGAAATACAAAATTTAAAGTCAAGAAACTTAACAAGTGTTCAATTACTTGGACCAAGTTCTCGGCAATAGGCCTTATTTGGGTCCAGGGTTCATTTCAATGGGTATACAGATTGTGTCCCATAAAATCAAAAATATCAGTGTTGGTCAATTAATTATTGTAGTTGATAAATTAGGTACTAAGTTCAAAATCAGTGATAAAATATCTAATTGAATTCAAATGTAACGATTGTAGTGGGCTAAACTATCAAATGCTATCTAAACTATATATATTTTCTTTAAGTTGGTACATAATTTTTTTCTGCACCTAAACTATACTCCATTATTCAAAGTACTCTTGTAACACCCCCAACCCATATCCCTCGCCGAAACCGGGTTACGGAGCATTACCGGAGTTTACAGATCAAACAGACAGAAATTTCAAATATTTCATATTATCAAAACAAGTCATCAAAGCATCATTTTAATCCAAATTATAAACATACCAAATCAAAATCAATTTACCTAGTTCATGAGCACTTAAACATAGAATTAAATTCAATGCACCTATCTAGATTTAGTTCAATTTACCATGCCATAATATGGCTTTAACAATCAAACACATATGTATATGTATAAAACCAACCAAAATTAAATTATAACCTCATTTACAATCAAACCACAAAACAACTATTATTTAGACACCCTAGATACATGCCGACACAAAGGATAAACATCACCACATTTGAGTTCGGGATCGTTGTTGGATGCTGAATCGGCGATCAAAAGTTAAGTACCTAACCTGCGCATGGGAAACAAAACCGTACGCTGAGTATAAACTCAATGGTACTTTTATAATCTGAATGTTTAAAGATAAGAAATTACAAATATACAATTGAAATATAAACACATATTAATATTTAATTATTACAACAACCATATCATATTTCATTTGTTTCACAAATATCTCAATTCTCATACTTGCCATATAAATAGCTTTTTACAATTTATTTCACATTTCATTATACAACTTCAATATCCATTCCATAGTCATTTCATGAGTATATAACTCATATATTCCATATATTTGCAACATATTTCACATTCTATTTGAGTTCGGGATCGTTGTTGGATGCTGAATCGGCGATCAAAAGTTAAGTACCTAACCTGCGCATGGGAAACAAAACCGTACGCTGAGTATAAACTCAATGTACTTTTATAATCTGAATGTTTAAAGATAAGAAATTACAAATATACAATTGAAATATAAACACATATTAATATTTAATTATTACAACAACCATATCATATTTCATTTGTTTCACAAATATCTCAATTCTCATACTTGCCATATAAATAGCTTTTTACAATTTATTTCACATTTCATTATACAACTTCAATATCCATTCCATAGTCATTTCATGAGTATATAACTCATATATTCCATATATTTGCAACATATTTCACATTCTATTTTCAATTCACTATTATTTCTCATACCATACCATTTCAATATCAATTATAAAACTTTATTATTCATTTCTATTAACACGACTCGAACTCGGACGGATACACGGATCCAACCAAAACACACCAGTTTGGCACCCAGTGCCCTATCGGATAATTCAAAGTAATAAATTGAAACCCAGTGTCTCATCGATTAAACCGAAGTAAATTAGCACCAGCCTCATCGAATTAATCCAAAGTTGTAAATTGACACCTAGTCTCTCATCGACTCGAAGTCGAAGAAATCCCTAAACTCTTCCAATCCTATGGCATGCCATCTATATTCGACTCAGCACGATTCAGTTAATAGGGTTTAATTTCACTTTCCAAATACAACCAATATTCAATTATCATATTTGCACATATATATTCATTTCAATTCAGATAATCAATTCAATCCATTCAATCAACTTTTAATTCAATACAATGTCAAAGTGCCAAATACCCACCTCAATCACTTACCATAAACATTAAATCAAAATACAAAATTAATAATTGGATTCAGATTATAGAAATATAAACCGGAAATTCTGAACTGTTCCTCGTTGACTTTATCTTTTCTCTTTTTAGTCGAGGGTTCCGGTACGACGTTAGCTACGGAATTAAAATAATAAAAATTCATCAATACAACACAACACAATTCAATTTCATATTGCATATTTCAATTTTTTCTCAATATTTTCCTAATTTTCAATTTAGTCCCTAAATCGAGACTAACTTTATTTCTTTACATTTAATTCTTTAATTTCATGCAAATTCCACTTTATACTAAATTCAAATCCGTATTTTCATATAAATCCCTAAATTTAAAAATTTTCACAATTTAGTCCTTATTACTCAAAATTTACAATTTATTCTACAATTCAGTCCTTTTTCATTTTGAACTTGAAAATCTATCAGTTTAATCCCTAATATTCAAATTATTCAACATAAACAACATTTAAAAACTCAATAATTTCTAAAATTTTGACATGAGTTAGGTAGTATTTAATAACGGGAATCTAAAAACATGAAAATTACAAGAAAAAGGGACTAAAATGACTAACCAATTGAACTTTGAACCCTTGAAACCCTAATTCTCCTTCTTTCTCATTTTTCATTCCTTTTTCTTTCTTTCCTTCTCTATTTCGTTCTATCTTTCTCTTTTTCTATTTCTTTTTATTTTATTATTAATATTATATATATTTTAACTTTAAATTTTATAAATATCTTCATCGTTGTGCCGCCTCATTTAATGTCAATGGCATAATTGCTTATTTAGTCCCTTAAATTTTTATTTAATCTATAATTCAATTTTCACCTTATATGCAATTTAGTCCTTATACATAATTACTTTTAATTCAAGCAAATTCACTTAATTGAAACCTAAATAACTACACAACTAGCTTCGTAAATATCCGATTTACGGGAATGGATTTTTTTTTAATTTTGTCCTTTTTAATTAATTAACTATCGAAACGTTAAAATTTCTTAACGAAACTTTAATACCACCTTAATGACATTCTGTAAATATTTTTATAAAAATATTTACGGATCAGTCTATAAAAACAAGGTCCCGATACCTTATTTTCTAAAACCACTTGAACTTAATAAATCACTTATATAACATAAATTATCAAATCAAAACCTTTTTAAAAATCACACTTGTTTCGTAAATATTAAATAATAATATTTACGAACTTACTAGTCGGATTTGGTGGCCTCGAAACCACTGAAAAACGGGCTGTTACAACTCTAATCGTTAAAAAAATTCTTTTAGCCAATCTTTTTGTCGCATGTGGCAATTTTTAACTAAAAAAACCCCCAAAAAATGTTATTTTTTCAAACTTTTAAAAAATACTTATAAACATATTCATCTCTTTTTTTCTTCACTCAAGAACTCTAGTGATGGAAAATTTAAGAATATGTTGAAAAACTCACCTAAACCCAATTTTCAAAGACAAAACTCAAATTCCAACGAACTTTTCTTTTTCGTTTTTAAACCTAAATTTCGATTCCTTTCTCTCCCCAATTCAAAGCTCATGTATTATTTCTCTTAAAAAATAAGTTTTTCTATTCTTTTCTGTACTCTTTATATAAAATAATTAAAGTTGAGTAAGCCTTTATAATGTAAAAACCCAAATGATGCATGAAATCAAAATACTAGGAAGAGAGTAAAAGAAAATGGCAAATGGATTGCAAAGGAAAGTTATCTAATAGTTAAAAAAGTGCATTCAAAGAGAAGAAAGAATTGTGAAAGAAAGAGCGTAAAAAGTTGAAAAAGTTTTAATTAAATTAAATTTATTTTTACAATTTAATTTAATTCTTTTCTCTTAATTTAATCTTAATTTTAGTTTAAAAGTGAGATGTGTCATAAAATGATTAGTTAAGAGGTCTTTTTAATGGCTAGGGTAATTTGGGTAACAAAGTATAGTTTAGGTATCATTTTAGGTAAGAGTATAGTTTAGGTACCACTTATGGCCAAAATAAAGTTTAGGTACCAACTTAGGAAAAAAATATGATTAAATTATTATCATATTGTGATTTAAGCCATTTTGTGTTGTACTCTTTTTTTTCCCTAATTGAAGTTTTGTTCCATTGAGTTTCCTGATGAAGTTTTTATTGAGGCAGCTATGCGTAATATAGAAAAGTGTATTCTTTTTCCTTCACTAATAATTTTTTTTTCACAGAGTTTTTATATTAGTAAGGTTTTAATGAGGTACATTATCTACTATTAGAGGAAGTAACTATGTAACTGCTGTAAATTAGGCTTAACTAAATCTAGTTATGAGCAGTTACTATTTCTATTATCCATTTCTGTTAAGCCTCCAATGTATAAATACAACAAGGCCCATGTATTCTAAGAGCATGATTAATGAAGTACTCTTCTTCTTCTTCTTTTCTATATTTCTAGTATGGTATCAAAGCTATTTTTGTTGATCGTTGCTTCAATCACAAATTTTGCAATTTCAGCAAAATCGAAAAATGGGAAGTTCTTCATTCCCCTTTGCCTTTGCTTTTCAAAAAGTGGCAATTCTTGTAGATGATAGTAATTTTTTGGCCTGGAAACATCATGTCTTGCTTGTAATCAAGACTCACTGATTACACCAGTTCATTGATGGGTTGATTATTGTGCCACCATGAGTTATCGTTGGTGATGATGGTGTTTCTCTTGAAATTTCAACGTACGTCCAGTACGAGCATCAAGATTCAGCTTTATCGACATGGCTCCTTTCCATAATAAGTTCTTTGCTACATAATCAATTAATTGGCAATTCGTCTTCCGCATATGAACTTTAGGAGGCTTTGACGAGAATCTTTGGCACTCAATCCATGACCAAAGCCATGAGGTACAGATATTTCCCTCATCATTTCAAGAAAAATGAACTTTCTATGTCAACATACTTGGCTAGAATTAAACATTTGTGTGATTGTTTGGCGGGCTGTGGTCAACATGTGTCTTTGGAGGAGCATCAATCTGCGATTCTCAATGGCCTCCCCCTAAAGTTTGACTATGTTGTGTCGATAATTACAATGAGCCGTGTACCGTTTGATCTGCATTTGGGGTAGAGGTAACAAATGGTGAGGAGAGAGAATGGAAAGAAAGAAAGCAAAAAGAATAAGGAAATAAAAATAGATTAAAAGATAGAAAAATACTTGAAAAAGCATTATTCTGATAACATTTAATGATAGAGTGACTAGTTTGATCCATTTTTCTAATGGTGGGACTAAATTAACAAAAAAAAATTGGGTGATCAAAATAAGAATGACTAAAGAGATAGTTTACCCAAAACATTGTGACAAGATATGTCACGCAAACAAAAAGTATGTCTCATTATATGCATTTTCAAAAAACATGAATAAAGAGACATTTTTATTGATGTGATATGCCTCTTCACTAGACTTGATCATGGGCCGAGTTGGGCTGATGAAAAATTTTAGGCCTGTTTTTTAGCCCTGGGTCCAACCTATCCCAAAAAAAGAGCTTAAAATTCTGCCTAAGTTCAACCCAAATTAAAAATACTAAACCCTGATCTGACTCGGCCCATCCATATAAATTTTTTTATATAAAAAATTTAAAAAATATAATACATCAAGTATATTAAAAACATTAAAATAAATGTTTCCCAACAAATTGAAAATACATTAAAAAAACTTTATACTTAAATAACACTAAGATAGTTGCAACTTAGCAAGCAAATGTCTCTATAATAGTAGAAAAATTAACAATAAAATAAGAGTTATACAATATCCAAAAAATAACAATAAAATAGTAGCAATATAATAGCAAAATGGCAACAGTAAAGAAAGTTTAGGCTGATTCGGGTCGGACCCAGACAAAAAAACTCCTACCCGAGGCTCGAACCATTACCTATTTTTTGTCCAAGCCCATCTTTCGAGCTTATATTTTTACCCAAACCTTCTCACTTTTCGAGCAGGCCTTCAAGCCTGAGCGGGTGGCCTGG